>OX352304.1:3267500-3867500 GCA_947086415.1 Pammene aurita | reverse complement strand
GCGTTACAAACTGATATGTTTGAAGTCGGTGCCAAGCCAAAAAGTTACAATACCGGCAAATCAGCATACGGTAAGCATGCCTGATGGTAAGCAGCTACCGTAACCTATGGACGCCTGTAACTCCACAGGAGTCACATGCGCGTTGTCGACCCTTTACAAAAAGGAGGATTCACTGTGTTGACGGCTAAAGGAACAAGAGGGTCCCTCATTGTCAACACACTGGGTCCTCTTTGAGCTCTTTGTTCAAAGAGGACAAATGTTCAAAACAATTTTATAGAAAGTATGATAACGCGCATCTTCTAATTTTTTTTCATATTTTTTGGACTTACGATTCAAAAGTTACAGGGGGGGATGCTATTTTTCTGACTTTCGAAGCGATTATTTCTGAAACTATTCACTTAATCACAAAATGGTCAAAGAAACTTCAATGTTATTTTTAAAGACCTATCGATTGATGTGCAACATTTTGATATTTGGTAAAAAATTTTTTTTTAAATTTAGTCACATGTATGGAGCGCCCCCCCTGAAAATATTTTTTTCTGCAATTTCACTACATAACTAAATAGCAGCATGTAAGTTACATAATTAAGTAGTAAATCGTTACATAGGTTATTTATGACGTGTTTTTATTAATTGCTTCTTAAATACCTATCAAATTAACCTATTATATACCATGCAAAGGGCTTGAAACAAAAGATCTTTTTTTTTCTGTCACGGAGTTTAATTGTTCAGACATTTATTGTTCACTTTACATAGGACATTTCATACAGTACCTAAGTATTAAACTAATGAAATTAACTTGAACCGTAGGTGGCTCGTGCGAAATAACATGATGCGAAGTTGCGCACACTGCCTTGACAATGCTGTTTGCCGATTCACTCACTCGTCTGACAAAAGATCAAAACCAATTAAAGTCTGTGACCGATGTCTAAATTTTATTGAAATACCTTTTAAAGTTTCCGAGTAAAATGGCTGTGACATACGGACGGACGGACAGACGGACATGACGAAAGCTATAAGGGTTCCATTTTTGCCATTCTGGCTACGGAACCCTAAAAAGGGATCAAAGCCCAGGTGCCCAGGGCTGGAATCGAACCAGCATCTTCTTCCATAGTAGCTATAACCAAGCAGATTTGTAGAAGTAATGTTACCGACCGAGCGTGTGCATGTGAGCAATGCAAGTCACGTATGAGTATGAGATCTTTTCACTTTTAATTACGAGAATGGTGGTAAAAAATACTAAAGCGAGCACAATATTATTCCGTAGAATGTATGTGCAAAATAAAATAAACACAGTGAAATATAGTGAAAGTTTTATATGATAAACGATGATTATTTAAAACGAGTCGCACACATACTTTTCCAGTCATCCATTCCTTTCCTTTATCTAAAAATGGAGTTCGCTGGCTCCCTAACGCATACGACTCAGAGAAATATTGGAATAACACTTCAGGCCTAATCTTACACCCCTTAACAACTAACAGTGGAAGACTTATTCTGAATAAATAATATGTTGGTATTCAAAATAGCTTTATTAAAAATACAGTAATTCTTCGAATTTGAATCAGGCGCTTCAAAGAGTCTCCTTGTTGTATTACACATTTATTAACATTTAATTTGAAGTATGAAGGATGCTCGTATGTTAAGTATCTCTAATAGTGGGGTTTTAGCACAAATAAATTGCAAACGCAAAGGCTGAATTATTACGCTGACTATTAAATAAAAAGAATTAAAGGTTATAAGCAGAGCTCGGATTTTTCACGGCAAAACAAAACACTAGCGTAATTTAGCCAGTGCTTGAAATATTATTTTATCGACACCTATCGAGTCTTACTAGAGTATATGACAGGTATTGCCTCAGTACATTTTTTCTTTTTTTATTCGATGGTACACCTATCAGTGTGAATGTCAAAATTTAAAAACTAACAAACGTGCGAAAATTTCGAAAAACAGGAGACTTACTAGAGCTCAAAATCAATATTTTTGACCAGTCTAAGGTGACCTACTGGGGGTTAGAAGGTTGTGCATTAATTACCGGACATCCTGTATAAGTAATAAAATAACTTTTCATTTTAGCTTTGCCATAGTCGAGCAACAAAGAGGTAGGTCTGCATGTACAACTTAGAACGAAGTAACTATACCACCTCATTTAAAATGATAGAAACGACTGCAAATTTCATCTCACATGACATATGACATTCACACTTTAACTGTCATTTCATTACGTATAAAACGTAAATTGCATCCAGGTATTATTTATTTCGCAACGCATTGAATCCGACGTGTTGGATATACGTATAATAACTTAATATTGCAAGGTATCAATTAATACAAAAATGAGTAATGTACAAGATCGGATCAAAACGTGGATTGAAAATCACCCTGAGTTAGTCTATAATGAAGTGACCTCCACTATATACTGCTCTATGTGCGATATGCATCTAAAACTGAAGAAATGCAATATTGAGAATCATGTGAAAAGCAACCGCCACAATTACCGTTCGGGGCAACCAAATAGGAAACATCAATTTTATTTCGATTTAATTATTTTTCTTATTTCATGCAACATACCATGGGCAACAGTCAACAACAATAATTTTCGTCATTTTTTTAACAAGTATTTATGTTGCGACTGCTCTATGGCTTCTTTACCGGACGAATCGACCCTGCGAAAAATTTATTTAAATCTCGTGTACAAAAAAACTATACAGGGTATAAGAGAGGTAAACATAACCAATTATTTGTGGATATCTATAGACGAAACACCAGATTTCATGGAAAAATGTGTGACAAACGTGGTGATTCGGTCTTTGCAAAAAATTGTTCTAAGCAATTTTATCTTTTGGGGTCGAAGGTTTTAGAGAAGGTAAATGGGGAAACAATAGCAAACCTAATAATAAACCAATTAAAATTTTTGTTTCAAAATTCTTTCAATGACAACGTAAACAATTTGCTTTTACTTTGCATAGATAGTGCCGCATATATGCTTAAAGCCGGTCGTATTTTAAAAGTAACGTTTCCTCGTATGAAACACATTACGTGTTTAGCTCATGGTCTGCACCGGGTTGCCGAAGAAGTGCGAGATAATTTCAAAGGTGTGGATGGGTTGATATCGAATGTCAAAAAGATATTCCTAAAATCTCCAGAGCGTGTACGCCTTTTTAAGGCAAAATATCCGTCCATTCCCCTACCTCCCGAGCCAATTATCACCAGATGGGGAACTTGGATATCTGCTGCGGTATATTACGCTCAATACTATGAGCAAATACGTGATGTCGTCTCCATACTTGCTAATGACTCGGCAGCTATAAGAGCTGCAAAAAAATGTTTTCAAACACGCAAACTACGACCGGAGTTAAATTTCATTCGCGACAACTACGAAGTAATAGCCTCTTCAATAGAACAATTGCAATGTTCGACTTTATCCATTGCGGAATCCTTCCTCATTCTGGATACTGTTCGTTGCTACGTAAACTGGAGTAAACTTTTACCAGTGATACGTAAATTTGAAGCCGTGCTCGAACGAAATCCTGATTACGAAATTTTAAGAGACATATCTAAAAATATTACCCGAACTGATAATGAATTCTTTAAATTTGCTCCCTTGACGTCAACTGAAGTTGAACGTACATTTAGTGTACATAAATGGATTTATAGTGATAAACGCAACTGTTTACTCCCAGAGAATGTTGAAAAGATAATGATCATCTACTCCTATCACTATTACCCAAATAAAATGTCTTGTGCTGCTGTGTGTACTGACGTAGATTTTGAAGAAGAAATTGCGTCTGTTTCTAATATATAGTAACTTTATACAAATGTTTTTATTAGTTTTATTACATATTAATTTTATTTGGTGACTTTTATTTCTTCTAGTTCTGAATTATCGATATCGATAAAATAATATTTCAAGCACTGGCTAAATTACGCTAGTGTTTTGTTTTGCCGTGAAAAATCCGAGCTCTGGTTATAAGGGTTTTCGCGGTCGAGATTTTCATTAGATGGCAGCACCGTAGCGAGATCAATGTTACTCTGCGAGAGGGGATCAATGTTACTCTTCGTCCGTAGGAGACACCTTAGACAACCCTACACGTGATCCCTGGGTGGTGCTAAAAGAGTAACAAACTTGGCAGCTGCACTGTCCCATCTGGACCTCGCAGCACTCACTGGATTTTCTTCATCATCTGCTTTCCCACTACTACTTCTTTGTGAGAGGTCTTTTTGACCACAGCTGTCATTATCCACCAATCATGTTTAATCATTTTTTTTTTATTGGTTTATTTTGACAGCTGCCGTCAAAAAGACCTCTCGCCACGGTGCTGCCATCTAGTGAATATCTCGATCGCAGAAACCCTCATTGCATTTCTTTGCATACCAACCAGTGCTTTTAAATAAAAATGGGATATAATCGCGTACAGTTGTTCATGGTCACAGTCAGACTGTCGAGGAATCGTATCTACATTTTCTAAATGCACTGATTTTTCGGACTACCCACACTTGGTCTTGAATAAGCACTTCTAAGGCCACCAGACACTGCCAATAATATTACATTAATTCTCTACTCATCCTAGACTTCCTTCATATACATAGAAAAGGCCTTCATATACATTATTACTGACAGTGTCTGTTGGCCTTTAGAGGTTGGGGCTAGGGTTGTCACTTAGCTTACACAAAACTAATGACATCCGATAGTTTTGTGAGTTGATGGTTTTCCTGTGATTTATTATACCACGACGTTGGCAAACAAGCATACGGCCCGCCTGATAGTAAGCAGCTACCGTAGCCTATGGACACGTGCAACTCTAGCGGTGCCGACCCTTTACAAAAGGGAGGATTCACTATGTTGACGGCTAAAGGAACATGACGGTCCCTCATCACATTGGGTCCTCATTGAGCTCTTTGGCAACCTTACTCACCAGCAGGAACACAACACTAAGAGTAGGGTCTAGTACTATTTGGCTGTGGTTTTCTGTAAGGTGGAGGTACATCCCCAGTCGAGCTCTGATCCAGACTTGAGCGAGATGACATTCGCTGTGCTGTGCCCTACCACACATAGCGAGATGACATTCGCAGTACCGTAAAATGGGGTGAGTTGGGTGAAATTTGACTTTCAAACCTCGATAAAATCTTATTTTTACATGTGAAAACTGAATGGTGTATATAATAAGTGGTTCGGACGTTTGTATTTTAGTTTGTATTTTATTTTGGGTAGTTCCATTTCAGAACTTTGACGATAAAGAGTAAAACCCACCTCACCCCGTAGTGCCTCGTATTTGGGGTGAGAGGGTTTTTCATACAAAGGTGATTTTGGAAGATTGTTGGATCGATTTTTTTTATTATGCGTATTACTATAGCCCCATTTTAAATTCATTCAGTCATTACGAACCGTCTCGCACGCAGGCTAGATGACTTCCAGCCTCCCGAACAAGCCGGTTTCCGAAGAGGCTTTAGTACCGTAGACCACATCCATACGCTCCGTCAGGTTATACAGAAGACTGAGGAGTATAGCCTCTAGCCCTCTGCTTAGCGTACGTGGACTACGAGAAAGCCTTCGGCTCGATCAAAACCTGGGCTCTACTACAATCTCTCCAGAGGTGCCAAGTGGACTATCGCTATATCGAAGTGCTGAAGTGTTTGTACGAGAACGCCACTATGTCAGTCCGACTCCAGGACCAGAACTCGAAGCCTATTCCGTTGCAGCGGGGAGTCAGGCAAGGAGATGTTATTTCTCCTAAACTGTTTACCGCTGCACTGGAGGATGTTTTCAAGGCTCTGGACTGGAGAAGGCTAGGCATCAACATAAACGGCGAGTACATCACTCACCTTCGGTTTGCTGACGACATAGTAGTCTTGGCTGAGACCATGGAGGATTTGAGTACGATGCTCGATGACCTCAGTAAAGCCTCCGAGCGAGTTGGTCTAAGATGAACATGGATAAGACGAAGATCATGTCAAATACCCATGTAGCACCAACTCCCGTTACAATCGGAGACTTTACACTCGAAGTTGTGGACGATTATATATACTTAGGACATACTGTCCAGTTAGGTAGATCCAACTTCGAGAAAGAGGTCAATCGATGAATCCGACTCGGTTGGGCAGCGTTCGGGAAGCTACGGCACATCTTTTTGTCCAATATTCCGCAATGTCTCAAGACGAAAGTCTTTGACCAGTGTGTGTTGCCAGTGATGACATATGGTACTGAAACGTGGTCGCTTACAATGGGCCTCATAAGAAAGCTCAAAGTCACCCAAAGGGCAATGGAGAGGGCTATGGGTGGAGTCTCTCTGCGTGATCGCATCAGAAATGAGGCCATCCGCAGCAGAACCAAAGTAACCGATATAGCCCTCCGAATCGTTAAACTAAAGTGGCAGTGGGCGGGGCACATTGCTCGTAGAACCGATGGCCGTTGGGGCGGAAAGGTTCTCGAGTGGCGACCACGAACCGGAAGGCGCAGCGTGGGTAGACCCCCCGCAAGGTGGACTGATGACCTGGTGAAGGTCGCGGGAGTCCGCTGGATGCAGGTGGCGTAGCAGGGACCGGTCATTGTGGCACTCTTTGGGGGAGGCCTATGTCCAGCAGTGGACGTCTTTCGGCTGATATGATGATGATGATGATGATTTTAAATTGGAATACATTATTTTTGTAGCAGTAGACTTAAAACCCCTTCTCACCCCCCCTCTCAAACCTTCTCTCCCCATTCATAACCCAACTCTCCCCGCGAAACCTACTTACCCCGTTTTACGTAGTTTAAGGACATTTCTGTGTCCGGACGTAGTTTAAGGACATACCCGGGTCCAATGATTTTAATATTTACCAGAATAGTGCCACCTGGCGTGTAGCCAGATCTTCCCGATCTCAAGTTCGCAGCACCTGTGGGGCGAACTTCCCCGAATATTAATGTTTCATACTGTTTTACACTTCATCCTAAACTTCGAGTTATAAATAGGGTATAATAAATAACCTCTTCAAGATAATGTTAACGCACTAAAAGTTAAAATTAATATCTTATATCATCTGATATCTTATTAATCTTATTATATATTGAGTGATATCTTATTATTATCTAATGATTGATATCTTCTGAAAAGGCAGACGTCCGATTTATCATCTCATAGACGAGTATAGTTACTCCATTCAATAGCCTAGTAGGTACAATTTAGATTCCATTAACTCGCAAAAGTCAGTACACTATGGCGAGTGCTGTCTGAAACTTCCATTGGATGGTCTGTGTTGGATGTAAGGTAACCGTTAGCAAACCCATGTATTGGTTGTCAATGCAATTGTGACCCCACTGGACTTTGGACTGGTTATCTCACTACGTTCACAATCTCAAATGCATGGTAAGTGATATCATGGGACTATTAAACACTTGAGACAATTTGGACTACAGGAGTCTTAATCTTAGAGATCATATTTTTAAACCACTTGAGTGACAGGTGAACGACATTGTAATAATGCTAGTTTAAAATTGTGGAAAAATCAAATGATAGCTACTTTAAATAAAATAAAATCCCTTGATCTTATAATACTTTACTTAATAAAGTAAGTAAACTTATCTGAGAAATATCTTTATGAACCTTCTTTGTAAAACACACTCTCTCAAAAACAAGTCTATTCATTTTGAAGATCCCACAGACAGTCACACAGATGCAAACATTAAACTTATAACACAGATTTTTCCGTTTGGAGTGAATCACATATCATTCCGACTATTTAAAATCACGCAAAATAGGCAAATGGACGTCTTGCGGAAAATCTCCCAGGATAACTGCCTAACTAACGTCTTAAAAACATAACGTATAATCATAATCAAAAACAGTATTAGAAAATTCAAAAATCCCGAAACTCAAATCGGGGCTCGGAATTATAAAATAATAAAAGATAAACAACGTTAAAACGTACAAAGTGTCGCCGTGCCGTCATTTCTGACGCGCGAGGGGAGGAAAGTTTTTGATTAATTACGCTCCCGGCCAAGGAAATATTGCCGCATTCCGGGTGTTGGGGCTAGGAATGGACAGACAGGGTCATCTTTATCATCATCAGTCCACTGCTGGACTGATGATGCTGCTGTCTGCTGCCTTGATCTTCAGATCGTCTACCAATCTGTATTCGCTGCCTTGTGGATAGCATTGTTTTATACCACGACGGTTGTAAACAAGCATACGCCCAACTTATGGTAAGCAGGTACCTTATAGACGCCTGCAACTCCACAGGTGTCACATGTGGGTAGGCGAACCTTTCATATAAGGAGGACTTCGCTGTGTTGACGGCCAAAGGGACAAGGGGGTCCCCCGTCATCAACACACTGGATCCTCTTTTAGCTCTCTGGCGACCTTACTTACCGGCAGAATCGGTTGAGAAATGCAACTTGTAAACACCACTCGTTCTCATACCAGACACCGGACGAACATATGAACCACATACTTACTTTACTCTTTGATATGGACTTAGAGCTAGCCACGTCAGATATGACACAATAATGAGAGCAATAAAACCCGTCTGGTTAGATTGCTATACTATCCTGCTTATTGGTAGATACGAACATCTGGCAGCTTTTAATGGGTGGAGGTCAGAGTGACAGACTAGCAAACATTTTGAATTGTAAAATAGTAATACCAAAATAGGTAAAAAGTGAAAGTCATGAAAGCTCTTCAGAAGCTGTTTAACTCCGTCATACTCGAGGGAAAAACGCCGCAGGCATAGCACGGAAGCGTGGTGGTACTGTTCTTCAAGAAGGGCGACAAGACTCTTTTAAAGAATTATAGGCCCATCTCGCTTCTGAGCCATGTTTACAAGTTGTTTTCGAGAGTCATTACTAACCGTCTCGCTAGCAGGTTCGACGACTTCCAGCCTCCCGAACAAGCCGGTTTCCGCAAGGCCTTCAGTACTATAGACCACATCCATACGCTGCTGGTTATACAAAAGACTGAAGAGTATAACCAGCCACTATGCTTAGCGTTTGTGGACTATGAGAAGGCTTTCGATTCTATCGAGACTTGGGCTGTGCTGCAGTCTCTTCAGCGGTGCCAAATAGACTATCGGTATATTGAGGTATTGCGGTGTTTTTATGAGACCGCCACAATGACAATTCGTCTCCAGGATCGGGATTCAAGGCCTATCCAATTGCAGCGAGGTGTGAGGCAAGGGGATGTCATACCCCCTAAATTATTTACCGCTGCTTTGGAAGATGCTTTCAAGCTCCTGGAATGGGACGGACTGGGCATCAATATTAACGGCGAATACATCACCAACCTCCGCTTAGCCGACGATATCGTAGTTATGGCTGAGACCCGGGAAGACCTCGGCAAAATGCTGAACGACGTCAGTAGAGTCTCTCAACAAGTGGGTCTAAAGATGAACATGGAGAAGATGAACATGTTGTACCCACTCCCTTGAAAGTTGGAGACTCTACGCTTGAAGTTGTTGACGACTATGTACACCTGGGACAAACAGTCCAGTTAGGTAGGTCCAACTTTAAGAAAGAGGTCTCTCGTCGAATCCAACTTGGATGGGCAGCGTTTGGGAAGCTACGTAGCATCTTCTCGTCCAAAATACCGCAGTGTCTTAAGACGAAGGTTTTTAACCAGTGTGTGTTGCCAGTGATGTCATACGGAATCGAAACGTAGTCGCTCACAATGGGCCTTATAAGAAGGCTTAAGGTCACTCAAAGAGCAATGGAGCGAGCTATGCTCGGTGTTTCCCTGCGTGATCGCATCAGAAACGAAGAGATACGCAGGAGAACCAAGGTTGTCGACATAGCTCAGAGAGTTGCCAGGCTTAAGTGGCAGTGGGCGGGCCACATTGCTCGCAGAACCGTTGGCCGATGGGGCAGAAAAGTTCTTGAGTGGCGACCGCGTACCGGAAGACGCAGTGTGGGAAGGCCCCAGACTAGGTGGACCGACGATCTGGTTAGAGTCGCGGGAAAAAGCTGGTTAAGGGCGGCGAGTGACCGATCGTTGTGGAGATCCTTGGGGAGGCTTTTGTCCAGCAGTGGACCTCTTTCGGCTGAAATGATGAGGTAAAAAGTTGTCTCAGTTATAAAGGTCAGGGCCTATATTTTGACATTAAAACAAAAAACCTTGCGTATTATTACGGAAACAAAAATAGCAGGCGAGAAACTATGAATTATTATACGTCGTTTGTCACTACTTTCCCCCAACAGACATTTTTGGCATTATTTGACCACCACCACTTTACAGCTGCCAGATGTTAAGATCTAAAAATAAGCATAGTATAGAAAACTAACTAAAGAGGGGTTTCGTTGCCCTCATTATTGTGTCATATTGTGAAATATATTTTACCCAGGCTGAAACGGAGACCTCCGCTATCGCTCGGCTCGGTCAATAATACTCCCTTTAAAATACGAGTACCGTATCATATCTATGTTTTTATAACTCTATGGTTCGCGAACAGCGCGCGACTTTCCAGTTTATTACCTGACATGTTTGAAATACCTGTTTTATTGTAGGGAGGGGCCGAGATGGAATTTTCCTAACCATTATTATTGGTTTATTTTCATTCAAGGCTGAAAACCTGGCCAGATCAGACGTGGTAAAGATACTCAATGATATAGCCTGGGTTAATGATTAACCAAAAAGTAAAGTAACTGTAGAAATAGTAAGCTATACTCATTCCTTTGTTAGTGGTGAGAGTAGCGTAAAAAAGATGGTATGATTCTTTGTCTAAGCTTGTAGTGAGACGAACCAAGGCCGTCCAAACTATACTTAAACAAAATCAGGGTCAGCATGTTGCAATACTTCTAATTTTTCTGGTTTTTAACTTACGGGGTTTCTTAAATACCAAACCTAAATATTTAATACTTGGTGCACTTTTTCTTCCCGCGAATGCTTCGGCTGTCGAAGGAGCTCCTTGAATACGGAATGCAAAAATTTGATACAAAATAATCGGTTTGCATCTTTCCGTGAAAAGGTGTTTTCTAGGTAATAAAATATGGATTTCTTCTACAGAGAAGCAACTTCTTAGGATTTTATAAATTCGCTTGTTTGCCATAGAGCGAACATGCCACGAGGCTAAATTTATCATATTTCCTAACAATTCTCTTCTATTTAGTGCCGTAGCCCTTCATATCCGATACTTGTCTCGAAGACCACAAGATCAAATCAAATCAAATCGTTTATTCGTAAACATAGGTTATACAGGCGTTATATATATATGATGTTCCACTATGTTTTGCCCTTTTGGGCACACGAAGAACAAAGAAGATGGAGCATGCATTTTATTACCTAAAATGTATACAAAAAACAAATTTTATTGGTAAAATAAGATTAGTTACTTAAAACTAGTATTAAATGCAGTTCAATATATATCCGTAAAATACTCCGCTAGTAAATATATATGCTTTTTGTGCTAAAAATTTATACAATTTTTTCTTAAATTCAGTCAAATTTTCTAACATTACTTATGTCTCTTGGTAATTTATTGTAAATTTTATGTGCCATTCCGAAAATACTTTTAGCAAGCAGGCCCGTATTTATGGTTTGAACATTGCATGCATTTCTCGCATGTGCGTGCACTCTTAAAATTTGAGAATTGGTGCTTGTTATTTTTAATGTATTTCGCAGTCTTAAATATATAAAGACACGGGAGTGTTAAAATATTTAATTCAATAAAATGTTTTTTACAAGGTCCCATAAGCGGTAATCCTTAAGCTGATCTTAAACAATTTTTTTGTGCTATAAAAGCCATCTTACGATAAGTTGAATTGCCCCAGAATATGACGCCATATCTTAAGGTTGAAGTTACATATGCGTGATAGGCGGTCAGTACAGTAGATGGATTCACTTTTTTTCTTAAATTAAACAATGCATAAGAAACACTGTTAAGTTTTTTACATATTATGTCGATTTGGTCTTTCAGAACATAAGTTTAAAGGGTCTTAGCCCGTCGTAACATATACCTTTACAAGGTGCAAAAGAAAAATGTCTTAGTATAAAGAGGTCTCATCTACCCCGGGCCACCAAACGTAGCTACGGGCCAACGCCTTAGATTTAACAATACTCATGTGGGGTTCATGGACTATTTCTAGTACCCTAGCCCTACAAGTCTCCGGTATCACTACCCTCTGACCCCACATCAAACAACCGAGCTTTTCGTAAAGTTCTTGTTTCCTATTAAAATATGGCTTGAGGTTATCAATGTCGCATTCGGCCGGCCAACCATCCCTAACGTAAGATAAAACCCTGCTAAGCATCGTGTCCTTAGCCGTCTTCGATTACATATATAAATTTTGTTCATCAACAATCAGTGGAAATATGATAAATTTAGACCCCCGTGGCGCCAGTAATAACATGTTTGATATATTTTTATCCACGGGGGCAATCAGTCGCAAGAAAAGCAATGTCACAAGCGGTAAAGGTAAATATGGAATTGATTCCCTTCGTGTCCCATTTGAAAATATACTCGTAAAGCAAGCTAAGAAATATATGGACTAAGAGCCTGGCCACGTCAGATGTGATACAATAATGATAACAAGAAAACCTATCTGGTTAGATTGCTATACTATCTTTATTGCTAGATCCAGGCATCTGGCGGCTTTTAATGGGTGGAGGAAATTTTGATTTGGAAAATAGTAATAGGTAGGTAAAACTGCCGAAGTTGTCTCAATTATAAAGAACCGGGCGTATATTTTAACATGAGAACCAAATACTTTGCGTATTATTGCGGAAACAAAAACAGTAGGCGACAAACTATGAATTCACTACGTCGTTTGTCACTACTTTCCCCCAACAGAAACTTTTGACAATGATATAATCTAATTATTTATTTTATACAATTTCTCATAATATTGCCCAGAATTCTAGGGTTTCTTTTCTTAAAATGGTTTGCCTTGTTTGACCTCCACCACTTTACAGCTGCCAGATGTCCAGATCTGGAAATAAGCATACCTAGTATAGCAAACCGACCGGAGTGGTTTCGTTGCTCTCATTATTGTGTCATACTGACGCGGCTAGCTCTCCATCTAATATAGGAATATGTTCGTCAGGAGCATTTTCTTAAGCCTCTGCTAGACGGTCGCCAACAATGCTGCCGACGGTGCAAGGTCTCCCTGACCTTGGTTGGTGCTTCATACAATTTTGCTGGAATTAACTGTCTACACGGTCCGTCCAGATCAAGGTCGCTCTGTCGGAGGGGCTGGTTTTCGACCGTCTAGCAGACGCTTTAGTTCTAGACGCAACACATACTAGGAGCGGAGCAGACCAACTATATATTTCCTTAAGGCAATATATATGCTGACTTTGTGGCGCTCTCACAGATAAATAATAGAAGATAGTTCACTCGGGCAAAAGCTACGTCGGTATTATTAAGTACCCGATCGGAAAATAAGGGCTGCATTTACCGATAAATATCCGTATAATACCTTAGTGACTCAAATATTTTAGGTGTTATTTTTGTCTCGTCAGCTGCAAACGACCGTCAGCAAGATTAAGTTCTTAGAAAAATAGTCCTCGTTTAAATAAATTGGCGTACCGCCCTTTATACAGAAAGCTTATATCTACCATAAAAAACCGGCCAAGTGCGTGTCAGACCACGCATAGGAGGGTTCCGTACCTTCAATGTAATAAAAACCAAACTAATACCAAAAGGTCCTATCTGATGCCTATAGAAGAAGTTTTTTGGAGATAACTCAAAAATGGCTGAACCGATAATGTTCAAAATAATTTTCGTAGAAAGTATATGATAAGGCATGGCCTCAAATTTTTTCATATTTTTTGGACTTACGGTTCAAAAGTTACCGGGGGGGCTACACAATTTTTCTGACTTTCGAAGCGATTATTTCAGAAAATGTTCACCTAATCACAAAATAGTCAAGGAAACCTCAATGTTATTTTTAAAGACCTATCGATTGATGTATCACATGTTGATATTTGGTTAAAAACATTTTTCGAAATTTAGTTACATCTATGGAGCGCCCCCCTAAAAATATTTTTTTTTTAAATTAAACTCCATAAGTAAGTAGCGGCATACAAAATACACCGTATGTGTAAATTTTATTCAAATACGTCGTATAGTTTCCGAGTTAAATGGCTGTGACATGCGGACGGACAGACAGACAGACAGACATGACGAATCCATAAGGGTTCCGTTTTTTGCCATTTGGCTACGGAACCCTAAAAATGAGTGACCAAATCATGAAAGCTGCTTGTTCTTTACCGTATTTGGAAAAAGACGATGTGCATTTTTTTTATAGTAAGAAAAAAACACAAAAGACGGAAATTTGCGCGAAGATACCTATCGGTTAATTAATCAATACTTTAAAATCTTCCGCATTTTGTTTACATGTTTCATTAACACTGGACGCGGCGGGGACGAGGTTTATATTGAACTAGCTGTGCCCGCGGCTCCGCCCGCGTGGAATTCGGTCTGTGTCAAACGGCGTTAAACGGCTAATTCACCCCTAATTTCTCTCCCGCTACCCTGGAGGCGGAACTTGAAGTAAAGTTGACAGATGGATACGCTAGAGGACAGTAGTCCTAATAAAATATTTTACAATTACTACTAATTGAAACTAAACTCAAAAATTAATACTTTTTTATCCTATTTTTTTTGGTATGATTTAACGACATAGAGTAGTAGGTGTATATCGGACGTTACAGCAGTGTTGCCAGGTCTCATTTGCGAAAATCAGAAGAACACTAGCCCAAAAATCAGGAGATCGGAAAAAAAATCAGGAGATCAGTTTTTATTAATCAAAACTTACCTAAATGCCTTTTTATATAATTTTTCAGTTCATATAACCCCGTTTATGAGTTCTTACAAATTGGATTTTAAAAGGCAAAGTAAGCATTTTGTCCGATTTTGTATAAAGCGCAAAATACATTATCGATCATACAAATCGATCCTCCCGTCAAATCAGTCCAAGCATGAAAGGTAAGAACAGGCGCAGTTGAAATTGGGGAAGGGGGGAGGGTCACAAATACAGAAATTATTTTTTTCTATTTGAGGTACACTTGGAGGGGGGGGGGTGCATGACCCATGCAAATTTAACCCAGGTACCAACGGTCGGGGGGGGGGGGGGGGTGAATTCTCATTACGTTACCGTAGGTAATGAATTTTCATACGTGTTTACCACACTGTCACAGATGTTACGTAACTGGTTGCAATAATGGTGGTAATTACATACGGTTCCGAACGCGGAATAGAGGATTAATGATGTTTGTGTAGATCAAGATGTTTATTCTTCAATGAAAGCACATTACAATGCACGAATGAACGTCAGAGAAAAATAAAGTACGTGAGTGTCGTGGAACACTCGGTTGGAACGAAACCAAAATCTGTTATTTTAAAAATAAGGAAAACCCCTGAAACGGCTACCCCGATTTTGATAAAACATATCTAAGATCACTCGCTAGAAAATCTGCTTTAAATTTTTTTAATACCACAACGGTGGCAAATATGCATACGGCCCGCCCGATGGCAAGCAGTCACCGTAACCTATGGACGCCTGTAACTCCAAAGGAGTCACATCCGCGTTGCCGACCCTTTACAAAAAGGAGGATTCACTGTGTTGACGGCTAAACGAACAAGAAAAACCGGCCAAGAGCGTGCCGGGCCACGCTCAGTGTAGGGTTCCGTAGTTTTCCGTCCGTCACAGTAAGTGTCCCCACTTAAGAGTTAAAATAACACCGCCATGGTATGCCACCCATATGATATGAGCGTTCCACGTACAGCGACATCTATCGGCAAATTAAGTAAACTATTAAGTAATGTATATTATTTTTATGGGATAATTATTTATTGCGTGAACCGATTTTCACAGTTCTTACTTTATTGGAAAGCACGTCATTTCATTGTGATTTTGTAGAAATTACAGGTACAATAAACACCTGCTTATACGGTTAAATTACAAACTTAGTTCAGAAATAATTTTGTATTTTTTTTTTCAAAAACTATTCAACCTATCAAGTTCAAAATAATTTTCCTAGAAAGTTTTTATAAAGTTCTACTTTTGAGATTTTTTTTCATATTTTTAAAACTTATGGTTCAAAAGTTAGAGGGGGAGGGGACACATTTTTTTTAACTTCTGGAGCGATTATTTCCGAAAATATTTACATTATCAAAAAATGATTTTAGTAAACCCCTATTCATTTTTTCACACCACCTGCTCGACAATGCCAAATTATATATCATGCAAACCTCACCGAAAGCAAATCATTATAGCCCTTGGCTTTAGCCGGGTTATAATGTTGTACTAAATCTCATTATAACCCGCTGGTTAATAATGTGAATTCACTTCCCATAGCTCTTATTGTTATGTGCTTAAAGTCTAATTTCGTAAAGTCCGCACGGTGCACAGCCCCGCGACGCCAGCCGGGGCCCGCGCCGCCGCGTCGAGCTGATTTGAAAATCGAATTTATTCGGAAAATCGTGCTGGCCACCTCAATTTTAAATACCTAAAACAAATGCCGCGAGTGTCATAAGACGCTGCAGTATACGGAGTAAAACTGCAGGTTCTATAAAAATAGAAGATAAAATTAGAATAAAATGGACTAATGTATCAAGAATCAATTTTTAGGGTTCCGTAGCCAAATGGCAAAAAACGGAACCCTTATTGATTCGTCATGTCTGTCTGTATGTCTGTCCGTCCGTATGTCACAGCTATTTTACTCGGAAACTATACGACGTATCTGAATAAAATTTACACATAAGGTGTATTTTGTATGCCGCTACTCAGTTATGTAGTTAAATTTGAAAAAAAAAAAGTTTAGGGGGGGGCGCTCCATACATGTAACAAAATTTTTATTATTTATATTTTTGACTAAATATCAACATGTGACACATAAATCGATAGGTCTTTAAAAATAACACTGAGGTTTTTTGACCATTTTGTGATTAAGTGAATATTTTCTGAAATAATCGCTTCGAAAGTCAGAAAAATTGTGCCCCCCCCCCCTGTAACTTTTGAACCGTAAGTCCAAAAAATATGAAAAAAATTGAGGAGATGCGCCTTATCATATACTTTATAGGAAAATTTTTTGAACATTATTGGTTTAGCCATTTTTAAGTTATCTCCAAAAAACTTTTTCCATAGGCATCAGATACGACCTTTTGGTATTAGTTTGGTTCTTATTCCATTGAAGGTACGGAATCCTGCTATGTGTGGTCCGACACGCACTTGGCCGGTTTTTACTTTTGATTTACTTTAATAAAAATCCGTTTCTAGTAGCCTTGGCTATTTTATTGTCTCGCAAGAGGTGAGAAAAGTAGAGTATACTCCTCGGGGATAAAGCTGTTTTTGTCACGGGCGCGTTTGAACCCCTCACTGCACTCAGGACTCAGTCTTAATTCCCTCGCTTCGCTCGGGAATTAACTCATAACCCCCTCGCTGCGCTCGGGAGTAAAATCTGGAGTCCTTCGTTACGTTCAGGATTCAATATTGCGCCCGTGACATAAAACAGTGCTTTATCCCCTTGGTGTACAATCTACTATTAAATACCTATCCAACAATATATCAAACGTTAGGGTTCAAACGAAAAAAAAATCACTCCCCACTTTACGTATAGGGGAGGTACCCTAATAAAACATTTTTTCCACTTTTTATTTTACCACTTTGTCGGCGTGATTGATATATATATTAGTACGAAATTTCAGCTTTCTAGTGCCAACGGTCACTGAGATTATCCGCGGACGGACGGACGGACGGGCAGACATGGCGAAACTATAAGGGTTCCTAGTTGACTACGGAACCCTAAAAACGAGAAACGAAAGAGAAGAACGAGAATGTTTTATATCGGTTCAACCTTTTTAGCGCTACGGCGCCACAGACTGATAAGTACACAGACAGACACACATATATCTATATACATATAATAAAGCTGAAGAGGGTCGAAAGTCTGCACATGGAAGATAATTGAAAAAAAGTTGTCTGGGTATACTTAGAATCGATAACAGAACACGTTCCAACAATTTTTAGAATTTTTGTCTGTTTATCTGTTTGTCTGTTTATTTGACCGCGCATCACGTGAAAACGGCTAGACGGATTTTGATGAAATTTTGTATAAAGATAGTTTGAGTCCCGTGAAAGGATAATATATAGTTTTAATCCCGAAAATCAACCCTGGTGGGGGTGAAAATGGGGTTGAAAATTTGTATGCAGAATTTTTAACCGCTGAAACGATTTAGATAGAAATGAGTATGGAGATAATTTGAGTCTCAAGAAACGACATAGGATAGTTTTCAAACCCTTGTGGGGGTGAAAAGGGGGTTGGAAGTTGGTATGAGGATTTTTTTACCGCTGAACTGATTTAGATGAAAATTGGTATAGAGATAGTATGGGTCTCGAGAAAGGACAAAGGATAATTTCATATTCAAAAAAGCCCCCCCCCCCCCCATCTTACTTTAGAACCGTAGGTCCAAAAAATTTGAAAAAAATAATGGAAGTGAAGCCTGAAAGGTACTTTCAATAAAAACTATCTATCTATACCTATACATATAATAAAGCTGAAGAGGGTCGAAAGTCTGTTCATGGAACATATTCGAAAAAAAGTTGTCTGGGGATACTTAGAATCGATAAAAGAACACGTTTCAACAATTTTTAGAATTTTTGTCTGTTTGTCTGTTTATCTGTTTAAGTATCTGTTTGTCTGTTTATTTGACCGCGCATCACGTGATAACGGCTGAACGGATTTTGATGAAATTTTGTGTAGAGATAGTTTGAGTCCCGGGAAAGGACAAAGAATAGTTTTCATCCCGAAAATCAACCCTGGAGGGGGTAAAAAGGGGGTTTAAATTTTGTATGGACAATTTTTAATAGAAATCAGAATGGAGATAATTTGAGTCCCGAGAAACGACAGAATAGTTTTCATCCCGAAAATAAACCCTTGTGGGGGTGAAAAGGGGGTTGGAAGTTGGTATGAGGATTGTTTACCGCTGAACTGATAAAGATGAAATTTGGTATAGTATGGGTCTCAAGAAAGGACAAAGCATAGTTTTCACCCCGAAAATCAACCCTAAAGGGATGAAAAGGGAGTTGGAAATTTGTATAGGGAATTATTAACCGCAGAATCGATTTAGATAAAATTTGGTATGGAGATAATTTGAGCTCTGGAAAAGGGAATAAAATAGTTTTATCTAGGAAATTATCCCTTAAGCGGATGCAAAAGGGGTGGAAGTTTACATGACTATAGATATATGACGGACAAACATGCATGGCCCAAACCAAAAAACTACCACAAAATCATCTAACATTTATAAGACACCGTTTAGGTAGGAAAACATATCAAACGTTTTGTGAAGCACTCAGATTAAGATTTATTTTACTTTATAATTAAACAATTACATAATCTGTCTCTCAAGCTGTTTTGATATGTCTTCTTGAAGAACTACGCATTATTTTGTATCTTTAAGATCTTTATTTATCATATGGCTACATGTCACTTACTCACATTATCATATGGCAACGCGACACCCATACGATTGAGAAACATGTAAAATGGAATGAAAAAATATATATAAAATAGAATAAAGTGAAGTAAAGTGTACTACTGAAAAGTGAAAGTGAGAAGTGACAAAGTGATAAAAGTGAAAAAAGTCGAAAACTTAACAGTAAAAAATGTCGAAAATATCATAAATGGCAAAATTTCTAAATTTCAAAAATTTCAAAATTTTCAAAAATTTTTAAAAATACAAAAAGTATATAAAACAATAAAATTTACAAAAAAGTCAAAAATGAAATAAAATTAAATAACATAACTTCGTTCCAACCGAGTGTTCCACGACACTCACGTACTTTATTTTTCTCTGACGTTCATTCGTGCATTGTAATGTGCTTTATTCTATTTTATATATTTTTATTTCATTCCATTTTACATGTTTCTCAATCGTATGGGTGTCGCGTTTTCGTGACGTGACGCTTTTTCGTGACGGCCACGTGACTTTTTTTCACCTAGCCCCCTATCCGCGAACCATCCGATAAGGATCTTCGTTCCAAAACTACCACCGGTTCTAACCCTACACCTCTGGCCCAAGAAGTATTATGACCGAAAAGAAACTCGACGGGACTTAGTTTATTTTTTTCAAAACAGTAATACATTATTAGATCTTGGGGATCAATGTTACTCTGCGTCCGTAGGAAACACCTTAGACAACCCTACACGTGATCCCTGGGTGATGCTTAAAGAGTAACAAACTTGGCAGCTGCACTGTCCCCTCTGGACCTCGCAGCACTCACTGGATTTTCATTATCATCTGCTTTCCCACTACTACTACCCCAGGGAAGAAATGCCTAGCTATATCCAGTGACATGTAGCCATATGATAAATAAAGATCTTAAAGATACAAAATAATGCGTAGTTCTTCAAGAAGACATATCAAAACAGCTTGAGAGACAGATTATGTAATTGTTTAGTTATAAAGTAAAATAAATCTTAATCTGAGTGCTTCACAAAACGTTTGATATGTTTTCCTACCTAAACGGTGTCTTATAAATGTTAGATGATTTTGTAGTAGTTTTTTGGTTTGGGCCATGCATGTTTGTCCGTCATATATCTATAGTCCTCGAACCTGCAATAACCCTTTGACATTAGTAACATTTTCAAGTATTTCTTAAGAGCGGGTAAAGGTAAATTTAAAGCATCGACGGGTAACATGTTATAAATATGAACAACTTGACCAAAAAATTACAAATTATTTCAACACCAAATTTCATCTAAATACGTACAGTGGTTATTGGTTGCTTCTTCCCCATGTAAACTTCCACCCCTTTTGCATCCGCTTAAGGGATAATTTCCTAGATAAAACTATTTTATTCCCTTTTCCAGAGCTCAAATTATCTCCATACCAAATTTTATCTAAATCGATTCTGCGGTTAATAATTCCCTATACAAATTTCCAACTCCCTTTTCATCCCTTTAGGGTTGATTTTCGGGTTGAAAACTATGCTTTGTCCTTTCTTGAGACCCATACTATACCAAATTTCATCTTTATCAGTTCAGCGGTAAACAATCCTCATACCAACTTCCAACCCCCTTTTCACCCCCACAAGGGTTTATTTTCGGGATGAAAACTATTCTGTCGTTTCTCGGGACTCAAATTATCTCCATTCTGATTTCTATTAAAAATTGTCCATACAAAATTTCAACCCCCTTTTTACCCCCTCCAGGGTTGATTTTCGGGATGAAAACTATTCTTTGTCCTTTCCCGGGACTCAAACTATCTCTACACAAAATTTCATCAAAATCCGTTAAGCCGTTTTCACGTGATGCGCGGTCGAATAAACAGACAAACAGATACTTGAACAGATAAACAGACAAACAGACAAAAATTCTAAAAATTGTTGGAACGTGTTCTTTTATCGATTCTAAGTATCCCCAGACAACTTTTTTTCGAATATGTTCCATGAACAGACTTTCGACCCTCTTCAGCTTTATTATATGTATAGGTATAGATAGATAGTTTTTATTGAAAGTACCTTTCAGGCTTCACTTCCATTATTTTTTTCAAATTTTTTGGACCTACGGTTCTAAAGTAAGATGGGGGGGGGGCTTTTTTGAAGATGAAACTATCCTTTGTCCTTTCTCGAGACCCATACTATCTCTATACCAATTTTCATCTAAATCAGTTCAGCGGTAAAAAAATCCTCATACCAACTTCCAACCCCCTTTTCACCCCCACAAGGGTTTGAAAACTATCCTATGTCGTTTCTTGAGACTCAAATTATCTCCATACTCATTTCTATCTAAATCGTTTCAGCGGTTAAAAATTCTGCATACAAATTTTCAACCCCATTTTCACCCCCACCAGGGTTGATTTTCGGGATTAAAACTATATATTATCCTTTCACGGGACTCAAACTATCTTTATACAAAATTTCATCAAAATCCGTCCAGCCGTTTTCACGTGATGCGCGGTCAAATAAACAGATAAACAGACAAAAATTCTAAAAATTGTTGGAACGTGTTCT
Source organism: Pammene aurita (assembly GCA_947086415.1). Taxonomy (NCBI): domain Eukaryota; kingdom Metazoa; phylum Arthropoda; class Insecta; order Lepidoptera; family Tortricidae; genus Pammene; species Pammene aurita. The sequence goes on along the minus strand of OX352304.1, from coordinate 3,845,578 downwards.
GTTATCGATTCTAAGTATACCCAGACAACTTTTTTTCGATTATCTTCCATGTATAGACTTTCGACCCTCTTCAGCTTTATTATATGTATATAGATTAATTACGCTATTTAATATTAATTTCTTAAATTATAAGTTAGTTTTAAGTTGACATTTGTCTAAAATATGTAATGGCTTGGTTTCAAAAAATAACTTTTTTTATGTTGAATTATATGCAAGTGAGATTTCTGGTCTTCTCTAAGGTGTGACAAAGCAGAGTAATTGTGAGAATTGATGTTAGCAATTTAACACAACGCCTGGATTAAATAAAATCTCTACTGGGGATAAAGTGGATCTTTTTGCTCGTTTAACTTTTTTTCTCATTTAAGGTGCTTTAAAAGTGAGTGTGTAATTAAAATAAGGTAGGTACGCTCAGAAGTAATGATCATTTTACTGCAAATGTTGTATTTAAATCTTGACGCGAGTTGAGTACCTACTGTTGGATTTAAGGTAAGTCTAAGTATATATAACGGCCTCCTAGCCCAGTCGGTAAAGACACTGCCTACGAAGCAGGAGGTCCCGGGTTCGAAACCTGGTAAGGGCATTTATTTGTGTCTATATCACAGATATTTGTACCTGAGTTATGGATGTTTTCTATGTATTTACGTATTTATCAATATCTATCTATTATATATATCATCGTCTAGTACCCACAACACAAGCCTTGTTGAGCTTACCGTGGGCCTAGGTCGATTTGATTGTCCCATAATATTTATTTATTTATATACAGTCCGTTTGGACCAAACGATTAAGCCGATAGTAGGTATCGGTGGCTTGCTTCACTGAAAAGTGACTGAAAAATTATCGAATGATATGACGTAGAATTTCTGAAAAACGTGGTATGAGCCGAGGTTTGAACCCGAAACCTCTGATAAAAAGGCGAGTGCATCTCTCTACCTGACAAAACTCTAGGTACGAAAATATATACCACTGGCCAGAATTTATACCACGACGGTGGCAAACAAGCATACGGCCCGCCTGATGGTAAGCAGCTACCGTAACCTATGGACGCCTGCAACTCCAAAGGCGTCACATGCGCGTTGCCGACCCTTTACAAAAAGGAGGATTCACTGTGTTGACGACTAAAGGAACAAGAAGGTCCCTCATCGTCAACACACTGGGTCCTCTTTGAGCTCTTTGGCAACCTTACTTACCAGCAGGAACACAACACTATGAGTAGGGTCTAGTGCTATTTGGCTGTGGTTTCCGAAAAGGCATAGGTCACGTCGCACCGCATCTCCAGCTTTAAAATAATAGTTAAGTAGAACACCGGCCAAAAGCGAGTCGGACTCGCGCACGAAGGGTTCCATACCATTATATATGAAAACGGCAAATAAATCATGTCTATGGTATGGGAGCTCCCTTAAATATTAATTTTATTCTGTTTTTTTTTTATTTGTTGTTATAAGTAGTATAGATTCACCGTTTCTACCCCATCGTTTTACCACCACCAAAACAATGGTTTTTCGTGATTATGGTGGTTTTTCGGGGCTATGAAACCTAAAAAAAAAAAGTTTGGTATGTGTTAGTACGTTTAGCCCCCCATTTAGATCGATTGCACTAGGTCTCAACAGTGCCCAGAGCCGCCTTCAGCACTTAGGCACTCCGCTAATTAAACAATACACGCTCTTAGACACCACAATAGAACCCTTGATCACCTTTTTCTATTGTCTCATCGCATTGTTACCGAGCTCGGTAGAGGCATACTCCTACGTTGTAGTTTGTTCTTTACGTATTTGCAATAGGTTTTATAATTGCTTAATTGGTTACTCCTTATGAAAGATTAGGTAAAGTACCTAAAGTTTCCAAAGTTTAGGTATTTCAATAGGTATTTTTTATATGGGCTGTTACGTTCTATTAGCACTCACACGTCGCTGTCTCTTTCAAACCTGTAAACTCGTGTTGCAGAAGCCAATATCAATATTGTTTTTACGTTACATTTTGAGTAGGTAATTTACCTAAACTATTTCAATCTAACATGGTGATGTAATTATTATTATTAATATTTTACTACCTATAACTTAACGGGATTTTTAATGATCTAACAAACCCCGCGAACTGACACAATTACATTACCCTTTATTAGTCTGGACTGGAGTAGGCATCAAATTTATACCTAAAGTAATTAATTCACATTTCGCGAATATATATGTGACTCCTGTGGAGTTAAAGGCGTCCATAGGTTACGGTAGCTGCTTACCATCAGGCAGGCCGTATGCTTGTTTGCCACCGTCGTAGTATAAAAATATATGCAAATTTCAACGTATCTATATGTGTTACAGCACAATATGAAACTTCTGGTATATGTTTCAACCCCATCAATTTTAGTTATTTAGTACCTATTTGAAATATTATTTTATTGATTTTAGATTATTTCTAGTCTAGATATTTGTGTTGTCTTAATTTTTTTTAACTCGTAAATAACTTTGGTATATGTGACAACCGACTGCTATTTATTGATGGACAATAAACATGACTGTGTTTTGAACAAGTTTTAACCTGTAAGTATGCTGTACGTTTCCGTAAACGAAGTTCCCATTATTTATTATAATATCTTTTGTTAATGTAGGATTCGGTGTGTGATTTATTGCATTCCTGTATACCAGTTAGATAGGTGGGGCGGTGCGATGTTTAAATGTGCGATGGGGCTCTAATTTAAAGTCGCAATTTCTATTATTAGTTTTTTCTTTATGCTGTCGGCTTGAGAACTTTACCTTTTTTGCTAGATGTCCTTTGAAGAAGGTAATAATTTACTTTTTATTCGTTTCTGAGAAAGATATAAATCAATCGGGTTTGAAGTCACACGCGATTTTCATAGAAAGTAAATGCACAAAAGATCTGTCGTTTAAATTCTTTAGAATTCTTTTGATAATTTAATCTTTTGTTAGAAAACATTCCGCTGCAAACAAAAATTTACCTGTCCCCGAAATCCTGTTTAAACTCGTCGCTACCTACCTAGGTGGTCCTCTGTCCCCACCAGCCGTGACCTTTTTTTCAAGACAAATTCATATAAAAAGGCTGAGGCTGTGGATAACTTTATATAGTACCTTCGGATCTCCAGTTCAGTTAAGAGCTCTCAGTTTCTACGCTTTGAAGTTTTAACGAAGACTATTCATAATGGATGTAAGTATTTAAATAGTATTACTCTATAATTATTGCATTAAATTTTTTTATCTGTTGTGTGTATGTTTTAAGTCTGTAATATTAATTATGAATTTTGTTTCAGTTTTCCGACAATACTTTCAAAAACTTTTACGTCGATGAAAATGAAGACGAAGCAAGTGATGAAGAGGGGACGCTGGCTTTCAAAGTGAAGCAAGCTATTGCGAAGAAGCGTCAATCAAATAATATTAATGGCTTTTTTGAAAGGCCTAAGAAGAACACAAAAGTGTACAAGAAATCTTCAACGGTCTCCAAAAAAGAAGAAGACGGTATTTCATATCTCACTTCAGGTCAGGACGATGGGGCATATGCATCACACCTCATCAAGATCGAAGTATACGACATGAACAAAATACGAAACGTTGGACCTCTGGACCACTGGAAACACTGTGATTATCGTGTTAAATATTATTCTAACGAAGGTGACTCACATGAACAAAGTGCTCGGGATGTTATATTTAATATAACAAAGGAACTATCATCTAAAACAAAATGTGTAAAATATTTTATAGAGACTGATAAGGGTGACAAAAAATAGTTTTAATCAGTGCTTTATTTATAACTAGAATATATCGTCATTGCCCTTACCAAAACATATATGTGCATTTTTGAGATTTTTTTATTATTTGCTATTCGTTGGTAATTTTCAAAGCCGCATCTGTTGCAAAAGCAAATATGTCTAAAATGCTAATAGAAACGGAGATAACAATTATTACATGTGAAATAACCAATAAATAAAGTATACAAGTGCCTACGCAACACTTAACTGTTTTATGAAATTAGGCGAGTCGCACTTATCAGGTTTGGTTTGCACATGTCACTTTTTCCTCCTTCATGCATTCTGAGGGTACGTTGATTTGATGGAAGGTTACATAGTATGCAATTAGTGGAAAACTCCGAAAAAGTGCGAAGTAACAGGGAAATTTTTATACTTTTATAATAAATTATGATAATAAACCCGTAGTAACTTAGCCCTTAGCGAACCAAGATGTTTCGCCCGGTATTCTACCACCGCCGGACAGTACGACCCTCTGCTGGCCCTGCAGAGGGTCCTGTCCTTGACACCTAGAGTGAAAAGAAGTTTGTTTAGAAGGGCATGACCAGTTAGTGCTCCGGTTATTAGTCTGAGCTGCGGCCTCTTGAGCTGTTTCAGCTTCCAAGACAATCCAGGGTTGATCGTCGGGATGGCCTCCTTGGCTTGCCTGCATGCACCTCCAAACTGTTGGTGTTCTACCTTGGTGTAATGTTGTAGTGTTCTCCGCAGCCATGCACCAGGTAGAGGTATTATGGGCTTCGCACCTACCACTTTCGCCTCTGAGCCACCTCTCGCTAATGCATCAGCTGCGTCGTTGCCACGTGAGTTGCTGTCCCTTTGATCCACTTAGGGTTATGCTATTAGTAGACCTGAGGTAATCTTTGACTCTGCAGGGCTTGTAGAACCGATCCACTGTCCTGTATACGGATCCTGTATACGTGGTATACTCTCCAGTATACGGATGGGGTATTCCGTTACCTTCAGTTAGAGGCGATTGCATGAGTGGCCATTATTATGCCCATGCACTCTGCCTGGAAGACTGTGTTGTGCGCTCCTAATGGTGTTGAGATATGTACGATTAGGTCCTCTGAGAAAACTCCAGAGCCAGTGCCAGACCTTGTTTTAGACCTTTCTGTAAAGATCCTCAGCTCCCTTGGGTTGAGATCTTTGTATGGATCCTCGTACAGCTGGATCTTGTACTTTTTGTCGAAAACTAATTGCCTAGATATCGCATCAGTTACTGCCTCTATGAGCGGTTCCTTACTTACAGTCTCGTGGAGGATTTCGGTGTGTGGTGTCCTAGGCGCCTTCCAGAGATACATCTTCTTTAGCCGTACCGCCGCAGCTATGGCTTCTTGTTTTACGAAGAGATGTAGTGGCAGTAGGCCCAAGCCAGTGGCAGTTGGTTTAGTCCTCATGCAGCCCGTAGTTGCTATGCAGGAAAATCTCTGTAGTCGTTGTAGTTTGGCTTCGACCCTGGATAGTTTGGTGCGTGGCCAACATACTATCGCGCCGTAGCATATGATTTGTCGAATTACTGCCTTGTATAGCTACAGAGTGATCTTGGGATTCAATCCCCAAGTCCTACCTACCATTTTAAGACATTGCCAAAAGGCTACCGTTGCTTTTTCAATTTTATTGTTGGGAGTGCTCCAGTTTAGTCTGCTGTCGAGTACGTATTACTCCTTGATACTTTACCTCAGATGACAGTTGGAGCTCAGTATTTGACAGTTTTGGGAGGCGGTAGTTTCCCAAAGGCCACTTGATGGTGAATATTACCATCTCCAGTCTTCCTTGGGTTGACCGATAGTTCGTTGTTGCAGCACCAGTGTTCAACTATCGCCAGTGCCGAGTGTGTAACCTCGCATACTGTACTTGCATGAATACCGCTTGTCAGTATCACTATCTCATCAGCATATCCGATTGTATAATAGTGATTGTTGTTTAGTTTGGTGATCAGGTCGTTCACCACCAAGTTCCATAGCAGTGGCGATTGGACGCCCCCTTGGGGGCAGCCTTTAGCTACTAATGCTTGTTTGGACTTGTCCGTGCCGAGTCTGATGCTCGACCGACTATCTAATTGGTTTGTTAAATTACGAATTGGTGAGTAAGTTTGAGTCTATCAGACCCGGAAAAAAGATTGGAGATCCCGTCGTAATCGATATCACGGGGTTATTTTATAAAAATGGCGAAGTATTTTATACATTACGACATCCAGACGATTGGCGACTGTTGTTTCAAAGAGTTTGTGCGTCTAGTGTTCAACTCTAGTGTTTTACTCTCTGCCATGTATGACATGCCTAGGAAGCTTGAGAAATAGAAATATAACAGCTTACAGTCATTGAAGAAATACATACACCGAGACTATCATTATTTCTATGATAACTTGCTTCATGAATAGTCTTAGATCAGTATGATGACTACCGGTCTAAAAATAGTAGTTTATGTAACTGTTACGTAATAAGGCCTAATTACGTACAGTTGCATACACTGCTTTATCTACACTCATATTATTTATCCTAAATGCCGTATTCCGAAACCATAGAATGGCCGCCATTGCACCACCATGGCCAACTCGATTGTGCCGGCGGTCGCGCGGGCGCGTGTCGGCGGCCGCGCGGGAGCGTGCAGGTGTACATTATGTTATCAAAACTTATAACACATCAATAGTTGAGCATGTAAAGTTAAAATTACGTTACTGCCACACATAAAAAGCTTATCATCAGAGCTCGGATTTTTCACGGCAAAACAAAACTTGAAATATTATTTTATCGACACCTATCGAGTCTTACTAGAGTATATGACAGGTATTGCCTCAGTACATTTTTTCTTTTTTTATTCGATGGTACACCTATCAGTGTGAATGTCAAAATTTAAAAACTAACAAACGTGCGAAAATTTCGAAAAACAGGAGACTTACTAGAGCTCAAAATCAATATTTTTGACCAGTCTAAGGTGACCTACTGGGGGTTAGAAGGTTGTGCATTAATTACCGGACATCCTGTATAAGTAATAAAATAACTTTTCATTTTAGCTTTGCCATAGTCGAGCAACAAAGAGGTAGGTCTGCATGTACAACTTAGAACGAAGTAACTATACCACCTCATTTAAAATGATAGAAACGACTGCAAATTTCATCTCACATGACATATGACATTCACACTTTAACTGTCATTTCATTACGTATAAAACGTAAATTGCATCTAGGTATTATTTATTTCGCAACGCATTGAATCCGACGTGTTGGATATACGTATAATAACTCAATATTGCAAGGTATCAATTAATACAAAAATGAGTAATGTACAAGATCGGATCAAAACGTGGATTGAAAATCACCCTGAGTTAGTCTATAATGAAGTGACCTCCACTATATACTGCTCTATGTGCGATATGCATCTAAAACTGAAGAAATGCAATATTGAGAATCATGTGAAAAGCAACCGCCACAATTACCGTTCGGGGCAACCAAATAGGAAACATCAATTTTATTTCGATTTAATTATTTTTCTTATTTCATGCAACAAACCATGGGCAACAGTCAACAACAATAATTTTCGTCATTTTTTTTAACAAGTATTTATGTTGCGACTGCTCTATGACTTCTTTACCGGACGAATCGACCCTGCGAAAAATTTATTTAAATCTCGTGTACAAAAAAACTATACAGGGTATAAGAGAGGTAAACAAAACCAATTATTTGTGGATATCTATAGACGAAACACCAGATTTCATGGGAAAATGTGTGACAAACGTGGTGATTCGGTCTTTGCAAAAAAATTGTTCTAAGCAATTTTATCTTTTGGGGTCGAAGGTTTTAGAGAAGGTAAATGGGGAAACAATAGCAAACCTAATAATAAACCAATTAAAATTTTTGTTTCAAAATTCTTTCAATGATAACGTAAACAATTTGCTTTTACTTTGCACAGATAGTGCCGCATATATGCTTAAAGCCGGTCGTATTTTAAAAGCAACGTTTCCTCGTATGAAACACATTACGTGTTTAGCTCATGGTCTGCACCGGGTTGCCGAAGAAGTGCGAGATAATTTCAAAGGTGTGGATGGGTTGATATCGAATGTCAAAAAGATATTCCTAAAATCTCCAGAGCGTGTACGCCTTTTTAAGGCAAAATATCCGTCCATTCCCCTACCTCCCGAGCCAATTATCACCAGATGGGGAACTTGGATATCTGCTGCGGTATATTACGCTCAATACTATGAGCAAATACGTGATGTCGTCTCCATACTTGCTAATGACTCGGCAGCTATAAGAGCTGCAAAAAAATGTTTTCAAACACGCAAACTACGACCGGAGTTAAATTTCATTCGCGACAACTACGAAGTAATAGCCTCTTCAATAGAACAATTGCAATGTTCGACTTTATCCATTGCGGAATCCTTCCTCATTCTGGGTACTGTTCGTTGCTACGTAAACTGGAGTAAACTTTTACCAGTGATACGTAAATTTGAAGCCGTGCTCGAACGAAATCCTGATTACGAAATTTTAAGAGACATATCTGAAAATATTACCCGAACTGATAATGAATTCTATAAATTTGCTCCCTTGACGTCAACTGAAGTTGAACGTACATTTAGTGTACATAAATGGATTTATAGTGATAAACGCAACTGTTTACTCCCAGAGAATGTTGAAAAGATAATGATCATCTACTCCTATCACTATTACCCAAATAAAATATCTTGTGCTGCTGTGTGTACTGACGTAGATTTTGAAGAAGAAATTGCGTCTGTTTCTAATATATAGTAACTTTATACAAATGTTTTTATTAGTTTTATTACATATTAATTTTATTTGGTGACTTTTATTTCTTCTAGTTCTGAATTATCGATATCGATAAAATAATATTTCAAGCACTGGCTAAATTACGCTAGTGTTTTGTTTTGCCGTGAAAAATCCGAGCTCTGCTTATCATAGTTAAATCGGTTGTGGTAATGCTAGCCATTGCCTACCGTTTTTGAACACGTTTTAGAGGACTTACAATGTGAGTGTAGATAAACATTATTATCGGACATATGTAAAGATAGATCCATACATGCAGTACTAATATTGCTTTGGTTTCATTCTACCTAAATTGCATTATGCCTTATTCTCTAATTTACGGAAATTTAAAATTGCCATGTTGCAGTAAAACCTTAATAACAAATTGCCTCACTCATAAAATGATCAAAAATCATAATGACATTAACTTAAAACCACCATTTCCCAAAATACCTAAATTTTGCAACGTACATTCCTTATGATTCCCTTTAAATACCGAATGTCTGATACGACCAAAATGCAAAATAAATAAAGAATAAACCAAAATATACGTTACAAGTTGGGTTACTGTCTGAGCGTTAACGAAACTTAAAATTTTAGGTATTTTGGGATTTGATTATTTTGAAATTCCTTCGTAATAAAAATGTGGTGTTTTGAGAAAAAAATTAGGCATTCTGGGATTCAGGTATTTTGACACCGAGTCATTTTGAAATCTAAGAGTTATAGTAACTGGGTAAAATAAACTTAGGGCGTAATGAAACCAAAGCCTAATATTAAACCGGTTAAACGAAAACAATAAAAAACCGTTTTTGAAAGTTTTCCTGATGTGACAATAACATTGGTATATAAGTACTTTGATATAAAAGACGTTCTTGTTTATTTTTGATACGTTTTTTTGTAATAAACCATTTTTCTAATTAACCTATTATTTTATTTTGCTTTAACATAAATGAATAATTATATAATCACTTAGTTTCAAATAGTTTAAACACATATCTAACAAAAAAATATAAAACGTTATAGAAACTACATCTGATATGTGCATTGTTTACACATATACAATTTTTTTGACTCAAACCAAACCTGATATGTGCACAAAAACTGAAAAAAAAATTAATAACGACTAAACTAGTAATATTTCAGGGGATATTTCCAACTCACAGGAAAATACAGATTTTTCTTCAATTTGATGGTAAATTTTGACAGACTTTCGACTGGTGGTTTAGATGTAAAACATTTTTTTTTGTCTACTGAAAAGTAATGTCGAAACACATGTATGTTTTGGAAAGCGCAACGACGATATTACTTTATTTTTCACTTATAAAAAATGTTTACTTTCTTTCTTGTTTTATTGTATATTAATGTTATTACTCATTTATTGAACATGTTTAATATTAGATGTAGTTTTAACTGCTTATTTTGTGTTTCTTTCTCCGTCACTGCATTTGTCTTAGGTAGTAGGAATATTTTGTAATTATAGTTGTAAGAAATAAAATAAAACCCAATTTATTTTCATAACACATTGTTTTAATTCACAAAAACTGATTTAAACATATTCCTTAAAACTAAATCATTACACAAAGAATTATCAGAAAACAAACGTAAAAACTCAGACATTTTTTTCCCCTGAAGCTTAAAATAAAGATAAACTAAACAGTATTTTCCACAAACTGAAGTAAAATAATTTTGAAGTGATTGATGGTTATAAAACCACCTCTCAGAGTTTCTATTTAAAAATAACCTGTGATAACCGGTAGGTTTTCGACCAAAAGAGTCAAAGTATTCGCCATATCCATTCACATCAATATGCATTGCAATCCAATGAGAACCGGGCTTTGAATCAGGATCCAGATTGCTTATAATAAAAGTAGGTAGATTAACCCAAACAGGAATCCGGTTTGCAGCAAAAACATTTGACTTAAACCTCGGGTTTATTTTATTCATACAAAATTGTATTTCATACGAATCCATAATAATAATTAATCTAAAAAAGTAAACACTGGTGGTTTTACAGACAATGTTCAAGTGGTAATGATAAAATTGAGTGAATGCATTGTATTTATTTATTTACTAACTATTATAATCTACAGTGATATCATGATTTATATTTATTTCAATTATGTCATCAAATTCAGCATACACAATACCGTTGATAGTAGTACTTAAAGCTGAATCAAAACGAACTTCGATTCGAACACTTCCATGTCTTACAAGATTCCAGTGTGAAGTTGAACTTGCAGATAAATCAGGAGTCAAATCGAAACATAATAAAGAATAACCACCCACATAGTTTGATCTGCTTATAGCATTACCTTCATTATGGAAATGAATACCAGTTCCAGAAAACAAAGTATGATATGCAGTTGCCATTGAACCCGGAGAGTTAAATGAGGGTTGCAAAGTTTTAGAAGGAATTTCATGACCATCTACGTACAAACTAAATGAATTCATATGAAAATGTTGAAAATTGAAGGGATTTATAGCTAAATTACCATTAAACCCAGAGTTTGAAACGAATCAAATAATACATCTTTTAGGGACTTGCCCGAGAAATATATTATCCAACGTTTTACCTTGTATACCTGCGGGTAATGTCAGAACCTTAACTTCTGCCCTTGTTATCGGATATTTCGCAGTTGTTGATGCTAATACTTTTTGATGAGCTAACAATACACTAGGATTTATTCTTGCTCTTCTGATAATGAGACTGGCATCTGTTATTTGTACTTTAAATTTACCATCCTTATGACAAATTAAATTAAATATTTCTTTCGAACGGACTAATTTAACTCTCATTTCTACACCATTAATTAGAAATTTCTCCTGGTTAAACATATCACCATGTAAATGACCAATCATTTCAACTTCCTTGCTTTCCTTAACAAAGTCCATTCTTTCGTGAAACCCTTTATTAGTCGAGTCAACGGCGTCCATATAGTTGGGGGTATCTTCATACCACAATCTACAAGTCAGATGAGATTTTTTGGCTGCTGAACCATAATTAAGCAGATTTTCCATGTGGGCTCGGTAAGCATAAGTGTTGTTTGGAGGTGATATAAGCTTCTGATTTAAATAAATGTCTAGTTGGCTAAACAGGGAATGTAACCAATTGTTTACCGGGGCAACATTTGCATCAGCTTTTAGTTTTGTACCATCTTGATTCAATATTTTGGCATTTATATGCAACAAAGTGTGTGATAGATCAATGTAGTCATCACTTGACCCAGGAACTTGAAACTCAATAGGACCATCGTCACTTAGAGATGAAATTGGTTTGTAATGAGTCCACTGACCACTTTCAATGCTTGTTTGAGTTGATGGTAAAGCAAATAAGTCTAACTCAGATTTGGCACACTCACAAGAATGACTATGTAAGAATGACATTTTTTAGTTTGAAAATATATCTTCAATATTGTTTTTCCTATATTTTTTACCTCCTCTTCGGTGCGATGCTTTTAAGTTAATGAATGGTCCACGTCTTTTTGTGGACGTTTTATACCCAGACCCCGACATCAAAGAATCATTTTTGTTCATCTGCTTTTCTTTTTAAGTTGGGGCTTGCTTCATTGAACCGAGATCTAATAGAACTATCCATTGGTCGTGAATTTACCATATCGGATAAAAGACCGATTCCTGCATCTAAAGTTTCTTTTCCCACTGTTTTAAGACCACTGGATAATAATGGTAGCACAGACCTAAACAGACCACCCAAGAAACTCCCGATCCCATGTCCTCGTTGATATGGTACCCCTTTATAAACTATTCCTAAACCCGTACCAGCTTGGTGTTAATAGTAATGTTCATATGGGCAAGACGTAGTGATCTTTTATAATTCATTTTACCCGTTGAAAGTGTAGCTTCACGCAAGAAGATCCAAACTGGAATGGTATTCTAGCTCCAGTAGTTGTCCTTATATCTATTTCTTTAGTATCGAATTCTCTTCGTAATACGGGTACATAGTAAGCAGGTGAGAAAATATGTGTTTTGTAAACACCATAGATAAATTTAGTTGGGTCTAAAGGTATTATTCTCAATAATGATGTAATTACATCTCCCACCACTTGTGGATGAATGATATCAGTATAAACAAATATTTGTGAGGGTAAACCTAAGTATAAATTTGCAGGATGTTTTCCAATTGACATTTCTTTTAACTTTGATCTTGGTCGAAATCCTAATTGTAGACTTAATATGGGTGTTGTTGTGACTGAGACTATTTCTTTATCTGTTGATATCCTCACCATTTTTGTAGTTTTATCATATCTAAACTTAACTTTGCTTTTTAGCTGTGGGTTTTCATTTAATGCATCAAAAAAATGATCAAGACTATCATACGAAGTAGCTGGTATGTGAGTTTTTGAATCAACGGTTTTATCCGTCTTGTCTGCAGGTCCTCGAACTTTCTTTTTAATATAAATGGTATTTTCATGTTCTTGAACATTGTACATGGAGCATGGGTATTGAAATTCTACTAAACCCACGACCCATTCTCCTTCAAATTTAATGGTTTCAGGTAATTTTGTTAAAAAGTGCGCAGTTGTATTATCATTGTAATATTCCGATGAGCTATTGCTCAACAAAGTTAAGTAAAAACTGTTTTCACTCATATTGTTTATAAACTTGATGACGGTATCCAGAAATTACATTTATTAGGATAACCTCGCCACTTCACGAACACTTCCTTTCTGCCACCAATACGGCGCGCGCGTATTATTTTATCAATTTTATATTTGATGGAGGGGTGGTGAGTTACTTTTTGTAATTCTTTAGAATAAAATGTACCAATTATTGGTTCACCTTCCAAATCTTTTAAAGTATAAACAACCCACGGAGACCTATTGATAACTGATTCAATCACAAATATTTCATCACTCCAATTGGTTTCATAACCCTTTTGGAATATATGTTTATATTTAGTTATCCTAACATGGTCTCCTACATTTAGCCTTGTATTTTCTAAAGAAGGTTGTTTATCATTTTTTCTTTCATATAAGTTACACCAAACAGTTCTTATATTACTAGAGTTAACATCAACTGGACGCATTTTTATGCTGGACTGATAGCTATGGTTATATGAATAAAGCAGATCTTGTAATATATTAGTATAATTGTAAGTATTGTTATGAGTGAAATAACGCCACATTTTAGTTTTGAGAGTTCTTTGAAACCTTTCAACTATGCTAGCTTTAATGTCTGGGTTGTTAGTTGTATAATAATTTATGCTCTTACTTTTAAAATAATCTCTCACCATCTTTGAAACAAATTCTGTACCCTTATCAGATTGAATATGTCTAGGGGTTGCATTTGCTTCCGTGAATATGCTTTCAAAACACGTTTAAACCGTTTCAGCATCCTTCTTTTTCGTAAGTCTCGCAAATGCATATTTGCTAAATACATCAATAACACAAAGAATGTATTTATACCCATCGTTGTATTGACTATAGGTACGCATATCACTTAGATCAGCTTGCCATAGTTCATTGTAGTTTGACAGGATGTATTTGTTACGCGAGAAACGTTTATGAACAGGTTTATGTAGAGTGAGTATTCTTGGGACTGCAACCATTTTTTCACTTCCTCTCTATTCATTTGACCTTTCATTTCCTTCATAACATTATTTAAACTACTATATCCAGCCGGGTTTGATATATCGTAATATATTCTATTTATGTCTAATAAGGAGTCCATCTTTAGCTTCAGGTTTAGATTGAATTTTATTAATAAATTCTAAAGTCTCGGGGTTACCAATACATGACGATGGAACTTTTATATCATTTAATTTAATTTAAATATATTATAACTTTCGAACAAACATGGCCAAAGTTACCTTACAAGCCATCGAAAAATTAATCCAAAAGGCTGTAGAACCACTGCAAATAAAAATATTCGAATGCCACTTTAAAATAGACGCGATATTAGCCAAATTAGAGTCTGTGAATTCGACGGATCAAGAAAATAACGGCAAAGATGGCGACAATGCAGTACAACAGGAAGATGCAGTGCCATTGCCGAAGACGGACGAACCGGGCCCGAAGCCAGCACGAGGAAGCCGACCAGCAGGTACGTCACCAGCAACGACCGCGACAACATCAGCGCGCACAGCGCGTGCGAATGCAAGGACACTACAGACGCAAGCTACCACATCTGCTCCCCGGAAGTCTCTCTCGCACTCAGCACCTCCTAATGCGGCATCCATCGCTGTCACACCTGCGAGTAAGCCTACAACTGCACCTACACCAAACCCGTTGCCGAAAGTTCCCGAAAGCCGGCCGCCGAACAACAGTGACAGCGGAGATAACGCGCCGACGTCTGAGGCCACGAAATCCGAGGTTCAACCCAAGCAACTGGACACGGTGCCTACTGTGCTACCTCATAATGTCGACCCCAAACCCGAAACTCAGAATTCCCAAAATCAACGCAATAAGAACAAAATAATAATAGGTACAGGCGCAAACAATAACAACATCCAAGGGGTGGAACGACTGAAATATATTCAGGCCTGGTCATTTAGGCCTGAGACGACCGCCGAAAATATATTAAGTTTCTTAAAAGAAAAGGCGACGTCAGATGACTATCTTGTCGAGAAAAGAAACATTAAAACAAATAGACATGCCTCATTTCTAATCGGCATCCCGGACAACTTATTTAACATATTTAACTCGCCTACTGTGTGGCCCGCGCGCGTGAGGTTCACTGAGTGGTTTCGACCCCGCCCCCGCGCCGCGCGGGGTCACGAACGTCATCACTCCGACGCATGATCACCGGCCGCTGCCGCCGCCGATCGCCACGAATCTACCCTCAACTAGCGTTTCCGTCACAGTGAGAAATAAAAATAAAGACGACCTAATTTTATGTCACCAGAACATTCGAGGTATAACAAATAAAACTAAAAAATTAGAGGTACTATTAACAAAGGAGCTATCCTGCGATGTCCTCATAATGACCGAACACTGGCTCCAGAGCCACGAACTAGTGTCCGTAACTCTTAATACTTTTGTAGATCAACGATCGGCCACGGTGGAAGCTGCATCTACGTTAAAAACGGCATTAAAGTAATTAACAAACAAGATTATTGCAACTTATCTGTCGAACAATTGTTTGACGTGTGCGCCGTACAGCTTGTAGTCGAAAATATTTTAGTGGTCGCAATATATCACTCTAACCAAACCGATGATGTTGCGTATCTAAAATTATTCGACAAATTACTAACTAAAATATGTGATGAAGGACTGGACGCCATTATAATGGGCGACATAAATATAAATTTGCTTAATAACGCAAAATCACAAAAGGAATTGGTTGATATTTTATCGGGGCACAATTTTAGCCAATTAGTCGATTTCGCAACAAGGGTGGAGGGTACTAAGGCGACACTAATAGATCATGTGTACTGTAACCTCCCCTCGAAGTGCGTCACAAGCGTCGCGGCGCATCTCAGCGACCACGACGCCCAGCGCGTACACGTCTCGAGTGCCTCCGCGCCGCTACCGCGGTGCGTCGCGCGACGGTCAATAACAAACGCGAATAGAAATCACTTTGCGAACGCCCTCGAGTCGATCGATTGGTCTGCGATAGTGGAGCGATCGGGGTACGATTGTAATGCGCTCGCGCAAACTCTTTTAAATATTATAATTGACAAATTTAACATTTGTTTTCCCATACGTAAACAACCATACCATATGAAAAATAATTGCTGGATTGACAGTGACATTCAAAACTTTAAAAAAATATTATTTGATATTCTGCATCTGACAAAAATGTTCCCAGATAACGTGGATCTCCTAAATAGAGCCGAAAACTACTCAGCTAAATATAACGCCATGCTAAAAGAGAAACGAACTAACTATTACTCTAAAACAATTAGCGAGCACCCAAATAAGGTTAAATGTATGTGGAATATAATAAACACAGAACTCGGCCGACGGAATCACGATAGGGTCGACTATACTGATGTTCTACTAAACGCAAATGGGGTAGGTTTTAACACTAAACAACAACTGGTTGATGCATTAAACACAGAATTCACTACAGCTGCTAGTAGATGCGGGGCACCGCTGGCCGACGTGGTGCGCGCACACGCCGCAGTGCGCGCCGCCACGCCGGCCAGCGACTCGTCACTGCGGTTGACTCGGTTCACACCTGACGAAATAATAATAATACTCAACAAGCACATAGCTCCGAAACATAGTACTGACCTATACGGAATGTCACCAAGCCTACTCCGATCAATCATCCAACCAATCGCGCCGATCGTAGCCTATCTATTCAATGCGTGCATTAGGGAGGGTGTATATCCCAAACCTTTAAAAAAAGTCAAAATATCTCCCCTTTATAAAGGAAAAGGCAAAAAGTCGGACATGAAATCTTATAGGCCGATATCGTTAGTTCCCGCTGTCAGTAAGGTATTCGAGGTAGGTTTAAACAAAAGGATTCTGTCTTATATAGAAAGACTTAGCATTGTTACGGAAAGGCAGTATGCTTATAGATCTGGGCGCTCTACCACCGACCTGGTGCGTGAAGTGGTGTGGCGCGTGCTGAGCGCGCGCGAGGCGAGTCAGCCCGTCGCACTGCTATGCTGCGACCTCTCGCGCGCTTTCGACACCGCCGATCACCAACTCATCGCCGACAAATTAAACGTTTACGGCATACGCGGTCCCGTCTTGTCCTTGCTAACGTCGTTTATGTCTGACCGTTCCCAAACCGTTGTCGGTGATAAAAATCGGATTAAATCAACAGAAATGATAAATACGATGGGCGTTCCGCAGGGCTCGTGTTTATCAAATACCCTTTTCAGCTTGCTGCTGAACGATCTACCTAGTGCCATAAGCGAAGCAGAGATATACATGTACGCCGACGACGTAGCTGTTGTAGTCACAGCGCCTACGTCACTTGAGCTGGAGCAGAAACTTAACTACACAGTTCAAAGGCTCGAGTGGTGGTTCCGACTAAATGGCTTAGCCTTAAACAGGGAAAAAACTATGTTTATAGTATTTCAGCTAAATGGCACATCGCCACCACCCTGCCTGGTCACTGCCGACGATCATATCGCCCTGAAGATTGTCCAAACGACGAAGCTGCTGGGCTTTCATATCGATAGTGCCCTCACATGGGGCTGCCATATTGACGAGCTCTGCTCCAAACTGGGCCGCGCATACTTCGCGATCCGTCGCCTGGCTAGCACGGCGTCTCGCAGCGTGGTATTATCATGTTATTTTGCGACCTTTCACAGCCTCCTCACCTACGGCGTGGAGCTGTGGGCGGGAGCCGCAGACGCCGTGCGGGCCTTCAGAAAGCAGAGGAAGGTAGTACGTGTCATTGCCGGAGTGCCTGACGATGCGCCGTGCAGAGAGCTATTTAAGGAACTAAATATTATGCCTCTTCCCTGCGAACTCATCTACCAGGTAGCTCTCTTCACACACAAGAACTTAGATGCGTTTCGTCAGCGAGGTGTAAACCCGTACCGCGCCATGCGCAGCAATAAGCTTGCCCACCTTCTCCGAACACCAGAACACGACCTACGGAAGTCGGAGAAGTCGGTGTATGTGATGGGCCCGTCTGTATATAACAGACTGCCGGACACAATTAAAAAGGATGCGGCTTCCATAGTGGCCTTTAAGCTAAAACTACGTAGGTGGCTCCTTGACCATACGTTTTTTTCAGTGGATGAATTGTATGAGCTTCCTACTCAATGAGTTTAATAACTTAGACTGTATAATTGCTGTGTCGAATACTTATGTACCTGAACCTATTGAACAATCCGCAATACCTAATGTATTTCCTAGACCTAAGCCTGACCTGTAACTTGGCGTTATGAATAAATTATTTGTATCTGTATTTGTATTTGTAAAAGACTAGCGAAATCCTCCCATCCCACTGGTTTTGAGCGTTTAAGCGGTCTAAGCACATCGCCTACCAAATCGAAAATATTGCTATTTGGTATCGTCTGACTGTTTATAACTACTTCACCGTTCTCCTTCCACCAAATTTTGATCTATTCAGAACAATGTTTTGCAGTAGCGTCTGACTTTTTGTCCTGTACGATTTAGGTATAACATCTATAATATAGGATGGAGAATATCGTTTAGGTAATTCAACCTTTGATACACTAGGAGGTGTGGTGTGACATAAACATCTTCTTCCGGCACATGTGAATTTGCGTCTCCGCTTAAGTTCTGAGTAAATGATTCCTCCTTTCGGATACTTTCCTCTTTTTTTTATATTTTCCTCCTTTTTGTTATCTTTCGAAGCAACGTTGTAGTTATCGTTAGTAAGGTAGTTCACTTCATCCATCACTATTGGTAATTTAAATGGTCTTCGATCTGCCTCAGCAAAATGTAAATATCGTTGTAGTGCTTGACAATATAATGTCCACTTTTCACGATTATTTATTTTTCTTCTAAGAATTGTTTGCATTTCTCCATCCAGACGGGATGATAAATTTTCCACCTGATTTTCACATTTTTTAAGTCTTTCAATAAATTCAGGTTCTACTAACAACATTTTCTTTGTATTCTCCATTGTATCTAAGATAAGGAGTTTACCAATGCACTTAAAACTGCACCTAAAATTATCGGTAAAAATGCACCCCCTTTTTGAATAATAACGGTTTTTCTTAGCTTATTTTTGCCTTTTGAAACTAGTTTTCGTAATGTTTCCTTATATTTTTTTAATTTGGATTTTTCTTTGTTATCTAAAGGAATTTTACCCTTTAGAACGTTATAGATACATTCACAAATGATGTTGATCTCATCTTCATCGCACGATTTAAGCAAAGCAGTGCGATATTTTGGTTTAAGTAAATGCAGGGCTTCCAGTAAATGTTTATAGGTGCTTACTCGAGAATGCATCATTTAGAACTGACTGAAACTTGATGATCCTTGTTATATTTAAATCCTTTCTTTGGGATATACACTGTGCAATGGCCATCCAATGGAAATATTTTAGTTTTAAAACGACACATGTCATCTGTGTTTTGTTTTAGGTCAATCATAAGATAGCCATGAAGCTCAATCCTGGGGCAGTGTAATAATGAGCTGGATCCAAACCGTAGGTCTTAACACATACATTTCTAAAATTTTCAAATACATCAGTTAGTAGCAAAACATCTGTTTTCAGATATAAATCTGAATAGTCCCCCATATTTTGACAATTAAATTGATTCCACACACCCACAGCATGTTCATAATCTTCATCTGAAATGTGGCTATTAGTCAGAGAACTATAAAATAAATCCTTACGAGGAAGGGCGGTATGGTTTAAACTATCAAATTATGTCATGTATTCATATGGGTAAACACCCTTATGTATCAAGCGCTTATAGTCTTATTCACTTGGAAAATTTAATTTTAGTTCATTGAATTGGTTTGTTGTTAAGTTTTTAGCTAATTTTTCAAGACTACGAGACATGAATTTAAGGGAATCAACGAATCTTAATTTCACTGTACGGTTATTAACTTTTAACATTTTTGAAAAGGAAATATATTTTTCTTTGTTCTGTGGGATTAGTTATATATCACCATCTTCAAAATTAAGTCCATGTACTATAAAGTGACTGTCATAGTTGCTTAAGTTATGAAAAAACACAGGTACAAAGTTTTGGGGCCTGTACTTTTCATTGCAAAGTGAATGTGCAACGCTTTCGTAAACACCGGTATGCCAATTATAGGAAACGCAGGAATCCTCCTTTAAACATGTACTACAAATGAAACAGACTTTGCTGTTTGCAATGTGTTCTTTATTTAAAGTTGTTAAGGGTAAAGGGGGCTTGGAAAATGTATTATTTCTACAAATACTCTCCAAATCATGTTTAATACATTTCATAAATGTTTGACCACAGTTCTCCCTTTTGTATGTTCTATAAATTGATAACTTGTCATCATATGCACATTTAATATAGTATCCAAAACTATAAACTTGATGTTTCTGAATCTTAATGGTTGAGGAACGCTTGTCTATACGTCTGCGTTTACGTTTGATTTTATCATCCACATAATCATCATCATCTCCATAATCTTTGTCACTGTCAGGTGTTGGAGAGTGACTATCATCTTTAGTGGTTTGTTCATTAGATTGTTCTGACTGAATAGGACTTAAAAATTCCTCAAAATCTGCATACACAACAAAAGGAACTCGTAATTTACGCTCGCAATTATTGAAATTAAATTGACTTGAAGAAGTCATTTTGTCAAACCAATCTTTCCTTTTATCCTCTTCAGAGGGTAAATTGGTACATATATGAAAACAATCGTTCTTTTGATGCTCTACTAAATTCTGATTAGATGAAAAATTTGACAAACAACCATCACATGTATTAACAGCATGTTGTGATTTATTTATTTGAGCGGATACTAATCGAGATAAATTGTTGATTAGACAATAGTGTCCTCTATTCCCCTTTGTTATATGTAACAAACTAGGTTTTGCCCGCGGCTTCGCCCGCGTTAAATTCGGGGTAATACGGTTCCCCTTTGCCCCCCGTAATGCTCCATACAAACTTCCACCCCCCATTTTAGGGAAGTGGGGGGTTAGAAAGATACAAAAAGTGGCCTATGTCACTCTCCATCCCTTCAACTATCTCCACTTAAAAAATCACGTCAATTCGTCGCCCCGTTTTGCCGTGAAAGACGGACAAACAAACAAACACATACACTTTCCCATTTATAATATTAGTATGGATTAAAATGTTTTGTTTTTTTTTACATTTTGTAATGTGTAAAGGACCAACAATATCATGACTTTTATTTTGTGAATTATACTCCAAACCAAACACGTTAATACTTAAATCATTTAACTTTTCAAATTTCTGAATATCAGTAAACTTGATAGGAAAAGGAATGACACCAAACTTCAATTTCTCCTTGTATTTGACATAACAGTTCACCATATTAGCGTGATTGTTTTTCTTAGGTGGATATAAACCCGAAAGCAATGCCCAACGGAAACATTCATGATCATTGTTTTTGATGTTTATTACTGCTCTTTTGTTTGTTATATCACGTGGTGATTCAATATATGAAGAACCACGCAATGGTTTATTTATTAACATTAACGTCTAAGTGGTTTATGTTTACCAAACTCCATCCACTATCTTTTCTTTCAAAGTTTGTTAATCTCTCTGTTATTTCATTTACGAGGGATATGAAAAAAAAAATCTTTATCACTGCTTACATTAAAAAGTTGATTGTTTAATTGAAAATCAAATGTATTTCTTAACTGTTTGGTATCCTGACAAAAATTTGCAATTAAAATAAAATTAACTTTTAAAGCACAATGATCTGCAACTGATCGATTTAATAAAGTAAAAATTGTATCTTGTAAGAGGTAGGTAGGAACAGAAACGCCAATGTCAACGTTACTCTATTTATTGACTGAAGGTGCTTATAACTGCTTCATACAACATGCGTGTAGTTCAAACAAAACTGGTTTCTTCCTAACTAAATTAATACCGTGGAGCGAACGGCAAGGTTGGGCACGTTCACTCCCGATGCAACAAGCCAAGGGACAGTCGGGACCTATCGCCAGGGCACTAGCTACACCTAGGGAAGTCAGGGAGAAGACTGCAGGCAGCTTCCCGACTCAGACAGACTAGCCAGAGGACAGTAGTGGACCTATCGCTAAGGCAGTCGCTAGCTAAGTGATTTAATACTGCGCAGGCGGCGGTTTTTATTCGTTCCGGTCGGGCGCTCGGCGAACCTCGGCGGCCGTGAAGAGTGCCGTAGCGGTGTGCGAGCGAGAAAGTATTCGAGCCCGCGCGCCTTTGTAATTCGCATTGTTATAGTCTCCCCCTCTGGTGCTCGATGACGTCCCGTGAGAGTACCAGGACTTCATATTGTTATATTTTCTCCCTCTGGTGCTCGATGACGTTCCGTGAGATTACCAGGACTTCGTATTGTTATAGTCTCTCCCTCTGGTGCTCGATGACGTTGCGTGAGAGTACCAGGACTTCGTATTGTCTTCCTCCGTACAAGCAACTCGCATATTCAATAGGGTGTTCGTGATCACCCTCCCCCTGAAGTGAAACTGCTCCGATGACATAATTACTGTCGTCGGTGTTTGCTTCAAAGTCGGCTTGTTTTAATATTGGTGACGTCATAAGTGCAGTTTCCAGAGATTCATAAGATTTCTGCTGCTCATTGTCCCATTGTCCCAGTGAACTTTCTTCAATGGACTGCTATTTCGGCGAAGTTCTGAATAACTCTTCTGTACGATGTCGCTATTTCTAAGAATGAAATCAGTTTCAGGTTCTTAGTTTGATTTGTCACTACCACCTTTGTAGATGTCTCGCTGATTACCTCTTTATTTTCTTCGTAGTGATCCATCTTGCTTGTAGGTACTAAGAAAATGTCGGGTAGATGCAACTTGTTCTCTAATCGAGTGGGTAGTTATTTTGTTGGGTGCCTCCCGATGTAACAAGCGAAGGGACAGTCGGGACCTGTCGCCATGCCGTTAGCTACACATAGGGAAGTCAGGGAGAAGACTGCAAGCAGCTATCGAACTCCCGACTCAGACAGACTAGCCAAAGGACAGTGGTGGACCTATCGCTAAGGCGCTAGTTAAGTGCAGTGAACCCACCCCAATTAGATTTGTCAGCTAGCCTAAGCACGTCACTGCTAAGTCTGCTGACCAACCATTTATTTTAGTATATAAGATAGTAATTAAGTTAATCTAATCACTATTGTCTTAAATTTTAAGCTGTAACGCTGTCTGTTTATTAATAAATATTTATTTTTAAACCAATCGTTCGTACCACTCACTTATTTGGCGCAGCCGGCTTAGGGGTTCCGTCGGTGATTCATCAGTTCATCTTGCGTTTCAACGCTTCAACGGGACATCGAACCAAACAAATTTAATAAGTGCAACCACGAGCAACGGGACGAGCAACGGCAGAGTTCAAGACAAGCAGTCATCCTACAGGAGCAAATGGGAGTAACTACGGATCTGTGAGTAAATCTTTTCACCTTCCTTTATACAGTTTTCCTTTATTTATCCACTCTTGTAATACATTTACGTGTTTGTGTATCATATTCTACGCAGGCACGATTGTGTAGGTCGATCAAATTTCGTCACTACATTAATAGGTTAGCAATTACGTGTAGAACACGGGAATATTTATTTTTGTGAGAGATTTTGTGGTGTATACATTAAAATGGAGGGAGTTCAACATGTATCCGCGGAAATGATAAAATTTATTCCGTTATTTTCGGGAAACCCTAGGAAGTTAGGGACATTTTTGAAAAAATGTGAATATATATTAACTAACTATAGAGGCGACGGTAATGTAGGTCAGATGACATACCTATTTCATTTAATTACTAGTAGATTAGAAGGAGAGGCGGCAGATCTTGTTGGATCCCGGGAACGAATAGAGGACTGGGACGAATTAAAGGAGGTGCTGTCTTTACATTTTGGGGATCGTAGAACGGAGGATTGCTTAACAAAAGAATTGGAAAGTCTTAAAATAAATCGGGGAGAAAGTTATGAAGAATTATTTAAAAGGATTCAACAAACTAGAAACGATCTGTTAGCAAAGGTCACGGAAACGAACCCTGACCCTCACGTAAGGTTATCCAAGCGTAATATTTATGATCATACTGCATTTAAGGTGTTTCTGTCCAATTTACCAATGTACCTAAATAGATGGGTGCGTATGCGAAGTGTTACAACCTTGGAAAAAGCCATGGAAATCGTGTTAGAAGATCAGAATTATCAAGCTGCTTCTGATATGAATTCGGCACCAGTCAATAGAACTTCGAGGCAAGGCTCGAGTAATAGTTATGGTAATTCTAACACCCCCAGGCAGAACAATTCGCAAAGGCAACCCTATGCACCAGGAACAAGTGGTGCGACGTATAATCAAAATCCGAATGTGTATAATAACTCCATGCAATTTAGAAATTCTAGGCCTTTTCATAGTAATCAATCAAATAACTTTCGTAACGATTATCGGGGACAACAGTCGAATAACCCCCAAACGCATCGCCAGCAAAACACGGATAACGCGCCGCGCACATGGCAAAACAATGCTACGCCAGCGGTATCGGGTTCAAACACCGATGTAACTATGCGTACTGTAGGCTCACGTAGAATTAATTACACGGACAATAACGAGCGTTATTATGACGACTCGCAGTTGAGGGAGCCAGGGCCGTACTTGGGCGAATCTTCCGAAGAGACTTTAGAAAATTTTTTCATGAGGGCCTCGAGGATTGGGAACAGATAATTTTAAACTACAATAAAGATCGTAACTTGCCATACATTAAAATACCCGAATTGAATGCCGTATTTATGATTGACACTGGTAGTACTAGATCGTTTATGAGCCCGGGAATAGCTAATAAATATTTCATAAACTTTAAACGTCAAGAGCGATTTGAAATTATCAGTACCCACGCATCGAGTAGACATAATGAAGTTTTATATATTACCATGCCAAGAATCTTTTGCACCAATGAAAAACATAAATTTTACGTGTATAGTGTAGATGATAGATATGATGGTTTATTAGGAAGTGACATACTGTTACAATTGGAAGCAAATTTGGATTGGAAAACACGCACCTTGTATACAATGGACACTCAGATACCATTTATTCATAAAACTCCAAGACAATCATATATCTTACCTCCTCGTTGTGAACTTAGGGTAAAAATACCAGTAGATTTATTAAACGGGGAAGCAATTTTAAATGAGAAGACGTTTCTCGAAGGGATTAGAATGCCCAGTGCCTTAGTATCATGTAGAAACGGGTTTGCTTATACCGTAATCCAGAATACCACTGATACAGAGCAAGAAATGGTGGTAACAGCACCATTTAAGGTAGAAAATTGGGAAGGATTAGAAACAAATCTTAATTTTCACGATAACACTAGTGACAATCTGGATAGTACACTTACGGATAATTTAAAGAAACTTAGGTTTGATCACATGAATGACGAAGAAAGAAAAGTCATTGAGAGCATCTGCAGGGAATACAAGGATATATTCTATTGCGAAGATATTCCCCTGTCATTTACGAATCAGGTGAAGCATAGGATACGCACAAAAAATGAAGATCCGATTTACATTAAAGCATACAGATTGCCACCTTGTCAGACAGCAGAGATAAGGAAACAAGTGGATAAGATGTTGAAAGACAATGTTGTACGAGAATCACATTCTCCATGGAGTGCTCCTGTACACCTAGTGCCAAAGAAGATGGACGCGTCAGGTGTGAGGAAATGGAGAATGGTCGTCGATTACAGACGTCTAAACGAAATAACAGCAGATGATAAGTACCCTTTACCCAATATCAACGATCTCTTTGACATGCTAGGAAAAAGTATGTACTTCACTACATTAGATCTGGCCAGCGGATATCACCAGATCGAAGTACATGAAGAAGATAGAGAAAAAACTGGTTTTTCCACCCCATTTGGACACTTTGAGTTCAATAGAATGCCGTTCGGGTTAAAAACGGCACCTGCTACTTTTCAGAGGGCTATGAACAACGTACTGAAAGGGCTGCAAGGCTTACATTGCCTAGTGTACTTAGATGACGTTATCATATTTTCCAAGAGTCTGCAGGAACATGCACAAAAACTTCGAGCTGTTTTTGAACGATTTCGGGAAACTAATCTTAAAGTACAGCTTGATAAATCACACTTTCTTCGTAAAGAAGTGCTTTACTTAGGACACACCATCACACGGGATGGATTGAAACCAAATACGGATAAAATTGATGCTATTTTAAACTATCCGATACCAAGGACAACCACAGAAATCAAGAGCTTTTTAGGATTATTAGGGTACTACAGAAAGTTTATTAGAGACTTTGCCAGAATCACGAAACCAATGACGACGTGTTTAAGAAAAAAGACTAAAATAATTATAACCGATGAGTACAAAGAATGTTTTGAAACGTGCAAGACACTTCTTACAAACGCACCATTATTACAATATCCTGATTTCAGCAAGGAGTTCATTTTAACAACCGATGCATCTAATTGTGCCATAGGTGCGGTTCTTTCTCAGGGGTCGGTGGGCAGCGATAAACCGGTTGCCTACGCCAGTCGCACCCTATCTGACACGGAGAGTAGATACAGCACAATAGAGAGAGAGCTTTTAGCCGTGGTGTGGGCCGTTAAACATTTCAGACCCTACCTGTACGGTAACAAGTTTACAATCTATACAGACCACAGACCTTTAGCTTGGCTCTATTCCCTAAAAGAACCAAATAGTAAATTGACCAACTGGAGATTGCGTTTAGAAGAATATGACTTCGAGATAAAATACAAAAAAGGACTGCAAAATACAAACGCAGACGCGCTATCACGAATAAAAATAAGCCCAGAAGTAGATGCGGTAGATACAAACATGTTAGGAGGAGATGAGGTATCCATGAAGGTCAATTTAGACCAAGAAAATGAAGATGAATTCGACATCGATAAGTTCTTAAACGACGCAGCGGCAGAAGCCTTGGGCTCAGAAGAAGATGTAAATATTAAAGAAGACGAAGCAAGAGCAGAATCAGGCGAGGACAGGACGTCAGAAAGTGACGCTAGCGAACCGAGGTCAGAACTACAAGAAAACATTATAGAAATTTCAGATTCTGATGACGGAATTACCGCACATTCGATATCTAACAGGGAACACGAAGGCATCCCAATACTCAATGAGGAAATAGACACAAAACCGAGACAAATATTAATATTTACGTGGTTGAAAGATGAAATAAGCGTATTAGACATTAGTAGCAAAAAACAAAACATTATTCAGGTTCACATGCCTTTAGGAAACGAGAAGTTAGTTAGACAATTTCTTAAGGAATATGTTAATCCAAAAAATAAGTATTTCATATACTTCGAAGACCACACATTCCGCAAAACATTCACTAGAGTTGTTACCAGCATCTTTAAGAAAAACACACTGAAAATAATAGAATGCACAGAACGAGTTGTAAACCTAACCGAAGACGAAGATGATCAAAGACAAATGATATCCAAATACCATGAAGGTAAGACTTGCCACAGAGGTATTAGAGAAACCCTAGCAAAGATAAAAAGAAACTACTTCTGGACAAATATGAAGGAAACTATAACAGCTTATATTAACAGCTGCGAACAGTGTAAAAAGATGAAATACGAAAGGAAACCTATTAAGCCCCCAATACAACTTACACAGACACAACACGCCCCTTTTCAGGAAGTATTTATGGATTTGTTATTCATAGAAGGAAAATATTACCTAACGGTTGTAGACGCCTTCAGTAAGTTAGGACAAGCGATAGGGATCCCGAATAGGAGTACCCCTGAAGTAGTTAGGGCATTAATCAAATATTTCAGCATGTATGGGATACCTAATAAGGTTAACAGCGATTCGGGAGCCGAATTTAAGAACGAACTCATTAAAGAATTTATGACACTTTATAAAATAGAAATGCATATCGGCACTCCAAACAATCCTAATTCTATGGGGATTATCGAAAGATTTCATTCCACAATAATAGAAATATATCGTCTGGCTAAGTATGATAAAAGCGACTTAGATGCATCATCAGTGATGACATACGCCATCATGGCATATAACAATACGATTCATTCAGCTACAAATTGCACACCATTTGAGGTAGTCTTTGGACAAACTGACATAAGTAATGCCTTTGATATTAATAAGGAACACACACTCTTACAAAAATTATTACAGGATCATAGAAAGACACTAACAGTTCTGTGTGGTTATATAGCAGATAGGTTGTTAGAAAACAAGATTAAAGTAAGAGCTAAGAAGGGTGGGGAAGAGCCTCCTGCCATTAAGACAGGTGACGAAATATTTATGAAGAATACTAGAACAAGAAAGGCAAAAGAATTACCAAGATATGAAAAAGCACAAGTCATAGGAGAACCGGAAAAAAATATTGTACCAGTCTTACTGAACAAAAGAAAAACCAAAGTAGCACTGAAAAATGTCAAACGGCCTCCACAGATGGCGCTTGACGATGCTGCTGGCCCTAGTCGCCCCAGGATCCAGCCTAAGAATCCAGAATCTCGAGCGAAATCCAGGGATAGCTCCGATGAAGATGGGAACAGCAGTGGTGAAGATTAATAAGTGGACTATATTTAAAACAATAGATTTGGGGTCTATTAAGACGCAAATCGAAAGTAATTTTAGAGAATATGTTAGGTTAAAAGATATAGCAAATAAACATACAGACTTAAGAAGGGAACTTTTAGGAATTAATCTACATGTAGAATCATTTATAGAATTAACTAGAGATAGGTTACATCAAATTCTACCATCAGCAAGTAGAATTAAACGAGGAATTTTAAACCCGTTAGGGTCTTTAATAAAAATAATTTCAGGTAATTTAGACAATAACGACGCCTTAAAATATAACGACGAAATAAGTAAATTAAAACACAAGGAACATTCAATTGACCAGAAAACATCTTTAATGCAGAAAGCTTTCGATAAATTTGTTAACATATCAGACACCATGAATTACAACATTAATCATTTACATTACAAAACTTCGCAAATTGAAACTTTAATTCAAAATGAAAATAAGTTATCCAATTCCGTCCCTGTATTAAATAGCATGTATCAAATTCTTAATAACTTTCGAACCATTTATAGCGTCATACAAGATTTAGAGTCAGCAATTGCATTTAGCAAACTCCACACTTTACATCAATCCATTGTCAATTCAACAGAGTTATTTGATATCTTGAAAACAATAAATAATCATGAACATCTGTTATACCCGGTTTCTATGGATAATTTAGTTAAATTAGAACGTAACATTATAGTTAAGTCTTTTGTTAACGACTCATTATTAGTATTTATTTTAGAGATACCACTAATCGATTACAACACGTATACGTATTACAAGATCATCCCTATCCCTATTTTTAACCCTTCTAAAAATACTACCCGTATCATCATCCCACAATACCCATACCTACTGGTGAATAGATTGAAATACAGGTCACTCCGAAGCCCCTGCGAACAAATTGGAGAGGACAGATTCCTTTGCAGCGAGGACGCCGTGGAGCAGTACCCGGGAGAGACTTGTATAGAACAACTTATGCAACTAAAAAACAATTACACCGCCTGCCAACAGAACATAGTACAAATTGAAGAAATACGAATACTACGAATCTTCGAAGAAACGTGGTTACTTTATACCCGTAAAAACACAATTGTTACAGAAAGCTGTTATAACGAGATACACAAACAAGTCCTACAAGGAACCTTTTTAATAACTCCGAGCCCATTTTGCGAAGTTCAGCTGGGAACCACAACTATCAGGTCACCAACAAACATGACTACTACCAGACTGTCAACACCACCGGTAATACTACCGGAGCTAACGAAGATCGACGGCACAGCCAAGCAGAGGGACCTCCGAGGCGTGGATTTCAGCGAGATCAAAGACATTCTTCACAGTGTTAATGACATAAGTGACGACCAACCGGACAACTTCATTGTCAGTGATAGAATAAGTTTAGGCACTTTATTCCTTTACATATGTATAATAATCATAATAATATGCTTCTTTTGTTATAGATTATATAAAAGATTCCTTTTAAAACGGAATTCTCTGAAGGCTTCATCGTCACCTTCAGATAATTCCTCTCTTGGGGAGGGAGGAGTTAAGTGCAGTGAACCCACCCCAATTAGATTTGTCAGCTAGCCTAAGCACGTCACTGCTAAGTCTGCTGACCAACCATTTATTTTAGTATATAAGATAGTAATTAAGTTAATCTAATCACTATTGTCTTAAATTTTAAGCTGTAACGCTGTCTGTTTATTAATAAATATTTATTTTTAAACCAATCGTTCGTACCACTCACTTATTTCGCTCGCTTGCTAAGTGATTTAATACTGCGCAGGCGGCGGTTTTTATTCGGTCCGGTCGGGCGCTCGGCGAACCTCGGCGGCCGTGAAGAGTGCCGTAGTGGTGTGCGAGCGAGAAAGTATTCGAGCCCGCGCGCCTTTGTAATTCGCATTGTTATAATCTTTATTTTTTTCTAAAAACGATTCGGAGGTTTCAAAGGGTTGGTAATCATTTTTATTACTTGATATTCTGTACGTAGCAACCCTGTTTCGGAATGAATTTTCAATTAGCTGAACGTTGATTAATTCGCTGTCTGAACTAAGAACATTGTTTTTGTGGTTATTGCTTGTCAAATGGTTTGCTAAATATCTTTTTACCACATACACATGGCACACAGAACATTCAATTTTGTCATTATTTTTTGTGCTTACGTCAATACAGCAAGCTTGTGTTGTAGAAGTTGATGCTGAATGACTGCTAGTTGATGGTTGACTCTTCTTTGTTAATGCCTTAGACACAGGATCCGTAGTTGCCATTTCTATTCCGCCTCCAACTTGTTGGGATCTAAAGAAATAAAATACAATATCACAAATAATATAATTACATCATTACTTATAATATGATTACCAGAAACAAATATTAATAATAACTACAAAATACTAGCTTGTATATTTCTTACAATGCAAACAATACGCTTGCATTGGTAGGACTCCGTCAACTACATCAATAGTTGATATATGAATATCCTGTGTTTGATTCCTATGACCCTCACATGGGGTATAATGTGGTTTAATATCTTGATGTTCTAAAATTGAATCAGGTAATAAGCCATCAATAAACCACAATCGGATGTATCTATGAAATTTCTGCATAATTAACTTTTTGCTAAAACTTGCTATCTCGCTACGTTCTAATTTAGGCTCAAGATAAAATGCCAAGATAAAACTGAATCACACAACACCACAGGTACAAAACACTGAAACTTCAATTTGCTATAGATAATTTTAAAACTGGGGACCCACTTTTATACCACTATCCCCTCCGTATCCGTAAGTCAGGTAAGGAAACATGTAACAACAGGTTTTAACTTAGATCACCCACCCCAACAAGATGCAAGGTAGAAAAAAAATGTATAATGAATTAAATATTTAAACAGATTGATTAACTTACATTTCATATTTTTGTTGACTTAGAGATTCACACAAATTATATATTTCTTTGTCTTCAAAATATTCCTTCTCCGCGTCTTTACATAATTGAAGAAGTTCAACATCACAATTATCATTTCCAATTTGCATGCTATACATATAGGTTAAAAATCAGGATAGTTTTTTATACATTGAAATTTAAAGTGTTCCTTCAAATTTTATCTCTGATTAGTCAAAATTAAGAAATTTATTCACTTAATCGTAATTGAACACGTGATTTGCAGCTCACTTCGTTTCTAAAATTTACCCCCCAGCCTCAGCCTTTTTATATGAATTTGTCTTGAAGAAAAGGTCACGGCTGGTGGGGACAGAGGACCACCTAGGTAGGTAGCGACGAGTTTAAACAGGATTTCGGGGACAGGTAAATTTTTGTTTGCAGCGGAATGTTTTCTAACAAAAGATTAAATTATCAAAAGAATTCTAAAGAATTTAAACGACAGATCTTTTGTGCATTTACTTTGTATGAAAATCGCGTGTGACTTCAAACCCAATTGATTTATATCTTACTCAGAAACGAATAAAAAGTAAATTATTACCTTCTTCAAAGGACATCTAGCAAAAAAGGTAAAGTTCTCAAGCCGACAGCATAAAGAAAAAACTAATAATAGAAATTGCGACTTTAAATTAGAGCACCATCGCACATTTAAACATCGCACCGCCCCACTTATCTAACTGGTATACAGGAATGCAATAAATCACACACCGAATCCTACATTAACAAAATATATTATAATAAATAATGGGAACTTCGTTTACGGAAACGTAGAGCATACTTACAGGTTAAAACTTGTTCAAAACACAGTCATGTTTATTGTCCACCAATAAATAGCAGTCGGTTGTCACATATACCAAAGTTATTTACGAGTTATAAAAAAATTAAGACAACACAAATATCTAGACTAGAAATAATCTAAAATCAATAGAATAATATTTCAAAATATGGATTCGCATAAAATAATTTACCCAAAAAAAATTAAGACAACACAAATATCTAGACTATAAATAATCTAAAACCAATAAAATAATATTTCAAAAATTGGATCTGCATAAAATAATTTACCCAAAAAAATTAAGACAACACAAATACCTAGACTGCAAATAATCTAGAATCAATAAAATAATATTTCAAAAATTGGATTTGCATAAAATAATAAATTTTAGGCAAAAACTGAAAACGAATAGATAACTAAAATTGATGGGGTTGAAACATATACCAGAAGTTTTATATTGTGCTGTAACACATATAGATACGTTGAAATTTGCATATATATTCGCGAAATGTGAATTAATTACTTTAGGTATAAATTTGATGCCTACTCCAGTCCAGACTAATAAAGGGTAATGTAATTGTGTCAGTTCGCGGGGTTTGTTAGATCATTAAAAATCCCGTTAAGTTATAGGTAGTAAAATATTAATAATAATAATTACATTCCCTTGACATACAAATTTCTTTGGCAGTGTTATAGCTCCCCGTCTAAATTATTATATAAAACAAACGTTCTGGATTCATCGGTAGGATGTCAACAAGGCGACCCTCTCGGCCCAGCAATTTTCAGTCTCGCCATACATCCCATCATTAAGGAACTAAATTCTAAATTAAACGTGTGGTATCTGGATGACGGGACCCTCGGCGGTGAAGCGACTTCTGTTCTCGAAGATTTTAAAAAGATAACTACAGACTTGAAAACAATTGGCCTCTCCCTAAATTTTTCCAAATGCGAACTATTTATTAGCGATTCCTGTCCAAACAAGAAAAATACAATAGACCTTTTTAATAATCTAGCTCCTGGTATCAAAATTATAAATAAAGAATCACTTCACCTCCTTGGCTGTCCCGTCTTGGACCAGTCATTTGAAGTCTTTGTAGATTCAAAAATTCAAAATTTCAAAGCAACATCGCATCGTTTATCAAAAATTAACATTCACTCCGCTTATTCAATCATAAAACATTGCCTATTTGTGCCAAAATTTACATACATTCTCCGCGGATCCCATCTTTGGAAATACCCTGATTTGGTTTCAAAATTAGATACATTAGTCGTAGAAACACTGACATCCATTTTCAACATATCTTTTGACGACAGAACTTGGACCCAGGCCAGCTTACCTATTAGGTTCGGTGGCCTGGGTATCCGCAAAATCTCCTGCGTGGCGTTACCTGCGTTCTTGTCCTCGGTGTATGGTGCTCAAAGCCTTATAGGAAAAATACTGGCCCCTTCCATTGGGTCCCTGGAGGCTGCACACTGCTCCGAGGCCAAGAACGTTTGGTCTATAACCTGCCCGAACACCGACTCACCTGACCCTCCCTGCTCGCAAAGGCAATGGGACGAGCCGCTCTGTCGACTAGTACGGAAAAATCTCTTAGATACGTCACCTAGTCCGACAGACCGCGCTCGTCTCCTCGCTACTGCAGAGTGGGAGTCTGGTCTCTGGTTAACAGCTCTACCGTCACCCAATATTGGAACACTGTTAGATAACACCACCTTTCGCCTCGCAACCTGCTTACGTTTGGGGGCACCAACAAACCAACCTCATCGCTGTCAATGCGGCGTCATGGTGGACAGTCTAGGCCACCACGGTCTTTCTTGCGTCCGAAGTGCTGGGAGGATCCCCCGCCACGCCAGCATTAACGACGTCATCCGAAGGGCCTTTGTCAGCGCCAAACTGCCGGCAGTCCTGGAACCTAGCGGTTTGGCCAGGGACGACGGCAAGAGGCCCGACGGCATGACACTGGTGCCTTGGAGTATGGGACGGCCGCTAGTTTGGGACGCTACTTGCGTTGATACCTTGGCACCGTCCCGTATTTCAGGCACCAAAATCAATGCTGGCGCCGCGGCATCCTCGGCCGAAGACCTCAAGCGCCGCAAGTATGTTGCTCTAGGAAGTAGCTGCATATTTGCGGCGTTTGGGGTTGAAACTTTGGGGCCGTGGGGGCCAAGCGCGCGCCGACTATACAAAGATCTATCGGCGCGCCTAATAGAAGCCTCTGGTGACCAGAGGGCTGGCTACTATTTTGCACAACGTATAGCTATCGCCATTCAACGTGGCAGTACGGCCAGCCTTCTGGGCACCCTGCCCGTTGACAGCGATCTGGGCCAAATTTTTTATCTCTAGTTTTAAATAGTTTAGTGTTTATTATATGTTTACTGTTATGTGTTGTTCTAATAAAATAAGTAATACATCACCATGTGAGATTGAAATAGTTTAGGTAAATTACCTACTCAAAATGTAACGTAAAAACAATATTGATATTGGCTTCTGCAACACGAGTTTACAGGTTTGAAAGAGACAGCGACGTGTGAGTGCTAATAGGACGTAACAGCCCATATAAAAAATACCTATTGAAATACCTAAACTTTGGAAACTATACCTAATCTTTCATAAGGAGTAACCAATTAAGCAATTATAAAACCTATTACAAATACGTAAAGAACGTTTGTTCTCGGTACAGGCATACTCCTACGTTGTAGTTTTACAACGTAGGAGTATGCCTGTACCGAGCTCGGTAACAATGCGATGTCGCCGAGTCGAGCTAACAATAGAGACAATAGAAAAAGGTGAGCAAGGGTTCTATTGTGGTGTCGAAGAGCGTGTATTGTTTAATTAGCGGAGTGCCTAAGTGCTGAAGGAGGCTCCGGGCACTGTTGAGACCTAGTGCAATCGATCTAAATGGGGGGCTAAACGTACTAAAACATACCAAACTTTTTTTTTGTTTAGGTTTCATAGCCCCGAAAAACCATTGTTTTAGTGGTGGTAAAACGGTGGGGTAGAAACGGTCAATCTATACTGTTATAGCGGCTACAGAAATACATCATTTATGAAAATTTCAACTGTCTTACTATCACGGTTCATAAGATACAGCCTGGTGATAGATAAAAACGGCAAAAAAATATTACTGTTGTATGGGAGCCCCCTTAAATATTTATTTTATTATGTTTTTAGTATTTGTTGTTATGCCCGGAATACACGAGGCTAGTTTTTCAAGCCAGTATAGTAAGCTAGTGCTAGTAAGCTAGCAAGCTAGTGGGTCTATCTTCGTGTATACAAAACTAGCTTAACTTTCAGGCTAGTAAGCTAGTGCTGAAGCCAGGATAGTTTTAATAGCTTGCCGTTCTATTTTTTGAGCTAGTAGCGCCCCCCACCACCGATTTCGCTAGCCTGGTTTGTGTACTATCTTCGTGTGGCCGGCGAAGCTAGTATCCGTCCGGCTAGTGCGCAGTGACCACGTGCTTTTGTTTGTGTTTTGCTTTTGGTTATGTTTGCGCATTTTCTGCTACAAAATGCCGAAACTTACTAACGAGATTAATTTAAAGTTTGTGCAATTATATATATATATATATATAATAATTATATTAATATGTAATATTATTAGGAGGAATCTTTATGGAACGCTAGCATTCCATCTTATAAAGATAAGTCTATGCGAGATTCCGCATTACAAAAAATATGTGGTGAATTATTGAAAATGGGTATTCAAATGAATATCAAAGATGTTAAAAATAAAATCAAAAACCTAAGAGCAACAGCAAAGTCAAGAATTGTCAAAAATTTATAAATCAATGTTTCCTTTCAATGCGTTGTAGATTTCAACAGATACTTCTGGTATAAATTTGCCTACGGCACATCTTAAAACCCGATAAAAGTGACTGAGCCTCCTGTAACTCGTGCCGGACGAAAGGAAATCTAAAGTGATCTCCAATTTTATTCTTGCTGGTAACGCCTGTCTCATAATGGTATCCATTCGTTGTATTTTCGGCGTTACAAGACTCAACAGAATATCGAACATATCAGGCGTCATTCGCAGAATACTTTTGTACTCGCCTAGATCTTCATTTCGGAGTTCTTTTAAAAGCAAAGCAGATGATCCACGTTCACTCCTCCTTAAAATCCAAGGTCTTGTCCATACACGTTTTTCTAATATATCTTCAAGTAATTCATCTAATACAAATTTACATAGTTTCCGAAGTAATTGTTTCAATCGTACTGTGTTCTTTTTACGAATGACGTTCATATTTACCGACGATTTTTTTACGACACTACGATACCGTGCAATGGTACTGGCACTGTCGAACTGACTTAAAATTACTGGCATCATGTAGACAGCACTAGCCAGTGTTCAAGCGAGGACAGTTTTACTAGCTTCCTAGCTTACTAACTAGCTTACTATACTGGCTTGAAAAACTAGCCTCGTGTATTCCGGGCATTAAGTATAGCGGAAACAGAAATATATTATCTGTGAAAATTTCAACTGTCTATCAGGGTTCATGAGATACAGCCCGGTGACAGACGGGCAGCGGAGTCTTAGTCATAGGGTCCCGTTTTTAGGGTTCCGTATTCAACTAGGAACCCTTATAGTTTCGCCATGTCTGTCCGTCCGTCCGTCCGTCCGCGGATAATATCAGTGACCGTTAGCACTAGAAAGCTGAAATTTGCTACTAATATGTATATCAATCACGCCGACAAAGTGGTAAAATAAAAAGTGGAAAAAAATGTTTTATTAGGGTACTTCCCCTACACGTAAAGTGGGGAGTGATTTTTTTTTCATTTAAACCCTAACGTGTGATATATTGCTTGATAGGTATTTAAAAATGAATAGGAGTTTAGTAAAATCATTTTTTGATAGTGTAAATATTTTCGGAAATAATCGCTCCAGAAGTTAAAAAAAATGTGTCCCCCACCCCCCTCCCCCCCTTTAACTTTTGAACCATAGGAATCTTGAAGCAATTCAAATTATTTTGTTTCATATTTTTTTGATTTGTAATTTTTTAAGTAGTTACACTACTATATATAAACTGAAAATAGATCCCGATGGAGAGAGGCCAGATCTGGCCTCGGACACCGGAGGGTTTGGTCACTTTTTTTGAAGTATATGACATCTATTTTCAGTTTTGAACCAGTTTTAAAAATATGAAAAAAATGTCAAAAGTAGAACTTTATAAAAAAATTATAGGAAAATTATTTTGAACTTGATACGTTGAATAGTTTTTGAAAAAAAATACAAAATAATTTCTGAACTAAGTTTGTAATTTAACCGTATAAGCAGGTGTTTATTGTACCTGTAATTACTACAAAATTACAATGAAATGACGTGCTTTCAAATAAAGTTTTGAAAAAAATTACAAATCTACGGAACCCTACACTGAGCGTGGCCCGACACGCTCTTGGCCGGTTTTACCCTTTGGGTACGGAACCCTAAAAACGACATTATATAAATGTCACAGTCTATAAATATCTTAAAAGGCACTTACTAGATTACAATCAAATAAGTACGATTTGCAGCAGAATTAGCGTACCTGCGTATTTTTCTGAAAGCTTAAGGTAATGTCTTTCAATAACCCAATAAAAATTTGAAAAAACTAATTCCCCGCGCGCTGTGTTTTTTGACCAAATAGCTTTCTTAGAAACCACATCAAAGACCATTTCGGAAATGAAGATGATTAAAAAAACTGCTTTTCAGCGCAAAATCAAATTAGTAAAATCGAAAGTAAAAATAACACAAAGGAAAATTGAGGAGGAAAAAGGTTGTTTGAAATATAAAATGGATTAGCTTCCTATACAAATCATGAGATCTGAAGCTTTGGTCCAAATTGAGTTTGATTAAGTATTTTCTTAAATTTCTCATTTTTTTGTTCAAAGTTTTTATTAAACAGAAGGGTAAAATACCTAGTGATGACAGTGATTTCATCCCCTTTTATGAGCAGCAGCGGGCATGTAATAATAATATAGTTTAAAAACTTATTTCTCCAAAGAATAATATAATTCACTGATCTAGAGAAATGCAGTAAAACATTAACTTAATTATCCTCTTTTGTATAGTAATTTAAATAGTAATTTAAATAGCAAATACTACACAATTCTTAACTTTAATTTCTAAGTAAAAGTGGGTATATCGTGCACATCT
Organism: Pammene aurita; assembly: GCA_947086415.1. Taxonomy (NCBI): domain Eukaryota; kingdom Metazoa; phylum Arthropoda; class Insecta; order Lepidoptera; family Tortricidae; genus Pammene; species Pammene aurita. The sequence goes on along the minus strand of OX352304.1, from coordinate 3,807,142 downwards.
ATCTGCAAATAGATTAGCACAAACAAAGTAAGTTCTGCCCTCCTTATGAAGAGTGCAGTAACTCGCATTTTTGTCAAAATTGAGTTAGATACATATCCGGAATCAGGAAGAGGAGCTCTACAATTTCTTCATTGACATGAAATATAAAAGTTGTCAGGAATCTGACTTTTCATGAACGATAACTGCAGTAACTCAGAATTCTGAAAACAGTTTCCAAAGCATAAGTGCAGTAAGTTTAGATACTGCAAGAGTTTTTGGAATAGTTTTTTTAAAGTTCAATATTTTTTAGTTAAAAGTGCAGTATATATAGTTACTGCACTTAACAGTAGGATAATCCACCTTTGACACTGTTGACCACACTATTCAAAAGTGCAGTAAGTATAGTTACTGCACCTATGATTGTGAGAAACGTTATTTAATATTATTGCTTATTAGTAATTACTGCAGTAAAGGCATTTACTGCGGTTATGCTTGGAAAATGTCATTTCAGCTTTCGTAACATTCTTAATTATATGTGCAGTATGTCAAAGTTACTGCTCTTTTAACTAGGAGAAAGCATCTTTTTTGCATTTCAATTTGGTGGCGGGGAGGGTGCGTGCGGCGAGTACGGTAATAGTAATAGAGGCGGGGAGTCAGTGCGGCGTAAACGTTGAAGCCGGGACCACGCATGTTTGGTCCGGATCTTTAAGGTAAGTTTGTGTACAATTTTATTATGAAATCAAATACAAGTCTCTGTGTTCTAGTATTACGTTTTGTTAGAATTACTTACCACCTTAGCTAGTTTGATAAAAAAGTAAGTAAAAGAAACACATTAATCTTGAATGATTACTTAAGTAAATGTAACGATGTTTACAATTTTTTAGCAAACAATGAAAAGATACAGGTGTGCAAAACCTTCTTCTTGACGACGCTTGGTTATCATGCAAAAAGAATACATTCATGACAGAAGAATACATTTAGCATTGCATAAAGATGTCGACAGTCAAAAAGATAAACGTGGAAGCTACACACGCAAGAACGTGATTGTTCGAATTTTTATAATGGATCCATTGATTTATACAAAAGTAATTATATAAATATTACAAACAAGAATAATGACCTTTTGTTTTGTAATATTGATTACATTACAACATTCCATAAAATAAGATTAAATTAGGTCTAACGCAGCGATGTAGTTTGTGCATCAGAGTATAGTTGTATTTTAAAATAGTTAAAGCTAAGAGTTTTAAATTTTTAATCTAATAGAAATATAATTTTATTTATAATTTAGATCAGATTTTTAATCACAATCGGTATAGAGGCATTTTTGAATCTAGAGCCAAGTTCAAGTTTAACAGAACTGGCGAGCAGCACCGTGTGTAAATATTACACGAACCATTTGGAGCCACTTTTTACCCCCTCATAACTCAAAAACTATTTCACATAAACATGTCAAATTTGGCTCATATATTGAAACTTGCAAGATACATATGTTCTCCGAATTTCATAAACACACCTCAAACGGTTATTTAGATATTAACGTCCAAAAATCGTAATTTTTATTACGTATGGACCGGACCTATAGACCCAAACTCTAACCCTGTTCCAGATGACCTATAAAGTTCAAATTTGGCATCCAGATAGGTAGTAGGGTGAATACAAAGAAATAAATCAAAAACTAGTAAATTTTTATCATTTTATTATATTTTTTCAATTAACTGATTCTATTAGGAACACTTACTTATAGTGCCTGTAATGTAAGAATGAGTAATAAAATTGATGACAGCTTATCTTTATGTGAATTTTAAGGTCTTCACGTGAATATATAACGATTCGAGTAGAATCGGTATTCTACCCGCACTTTTTTTTATTTAAACGTATATCAGTTTTAGAACTTATTATATAACTACTATAAGTTATAACTAAAAGTATAGTCGACTTTCGTATTTATTACGTTATTAACTGGGATTTAGTTTTAATTATTATTTCAATATTTAGCGCACATCAATAGTGTAAGATATTCATTACTTATAAATGGGCAATTCACTTGAACATTTCAAAGGTACAAGAAAATATAGAAAAGAACACAAAAAAGACAATTATACCCCGTAAACGTAGGAAACTACAGTAGATTAACAAAAACCATTTGGTATTAATTTTATTACGAATACTACCTACTATTACCTACTAATAAATTCTGTACAACAAGCAATGATATCCCATCAAAAACATAAATGTGAAATGAGAGCCAAGTTGAATATACATATTATATATGCCTTGGTTGTTGACTTCAACGACAAAAGAAGTGAGATCTAAATGGGGGCCAAGTTCAATGGTCATGCAGTCCTGAAATTTGTTTATAACAACATAAACAATTATAACAACTCAAAATATAATATCTTCTTAAAACTTACGATAATATATTGGAGCCTAAAGTTTGACTTGGCTAGTTCTCATATACGAATTATATTATAGCCTTCGCTAGTTCTAAAGCTGTAAGTTCTTATTTTATTCTTCCTAAAATTTGACTTGTTGGTAAAAACTAACCATCGAAAATAGGGCTTATCCATGACTGTTTTAGTAGATACTTAATAATATGAGAACTAGACAAGTCAAACCTTAGGCTTCAATATATATTCTAAGTTTCAAGAAGAAATTATATTTTGAGTTGTTATAATTTTCTATGTTGTTATAAACAAATTTTAGGACTGACCATTGAATTTGGCACCCATTTAGATCTCACTTCATTTGTCGTTGAAGTCAACAACCAAGGCATATACAATATGTATATTGAAGTTGGCTCTCATTTCACATTTATGTTCTTGATGGGATTAAATAAATGAATGAATGAGTATGAGTATGAATATGAGTTTAATTTTATTGCTAATGTCGACTCCATAGCTTGATTACGTCTTACCGTGCTATGAATACTCCGATGCCTAGTGATTATGATTAGTTTTTAATAAATATTGTTTTACGTTGTACTAAGGAAAGTATTTGTTTTTGAGGAGTTTTATGTTTTTGTTTCTTTTACTTTATTTTATTTGCATTCATTATTAAAATATTATAAAGAAGTTTCGTTTTATTAATTATTATTTATATTAAGAACATAAGTTAAAAAACATCATATTTTCTACAACCGGAGTGAGTTAAATACTTAGTTACTACGTTTTTACTTAGACTAGCCTAACACTGCCCTCGTAGTGAAGAACGCAGTAATCGACAAATTTAGGATTTTGACTTTTTTCGAAAAATGAAGCCTGTGAATCAATATCTATACATGTATATTTTTTTCATAATTTTTAAATGTACAGAACATAGATTTTTAGTAAGTAAAAATGCAGTATTTGATCAAAATATTTTTGAAATACTAGGTTAAAATGCAGTATTAAACTCGTGCTAAAAAGAAATGCAGTATTCGGTCGATTACTGCATTTTACAAAAAACATTATATGTGGACAGACTTCAAAACCAAACATCCTGAAGTAACAATCTCTTATGAATTGTATAGACAGTTCTTAAAAAAAGATATGAATATATCATTTGCACAACTAGGGAACGAGGAGTGTGAAAACTGCGAAAGTTACAAAATTCACCAGTCATCATGTGATACTCCTGACACATGTGAAGATTGTACAAATTATCATCAGCATCAAATGAAGTACCAAAAGGCACGAACATTATATCAACAGGATGTGGAGTTAGCTAAGGCTTTGGAAAATAGTTCTGAAAACGTATATTATTCCGCTGACTTACATAAAGTCATAATGCTACCTCGAGTCGAAATGTACAAAGCGGTAATGTTTTGTCCGCGTATTATAGCGTTTAATGAAAGTTTCGTACCATTAGGAGAAACAAGACAGGATAGTCAACCTTTTGCTGTTGTATGGCATGAAGCTGTCTCAGGTCGTAAAAAAGAAGACATTATAAGTGCTTATAATGCATTTTTAATCAGTAAACGGGACTGCCGCAATGTTGTTATATGGGCAGACAACTGTTCAAGCCAGAATAAAAACTGGGCATTATTTTCATTCCTCGTTCAAATTGTAAACAGTTGCGATATTGCTGCAGCGATCATCACTGTAAAATATTTAGAACCCGGGCACACTTTTATGTCAGCTGACAGTTTTCACCACCAAGTTGAAAAGGAGTTGCAGAGGGCAGCTAAAGTGTATGATTTTTCAGATTTCATTGACTGCGTACAGTTATCCAATTCAAGCAGAGTCACGGTAAAGGCAATGGAAGTGTCTAATTTCTACAATTACGTCGATCATTCCTCTCAATACAAACTTAAAAAAGCCGAGAACAGAATATATTTGAAGGACATGGTCAGCGTAGAAGTGCACAGAGGAAAATATAACTTGTTTGTTAAAACAGAGTATGACGGAACTATTCATGAAATTGATTTTCTTCAAGCAAAATACTTAAAATCGAAGTTGTTGCCAGAACCTATTCAAAAAAATATTCCAAGAGGCATAACACAGGCAAGAAAAGATAATATTCTCAAAACGCTGTCTAATATAATGCCCAAGAACAGACTTTCGTTTTGGAATAACCTCTATACAAATAATAATTCTGCTGACCTCGTCAATGTTTTGGACGTTGACGAATAAATAAATAAAATAAATAAATATTACAGGACAATCATACACAAAACGACCTAGTCCTACGGTAAGATCATTAAGGCTTGTGTTGTAGGTACTAGACGACGATAATTATATATAGTATATATTATAAAACTGTAACGACTAAAAATACAATACACAAAATTACTAAAACGCAGTTTTTTTCTCTTCTATTTTCTGATCTTGTAAACATGATAATCAACACCTATTTTTGGGCACATTTTAATGTTTTTTTTTAAATAGTATGTGCTATATAATATAGTTTCTGTCATAAAGTTAAACTGCATTCCTTCTTTGAAAACTTATTTTGAATTTAACTGCCATTCAAGTATGAAATGCAGTAATTTATGTAGTCTAGATATAAATGCAGTATTCGACGCTTTTACTGCATACTTATCTAGCATGTATCGCGTGTAGCAAAAAAAAATGCAAAGATAAGTTGCAGTAATCGACTTTAAAATCGAATGTGTTCATATATTCTAACTTTTAATATTATAATATCATTGAAAATATTATATAACAGTTTTATAAAACACAAAATATAATTATTTCGTTTCGCTAGACGCTTAGTTTTGAAGAAAACCTTAAATCAAGTTTTTCTCGAAATGATGTTTTTGCAATTACTGCATTCTTCACTACGAGGGCATGACTGTATTCAATAATTCTGTAGCGATAACTGCAGTAAGTACTTTTTTGTAATCATAAGTGCAGTAAAACGGTTAGTTACTGCAGTTATGGTTAGGGATAGTTATGTCAAATCCTATGGTATATCTAACAATTAATGCGTTTTCGTAATTTTTTTATCACTTAAACAAGTTTATATATTTTCAGTAATACATACACATTCTGTAAACAATAACGATCATTTTGATGTAAGATTTATGTCTGTCACTAAGATAGTCTGTGAGATACACAAAAAAATAGAAACCAACCTTTAAACCGCCTTTTTCTCGAAAAGTGGTTTGATCGAGATACCTGCACTCTTCATAAGGAGGGCAGAGTTGTCACCGCGCGAGCGCGGGCGGCTGAAATATTGCAAAGCAAATAATACGACGATATATATAATATAATAGATCAATATGGATAAATACTTAAATACATAGAAAAAATTCATAACTCAGGAACAAATATCTGTGATAAACACACAAATAAATGCACTGACCAGGATTCGAATCCGGGACCTCCTGCTTCGGAGGCACTCAGGGTCACTACCGACTAGGCTAGGACGCCGTTAATAACATACTACTATACTTAACTACTACACTACTACTACTATACATTTATATATTGTACTTTTCATTACATTTTATTACATCACATGACCCATTTTGATCGATTTGAATAAAGTTCCACAATTCCAACAAAACGGAACGTAAACGTCCTCCAAAAGAAAAGTAATTTCCTCTCGACAATAAAAAGGCGCCGTAAACGAAAAAAATACATAAACACGTTTCAGGTAGACATGTTTAATCTTCCATCATCAACGGCATCTGCCGTCTACGACATATGTGGCAGGTCTGCTATTCCACTCGCCTGTCGACGATTTGCTTCGAAAGAACTGGCTTCAAGATGATGAATGGGAAACAAGAATTGTAATACAATTCTGCTGTTTCTCTTCTCTATTGTATGCGGGTGTGGTGTTCAAAATGATTTGGGCACTGTGTGTCTGTTTCACCCCTATAGCAATCATTATCCCTGCATCCCTGGTGCGACGCGTGCGTGCCAGTTCCAACAGTGTCCTTGGGATGATTGCAGACAAGTTTTGGCCATATATAATAATAATAATAATAAGGTGTGGAGGTCGCGGCTTTTTAAACGCCAAAATTTCCACAATCGTGAGGTGTACAGTCTCAGGAATTATTTCCTTAACAACGAGTGTGGGATGCATCGTGATGTGGTGGCAGTAGATAAGGGTCTCACGCCGCTCTCCTTGGCAAACGAGAGCTGGCGCAAACCTGTGGTGCTAAGCACCGAGGATTGCAAGGCGGTATGGAAGAGCAAGGAGCTACACGGGCGGTTCTACAGGGCCCTCACGGGACCCGACGTAGACCTGCTCGCGTCGGTGAACTGGTTACGATTCGGTGAACTGGTTACGATTCGGGGACCTCTTCGGAGAAACCGAAGGTTTTGCCTGTGCAATTGCGGACGAAGTTATCATGACGAATAACTACCGGAAATATATCCTGAAGGACGGTACGGTCGACATTTGTCGGGCATGTCGCCGTCCCGGAGAGTCACTCAGGCATATCATTTCCGGTTGTTCTCATCTTGCTAACGGTGAGTACTTGCACAGACATAACCTCGTAGTCAGGATTATACACCAGCAGCTTGCTCTCCTATACGGTCTTGTGGACCACGAAGTGCCGTACTACAAGTACACACCTGCACCAGTTCTCGAAAATGGTCGTGCCACGCTCTATTGGGATCGATCTATTATCACGGACAGGACTATTGTAGCCAATAAGCCTGATATCGTGGTAATAGATCGACCGCAACGCCGGGCCATGCTCATCGACATTACCGTCCCATGTGACGAGAACCTCGTGAAGGCCGAGAAGGACAAGTCCAGCAAGTACCTAGACTTGGCTCACGAGGTAACCGCCATGTGGGAGGTCGATTCGGCGATCATTGTGCCGATAGTTGTCTCTGCGAACGGTCTCATAGCGAAGAGTCTCGACCAACATCTTGAGAGACTTTCGCTACGGGGTTGTGGTTGGATTAAGGGTCAGATTCAGAAGGCGGTAATCTTGGACACGGCGCGCATAGTCCGAAGGTTCCTCACTCTGCGGCCCTAACCACCGGCAGCCTGGGCCCTGCTCCGTTGCCGGCGGCACCCTAGTTTAGGTTTTTTATAATGTTTTTATTGTTTTTATATCTTTTAGATGTATTTTTATATTTTACTTTTATAAAAATTTTATATAAATATATCAGCGGGAGAGGCCTTTGCCCAGCAGTGGGACACTATTTTAGGCTAATAAAAAAAAAAAAAAAAAAAAAAAAAATTGTAAAAACCCTAAACTAAGAAGAAAAATAAATAAAGAGAATAATAATAAATAATAAATAAATATTATAGGACAATCTTACACAAATCCACCTAGACCCACAGTAAGCTCAATAGGGCTTGTGTTATGGGTACTAGACGACGATATATATAATAGATAAATATAGATAAATACTTAAATACATAGAAAACACCCATAACTCAGGAACAAATAACTGTGACAAACACACAAATAAATGCCCTGACCTGGATTCGAACCCGGGACCTCCTGCTTCGTAGGCAGGGTCACTACCGACTACTTACTATATTACTTTTTGTGACAGGCAGCACCGTGGTGATAATTTTTAATTACGAGAGGAGATTGGGGTAGGCCATATTATACACCTTTTACCATGGGACCTACTACGAAATCGCGAAAAATTGTATGCTATTTCATAGGTTCATTTCTGTTGACCAGATGTCTACGTTTTCTATTGGGAGCTTAAATTTTTTCGAGATTTTAAGGTATGGTCTCATATAAAAAGTTGTTGACTTACGTATTCTCCTCACACAATATGCTGGATGAGGATAATACAATAACACCTTGTATGCTTATTATTATTGGCTTGTTTGCCACCGTCGTGGTATAAACAATCTATTACTCAAGGAAACTAAAGCTGGCCATTTTATACATAACTTTCCATACATTTACTAAGTATGCATAATCGAATATCGTTCTTTTTCGGCATGTTTGAGACATAGCACATAGGAATAGCATTACCAGGTGATATAAAAATGGTGAATAAAATTGGAAATAAGCGGATACAGCCCGGTTGTAAAACCTGTATATTGCAAATAGGCCGTAAAGAGAACCGGATGCTGCGGACGACTTGGGAGTGAAAGGTAGAGGGGACAATTGTTTGAAAGGGTGTTTGCCACAGGCAGCTGTTACACACAGTTTCCGTTTTTTTTTTCAAAATGGCGGATTTGGCACAAATTACTAAAGACAGGGAAATATGGCGCTTATGACTATTGTAAGGCTAAGGTCTCCTATTTTATGCTATACGCGATGTCTGACGTCATCATCAATGTTCCTGAACAAAAAAGACGCCAACGTCGACGTGTTAAAGAGACCACAACAGTACATCTCTATAGTAAGCATTGTGACGCAGACGCTGTAAGCGGCCGATGGTGTTTATAGGAGACCTTAGCCTTAGATTTTGATAATTCAACAACTAAGGAAACACATGTTGTTTATAATAATACTGACTCGCAAGGTCTACAACTCACAAAGCACTAGTTTGCGACGTCCAAATGGCAGGAACAACTCTTTAGTGGCATAAGTATTGAGTTATGGCAAAAAACCGATCTAAGCGCATTGATCTATACAAAAAGGGAGATATGGTACCAGGCGCTCGATTGTGTGCCATAAAATATAGGTTCCGGAACCTATATTGAATTAGTCGAGTGGCAGTCTCTCGGTCACACTTTGTGCAATGCGCAAAAATGGAGGCCTCCCTTGCATACCCGTGTTAACTATATAGTTTTATCTCTTTAGCGTATGATGCACATACATTATAGCGGTGAGTAGCATTTTAAAAGTGTGTAGGTGCTGGACCACATTTCAGTTTTGTTTACTATGAATGAACGTCACTCGTCTTCCATTTTGTTTATGTCTATGTCTAAGCGCTGCTACCGTGACGTTGTCCGACCTAACCTATGTATTTAACTTCATACTTACGGACGTTAAAAACTCGCCTAGTGATACCATATTTACAAAAAATCTTCAGATCCCAAAGAACCTCATTGAGTCAGCATATTATAATAAAATCGTTGACCTCACAAATGCCTATGTGTAACACTAATACATTATGTACAAACAGCAACACTCTTAACTGTACATCGGTGGACCTTATTACAAAAGGCATAACGTCCACCGATGGGCAGTTAACAGTGTGGGCGATGGTACCTTTGTAGCTCCTAAAAACTATGTATGTGAACTGTAATAACTACTCGTAATTATAATAACGACTTGTAAACTTCCTTGTATTTTTACCAATAAATAATCTAAATCTGAATCTTACCGCATGGTAAACTAAGTACGATTGCAAACGAATATACAGCCTGATTGTAAGTAGCTACCGTAGCCTATGGACGCCTGCAAATCCAGAGGTAGCACATGCACGTTGCCGACCCTTTAATATAAAGTACAAGAGGATACCCCGTCGTAAGGACACTGCATCTTCTTTAAGCCCTTTGTCGACTTTACTCACCGGCAGGAACACAACACTACGAGGGTCTAGTGCTATTTCGCTGTGGTTTTCTGTAAGGTGGACGTACTTCTCCAGTCGGACTCTGCTCCAAATTTGAGCGAGATGACATTCACTGAGCCCTGTGCTCAAACCTCTGTTTTGGTCGTAGTTTAAAGACATAGTACCCCATTAGTTACATACCAGTAGGGTTTCTTTTCTTTTATATGTGTAAGTTTATTGATGTTTGGTTGGTTTGCATTTGATTATGCAACACATTCTTTTCTGTTAATTTACAAAGGGTTTCCGCTTCCCAAAGGTTGTCTGGAAGAGATCGCTCTTTAGCGATAAGAACGCTAATTGTTTTACCTCTACTTTTCTGTTTGTAAATTGTGTATACTTTGTTTCTTTTATTTGAGGTGTGCAATAAAGAGTAAGTAATATTTGTATATTATATGTCTTATATTATGCTTACTTAGTGTCTCTTCTGTTTTAAATTAATATTCTTCTCTTTTCCCCTAAGCATCCCCTAGCACTTCTCGAGGGTAGTTTTACAGCCCGCTCGGGAAAACTTCCCCGGCAGGGTCAGGCTTTCTTTACTTTACCCTTTATTTTGGATGGACTTATGATGGCTACTCAAATACCTACCCTGTTGTCGGCGCATGTTTTGGACACTATAAATTGTTAGTTTGTTTAACAAAATTTGCGGCAGAGCAGCGATAAACGTCCCATTTTTTGTTGCGATATGGAGTTATTGGTACTTCCTAATACTACATAAGATATGATATCTATTAGTGAACGAATGAAGTCTCTTTGTGTATCCACGAAGTGGAACCTTTCTTTAAACTCGTCCAAATTTAATGAATTTGAGGAAGTATTTTACTAGTTACTTGTATTTTTAATTAATAAATTATAATTTTTAATTAATAATTTTAAATTTAATTAATAATTTTTAATTAATAAATTATAAAAATATATGTTGGAATGAAAATCATTGCAATTAAGTTTTTTACAGATGTAACACACAAACTCATAGACGGAGAGAGCAGGAGTAGTTCAGTAGACTTCCCACTCCGCTGTCCACCACCAGATAGCTGCCAGGCGTCAGAGCAATGATTAGAGCAATGAAACCCAGATCCGGATCCAGATGTATAATGCAATGTATAGTTAGTCGCCTACTGTTTTTGTGTCCGCAATAAAATACAATGTTTTTTGTTCTTGTGTTAAAAAAAGGTCCTACCCTCTTAAAATTATATACAACTTCGGCGGTTGTTACTTTTTCCAACTGAAAATTTTTTTTGGTCTGTCAATCTGACATCTACCCATTAAAACCTGGCAGATGCCCGGATCTAGCAATAAACATGGTATAAAGCAATCTAACTAGACAGGTGTCATTGCTTTCATTACTGTGTTATATCTGACGTAGCCAGCTCTTAATCCATTAATAGTCATAATAACGTAATTAATTAATAATAACGTTGTCGATAATCGTTTGAGCTCAAGATGGCTGCGGCGTCATTAGAATAGTTTTTAGTTTTTTGCTCATTTACGTAGTTGAGTGTGTAATATTGATAGCTCATTGTGCAGTGACCTAACGAACAAGTGTGCAGCTAATGAAAAATTAGTCTCAAAACGTGCGTAACCACCCTTTAGTTGAACAAACGGTTATACCCATTTGGTTGTATGGAGACTATCACTTTACAATCAACATGTTCTTGGCTTAACCGAACAACGTTGCTTTTATTTTATTTTATCAAAAATGAATAAAATCATAAGACAGTACACCCTGACATTGGCAAAACGTAACGTTGTCGGTTCTAGCTTTGCCATTTTCTTTGCGATTCTTGTATCTATTTTATATATAACTATCTTACTTTAGATGTGGTCGTAGGTGATGGCAGGGTGGTGTTCCAAGAAGCGTATTTCAAAAATGGTTTACCTCTTCTTAGGTATACGTGAGCCGCGAACTTCAGAATTACGCCTAAAAAGTACTCAAGCGTTAACCAACAATCCCAATAGGGAAAGTCGTTACACGCGAAATTTTCACCGTAATACCCCCAATTCTCCACTTTTATAAACGCCGTATCTCACCAGGACGTTCACGTAGCTTACGCTGTTCTTTCCACCCTTGCTGTTCGAAAAAGGCCTATGTTAATGGATGTTCAAGGGGGCTTAAGCGGTTTTGTGTGTGAGTGGTCTAAGTTTTCGTGAGCCAAGTTCGCAGCCTGGCCGAAAAGTTATCCATTGACTACCGACTATAAACGTGCGACGCGTTATGTTTAGTAATGTTGGTGTGTGTTAATGAATGAATTACGGGCTTACTTTAAGGGTGCTTTGGTTTGGGAGTTCGGTAGGATGAGAGATGCATACATTTGACGCGGCCATAGTTAAGGGCTCCTTATAGCTTAGGCAAAAATGCTTTCTTATGCCTTCCGGCGTCTGTCGGGCTTTTCTCCTATAAGGAGGTCGCAACTGATTCCCGTGAAATTTCTATGGCTATTGTCTAGATACTGCTTATCTATTAAAATGGCGGAGCCATCCAATCTATTCAGTTTTAGCTTATCGCCTGGTTTACGGCTCACAGACCCACTAAGTCTGTATAGGTATTCCTACTATAAATGCAAATATATTCTTATACATCTTGATTTGAATAATTTTTTCTTATAATATTTATTTAAACTTAATTGCACACAAAAAAACATACAAGTGGCGGACTTAATGCCTAATGGCATTCTTTACCAGTCAACTACAGCGCTAAACAGGGACATAACGAAAAGCTGAAAATAAAAGTAAGAGAATAATTACTTAGCGCACCAGTCAACGAGAGATGAGAGAGTCATCGTACACCAGTCAGCGAGAGATGAGAGAGTCATCCTACACCAGTCAATGAGAGATGAGAGTCATCGTACACCAGTCAGCGAGAGATGAGAGAGTCATCGTACACCAGTCAACGAGAGATGAGAGAGTCATCGTACACCAGTCAGCGAGAGATGAGAGAGTCATCGTACACCAGTCAACGAGAGATGAGAGAGTCATCGTACACCAGTCAACGAGAGATGAGAGAGTCATCGTACACCCAGTCAACGAGAGATGAGAGAGTCATCGTACACCAGTCAACGACAGATGAGAGAGTCATCGTACACCAGTCAACGAGAGATGAGAGAGTCATCGTACACCAGTCAACGAGAGATGAGAGAGTCATCGTACACCAGTCAACGAGAGATGAGAGGGTCATCGTACACCAGTCAGCGAGAGATGAGAGAGTCATCGTACACCAGTCAACGAGAGATGAGAGAGTCATCGTACACCAGTCAACGAGAGATGAGAGAGTCATCGTACACCAGTCAGCGAGAGATGAGGGCGTTTTGTCGACATCGACAACAACTAAAACAACCAATTTAACAACGAGAGTGACAAATGTGTGATGATGAAATATGTCGTCTTGCAAGTGCAGACTTCTGGCTAGGGAATGCTACCGGTTCTGATTCTGTATGGCGAGAACCGGTAAATCACGGTTCCGGTATCCAGATTTGTATAGAAATCGAGTGACCAAAGAGTGTCGTTTCGGCGGTTCCGGGGATATCTGCCAAATCCTACACCAGATGAGACTCACGCGGTTACGTCGCCTAAATCAAACTATTTTATTGAATCTGGCGTTACTTAGCGGAGGTACGGTCAACCAATTTGATTCCTAGGCCACTGTAGAACCTTGTCGTAATGACAGTTGCCCGTGGATACGTATAAACGTAACCAATTCGCTACCAAACTGGATATTGTGACAAGGTTCTAAAGTGGCCTAGGAATCAAATTGGTTGACTGTACATAATATTACAAAAATAAAAACATAATCATTTTTGTTTAATCAAACTAAAGTTGCAGTTGGGAAGCTAGTAACTACTAGCTAGTAACTAAATAGTTACCTACTAAGATGCATGATGAACCCTAAGAATCATAGTAAATAAGTAAATTAAACTTAAACATATGAGTATTGAATCTGAAAATGATGAATATGATGCTATGACTCAATATGGTTTGTTTAGGTCAGGTTAAGTTAGCTGAACAAGAGATAAGATACCTAAATCACAGTGTGAAAGATAACATTCGCCACATTCACTCTCCTTGCCGCGCAACTAAATTATGTCTTTGTTTATTCCTCCGGAAAACATATTTTATTTTGCCCTTTTCCACCCACAATCCAATGCACTGGGAATACAAATCAAAATGCATCTCTCAGACATAATTGTGTTTGTGTATGGAAGCCTAAAAATTCCAACAAAGCGCAATTGGCAATTACGGCGCAACACGTAGCCCGGAGGTCCATTGATGCAAAGCTTGTTAGACGCTCGTCTGTGGGGGATTTAGGCGCGGTTTCTGTTGTCGCGATTGGAAGTAGCTGGTGCGACAAACGCTGCGATCAGTCGCGATACGGCAGTTACAAAAATGCACGAGAAGCACGTTACGATAGAAGTGTCTAAAAAGTGAGTGTGTATTGTCTTTATCTTTCCCTCCACGGCTAAAAGTCATATTCCATGTGTCGCATGTAACGAGGTGGGCTTATCTGAACGCGTGTCTGACGTAAAATTATACTCATAATTATTATTACCTAATTAGGTATCGTCATCATCCGTTTTTCGATTACCAGATCGGGTTGGGAGTTGTCCGTCGTAGAAGTTGTACGTAGTCCCAAATAAAAGCGAATTCTCTGAAAATTTGTAGTTTTTTCAGTTCCTTTTTCTATAACAAAGAAGACAAAATATGGTCAGAATTATAATCTTCGAATAAAAATTGCAAGATAACTGTAATAAACAGAGATAAAGACGCGTTCGAACAGGACAGCTCATGGAATGCCCCATAAATGATAGTAATGTTAAATGTTGATATCGCTCACAAATATATTTCTCTCTCTCTTTCTCAATGACCCATCTTGTAGGAGGAAGAGGCCTAGCCAAAACTTTTTCTGCAATCCAGATATAATGCGCACTTTCGTTTAATATCATTTTACATATTTAATACATTGGCGACTGGTTGCTCCAATGCTGTGTGATCCATTAAGGACTTAAGTAACCCGAGCAACGATAATATACTTAATTTAAGCTCAGGAATGTACCCTTGCAATTAAAGCAAATTAAAAAAACACGTTGTACAAGATGTTAGCTTTTTTTTTATACCACGATAGTGGCAAACAAGCATACGGCCCGCCTGATGGTAACCTATAGACGCTTGAAACTCCAGAGGAGTACATGCGCGTTGCCGACCAAGGGGTTTGTAAGGACAAAAAGGAGGATTTACTGTACCTAACTAAGTAGTAACCTAACTAAGGCAAAAGTAAATGTCCGATATGATAATAACCAATAGCTGGATTGAAGTTTTAAATATAGTTATCATTGACGCCAAAATCTAGCGCAGCATAGATTTATAGATAATGGGTACCCACAGATAGTATAAGAGCCGACGGCACTAAACCTAGTTCTGTAAGACTCCCAGATGAGATATATATAATTAGCTTCGTCATTAATGGGGGAACACGAAATGGCGATGCTGCAATGCAAAAGACCTGGCGGCGTTTTCGAACTAGGTTTATTGTCGTAGGCTCTAATAAGAGTCATTAACTTTGTTGTCTGTACAAATCGATTAATTTCTGCGTTTTATAATCGCATTTAACAATCGTCAGATTTAACAGTCTCGAAGAAACTCCAGCCTAATTCGCGACGAGAGAGGGGAAACCACCTGCGCGGGGGAAGCCAGACGTCAGCTATCGATTATTCGAGACCGACTCTTTCCAGCCCCGGCCACTACTTGCCTTTCCTTTACTCATATTACAAACCCCAATTCATATCTTCAACCAACACAATAAGACCTATATTCCCATGCTACGTAATAAATCACTTCAGCTCATCCGTGCATTTTAACGTTATGTTAATTTTGGAACTTAATTGTGGTGGAATAAAGTAGGTTTTTGCTTGCAATAGCTTATAAATCACACGTTATGATGAAATCTATTTGAAGTACGTAAAATTTTCACGGGATGTATTCAGGCGATTCAATTTGTAATACAGGAAACTTTCTGATATGAGTGCTTTTGGTAGTTAGTATGATTTTAATAAAGTTAAATTGGACGAGTTTGAAGCTTTTAGAATTTACATTATTTTAAAATGTATGATAGAGTTAGCTTCCGAAAAATGCAGCTTACATTTGTCTTTTTTAACATGCAGCCGCCACTGTTGTGTTAATCATACGGTGCAGTACCACGGCAGACGTAGCTTATGGGCGCTCTCTTATTTACCATTCCCTTCTGTAGCGTTATACTCTTATTGGCAGAGTGGTCGTGACCAACACGTTGACTTTCTTTTATATCACGACGGTGGCGTATGGCTCGCCTGATGGTAAGCAGCTACCACTGCCTATGGACGCCTGCAACTCCAGAGGTGTCACATGCGCGTTGTCGACCCTAATCTGATCGGCTATCAACACACGTAGGGTTCTCTATGGTTATGGTTTAGGATTCAATGTACGTAGCCGTAAATACTCGCCATTGCGCTCACATGTGACTAGAGATGGGTAGGGGTGAGTAAATACTTAAAGCACCTAGTAAATAACCGTGTTTACTCATTTCGGTGGATAAAAACTATTACTAATAAAATATTTAAAATAGTGAATTTAACTAAATAGTTTTTTGTTGAATAGTTCTAACACTTCTAACGTGTATTAATAATAATTTATATTATAAGACTCATTTAAGTCACATATGACGCTAAGTTTTTGGAAAAAAAGGTAATTATCAGTGAGAGGCAATGAGGACCGGGATAGAATCCACAGGTCCGCCATAACCGGGATAGTCCGGGCTAACCAGCTTTTCGGTACATCGATCTTGTAGAGCAAGAATCGCCATTAGCAAATCCGACCCCGTACAAGTATGGATGGTACAAGGAGGATCGATCTCTCTTATAGGAAAACGGTCGAAAAAGTGTCCAGCGGTTATAGTTCGGCATTTGAAATGAATTACCGATATTCAATACTTATATGATATGACATTCTAAATAAAATTAATATTCAGAGTATTTTTCTTCTCCGCAAATAATTATTTTGTAAATATGTATGGATTTGATTTTTTAATATCAAAATTAATTTAATCACATTTAATATCACTGTGGCGCCATCAGTTTATCGCCTTTTGACGGACATTTTTGTAACATAGAGATTTATATCCTTCTTGTACCATTCATACCGTATAAGGACAAGTGCGTATTATTTACGCGGCACTTACTTACGTCCTTTTATTAAGGATTTTTAAAGAAAACTCAAAAATGGCTCAACCGATCATGTTCAAAGTATTTATTTTAATAGTATTTTTAGGCCCTACTCTCCCGATATAATGTTCATATTTTTTGAACTTTTGTTCAAAAGTTATGAAGGCACAAACATTATTTTGGCCTTTAACACATTCAGCACCGAGAACCCGACTGTCGGGGTTCTCTCTTCGTAGCTGCTATGAGCTACATACGACGATTACGTGGCTACGGGCTACGAGCGTAGCGCGTAGCATTGGGCGGTGTTGAATGTGTTAAAAGCGGTTTCTATCAAAAACGGTTGAATTTATCATAAAAATGTTAAGTTATTTTTGAAGGCTCATTTAATGATGTGCCACACGTTGATGGATTCAGATTATTTTTGTGACAATTAGCTACATGTATGGAGTGCCCCTCTTAAAAATATATTTCTTCCGATTTTGACAACATAATCCAGTATCGGCAATATTTTTTTTTTTTATACCACGACGGTGGCAAACAAGCATACGGCCCGCCTGGTGGTAAGCAGTTACCGTAGCCTATGGACGCCTGCAACCCCAGAGGATTTACATGCGCGTTGCCTACCCTTTAGGAACCTATACACTCCTTTTTTGAAGAACCTCATACTGTAGCCCACTGGGAAAACCTCGGTTATAACTATAAAAACTAATATATACCTATTTCAAATTTCTATATCCCTTTCAGCACTCTTAATAGTTTATAACCACCAATTTGGGTATAAACGAGTAATTACGGGTATATTGAGTAAATACTGACTACTGACCCGGTATTTACCCCTGAGGTTTTACTCACTACCCATCTCTTCACACATTCTTAATTAGGTTCTGAAAATTAAAGCCTACATTAAAATGCATGCTAAAAATGCTCCCAAAGCGGTTTAGCCTCCATAATTGAGTAACAGACAGACATCTTTCCCTCTGGAAAGGGTAACGACAATTAATTACGTAGACAATGGCACACATCAGTCTGCGTCCGCTTTTTGTGGACAATGAGTTCCCTTCCGGGGCTTTGCGAGAGTAAATGTACCGACATCAAAGGTATGTGTACAGTTTTGCACCTTAGTCCTTAGTAATAAGGTTCAAAAGTGCAAACGTTTCTTTGACGTCGACTGCAAAAGGCTTAATTCGCGTTAGGTTTAAAAATTGCCCATTTTGGATATAAAAGTGCCGTCAAATCGTATTGCGTTTTGGATTCAGAATTCTTTTCATTTAATGTGAACTTAATACATTTTTAATGAAATGCATATAAAGTGACCCGTTTTTAGGGTTCTGCCTGCCTGCCTGCCTGCCTGCCTGCCTGCCTGCCTGCCTGCCTGCCTGCCTGCCTGCCTGCCTGCCTGCCTGCCTGCCTGCCTGCCTGCCTGCCCGCCTGTCAACATCAACACACTATGTCGGACATCAACTCAATTCAAGCATCAATTGCGGAGCTCACTGAAACCTTCAATGCAAGGATGGCTGAGTGCAGAGTAATTTGGACAAAGCGGGCTCAAGCAACCCTGGGAGCGGTATTGAGGCAGTAGCGGCGGACTTCACTAGCTTCAAAGCATTTGTTTTGAACTCTCTCAATATACTCCAGAAGCAGGTGGAGCTCATCGCTCAACAGGTCGATCAAATAGAAATGCGATCTCGACGCAAGATGCTGGTCATCCATGGTGTTCCGGAGGCTGACAAAGAGGACACAACGGCCCTTGTAGTTGAACAGCTCAAAGCTGTTAAGGCTGACGTGGCTGCAAATGACATAAGGCGCAGCCACCGACTTGGCCGTCGCAGAGGCAGCAAACCCAGGGCTATTGTGGTGAAGTTCTGTGAGACTGCCGTCCGTGATAAAGTGTGGTTTGGTAAGGTGGCATTGAAAGGCTCCGGCGTAACGATAGCCGAGTTCTTGACCAAATCACGTCAGCAGACCTTCATGGCAGCTCGGGAGCGGTTTGGCGTCAGAAGATGTTGGACCTGGGACGGCGTTGTTCATGTCTTGGATGCGAGCGACGTGCGCAGGCGTGTGGTGAGCCTTGCAGAGGTTAAGGCGATTTCGGATGCGCCAGAGCAGCCTGTGACTCCGACCCCAAGCGTAGATGCTCCTCCCAAGGCAGATAATTGCAGCAAAGCCGAGAAACCGGAGAAACAGATAAAGCCCAGACGTGCGGCTGCCAAATTGAAGCCTTAGTATGTACATAGTGTAGCTTTCTTCTGTATTTGTTCGGGTTATACTGCTTGACGCTTTTCTATTTCGACGTGTAATCACTGTTATTTGTTGTATACCCTCTTTAATAGTCTCCCGTAAATATTATAAATTAATTCCAATAACTTCATTGCTAACTTTAAATGTCACTTTGCCAAGTTCCAACTGACATTGACAGTTTGACATGTGTGCTGACGGATGGCAGGTATAGTGTTGCCAACTGTTATATTGCGGTCCGCTTTACCAAGTTAAATATTTCCTTATTAAATTACGTTCCGTTTTTCTTAGTTAATTATTTCCTTAGTTTTGTGATTTAACTTAATGCCTGTCGAATCTGAAGCCAACATGTATTTTTGAATTGAACTTCCGTTTCTTTATAAGTGTATTTCTTTCTTTATTTGCTGCTGGCGGGTAGATTGTGGAGTTTTTGTTTAGTTTTTACTGTATATATTTTTATATTTATTGAATATTAGTATACACTTATTATATACTTATTATATTTTTTACTTTATATATATTTTTCAGATGCCTTTCAGTGATAACAGTGACCAGTATTTATCTTTTTCCTCCTTAGATAGTGTAAGTGAAGACAGTTTCCATAGTTTGCCTCCTTCGCTTCACGACTTTCTGGAATCTCAGTTTAATGATGTACCTAAAAATTTTAACGTTGTGCATTTAAATGCGCAAAGTATTCCTGCACATTACAGCGATATGTTACTCTCTTTTGACATTAAGAACATTCATGCTATTTTAATTTCCGAATCGTGGCTCAGACCAGCTTTGCCTTCAACGTCTTACTCTTTACCTGGTTTCAATTTAATTCGGCACGACCGCCTTGGAAGAGGTGGCGGTGGAGTTGCGATTTACCTTCGTTCTTACATCCCCTATTCAATTGTTAATGTATCTGCCAGTTCTTCTACTTCTGATGCCGCAGAGTATATGTTTCTCGACGTTTCCCTCTCTCATTCCAAACTTTTACTTGGCGTTTTTTATTCCCCCTCCCTTCACGTTAATTACTTTGATTCTCTTGAGAAACTTCTCGAAGACCTTATGCCTTCTTATAATCATCACATTCTTATGGGAGATCTAAATACGTGTCTTCTGAAGGATGACAGTAGATGCATGCAATCTAACTATTCTCCCTTCAGACGCCACACACTATTTTCCAAATTGCTCGCCTTCTCTTCTTGATTTAACTTTAGTTTCTTCGACTTCTCATGTGTCTAAATTTGGACAATACTCCGCGGATGCCTTCTCATATCATGATCTGCTCTATCTCTCTTACAAAATTCGTCCTCCCAAATCTAAATCAATAATTATTTTGCAGCGCAATTTTAGTGGATTAAATGTGGAAAAGCTTCGAGATGACGCTTTAACAATCGATTGGAGCAGTATCGCTCGAGCGGGTTCGGTAGACGATCAAGTTTCTCTCTTTAATTCGCTCCTCATACAACTTTATGACGCTCATGCTCCTGTTCGTGCAATAAAAGTCAAGCATCTCCCTGCTCCTTGGCTCACTGAGGATATTAAAGCCCTTATAGAGAGGAAGAATCAATCTAAATCTAAGTATAAGGCTAACAACTCTGAGAAAAATAAACTTAAATATCATATCCTGCGCAATCGCTGTAGCACTATATGTCGAGATGCTCAGAGGCGTCATATTCACAGTTCTGTTGAAGATGGAAATCCAGCCAAAGTGTGGAAATTTTTGAAAGGTTTCGGAGTTGGCAAATCTCAACAGGCAACCAATTTAAACAATATTAGCGTTGACCAGCTTAACCAGCATTTTTCATCGTCCACCTGTTTCAGTGGTCCTAAGAAATCTAACTCACTTCATTATCTTTCATCACTTCCTGCCTTAGATTTCTCTTCTTTCTATTTTAGCCCTTTCTGTGAGAGTGATGTTAGGAAGGGTATATTGAATATCACTTCTAACGCCGTTGGTGTTGACTGTGTTAGCCGAAATATGATACTCCCTCTCCTTGATTTGTTTGTTCCTATTATCACCGGTATTCTGAATTTTTCCATTTCATCAAGTACTTTTCCCAGTCTGTGGAAGGATGCCAATATTATTCCTTTACCCAAAAAATCCAACCCCAGTTCCTTCTCTGACTATCGCCCCATCTCCATTCTTCCTTTCCTATCCAAAGTCCTCGAACGGCTAGTGCATCAGCAACTAACTTCCTTCCTGAATAGAAATGACCTCCTAAACCCATTTCAATCTGGTTTTCGTCCGGGCCACAGTACTACCTCGGCTCTTGTCAAGGTTACCGATGACATCCGTTTGGGTATGAATGACCAGAAGCTTACAGTTCTTGCACTTCTAGATTTCAGTAATGCCTTTAACACGGTCGATTTTGACATTTTGCTCGCGTTCTTACAGTCTCTTAATATATCGGCTGCAGCGATTGACTGGTTCCGCAGCTATTTGGTTGGTCGTCGGCAAAGAATAAAACTAGATTCTTCGTGTTCTTCCTGGTGCAGCACATCAGCTGGTGTTCCACAGGGTGGTGTGCTGTCTCCTCTTTTATTTTCTATCTTCATTAATTCCATAACTCTTGATCTCTCCTCTTCGTATCACCTCTATGCCGACGACCTTCAAATATATTCGCAGGGTATGCATAGCGATCTCAATTCAGTTATAGAAGCCACGAATCTTGATCTGCTCCGCATATCAAATTGGAGTCAAAATTACGGTTTAAAAGTAAACCCCCTAAAGTCACAGGTAATTGTGATGGGTAGCGCTAAACAAATCTCCAAAATTGACTTTCTCAGGCTCCCTCCGATAGTCTTCGATGGTATCCAAATTCCTTTTTCCAACCAAGTGAAAAATCTTGGCGTAATCATGGATCGTTGTCTATCATGGGTGCCTCAGGTGAGTGAAGTGAGCAGGAAGATGTTTGCTGCCATAGGGTCTCTCAGACGGCTCCGGAATTTCCTGCCAATTGCTACTAAAATTGCGCTTGCTCAGTCGTTACTTCTCCCCATTCTTGATTATGCAGATATCTCCTATTTAGACCTAACCGAGGAGCAACTTAATAAGCTTGAGCGTATTCAAAATGCCTGCATTCGGTTCATTTTCGGATTACGCAAATTCGACCATGTTTCTAGTTTTCGTTCTCAACTCAAATGGCTCCCTATCCGTCACCGCCGTAACTCTCACATACTTTCTTTACTCTTTTCTATACTTTTTAACCCTGCAACTCCCCGCTACCTCAAAGAGCGTTTCTCTTATCTTAATTCTATTAGATCCTCTCAAAAATTGCTCCTAAAAGTGCCATCTTCATCTTCCAAATTTTATAATTGCTCATTTACGTTCCAGGCCGTTCGTTTGTGGAATTCTCTCCCTCTCAACATAAAACGCGCGCAATCTATTGGTAGCTTTAAATCGCAACTTAAGGAATACTATTTATCTCTTCCTTAGGTTTTTAAGTTGACACTGTTGTTTCTTACTCTGTGTATTATATATGTATGTATGTACGTATATGTATGTTTATTTTGTATTTATTTAAGTATGTATATTCATATGAATGTGCTGTGTTATCTATTTCGTCTCTTTTGTTTCTATGCACCACCTACTGCTTATTGTTTTTCTCTAGTCTCCACTACCAAAAGGTTGTCTGGAAGAAATCGCTCATTAGCGATAAGACCGCCTGTTGTTACCTCTACCTAAATTTATCTAATTGTAAAATTTGTGCTTGTAACTGTATGAGGTGTGCAATAAAGAGTATTTATTATTATTTATTATTATTATTACTACCTTTTCCTCGTAAACGCGTAGAGGTATTAAATTGAAATTCATATTAAATACCTCATATTCATATCAAATATCAAATACATGGTCTATAATACCTTTAAGCTGTAACAAAATCCATTTTCTATGTCAATGCAATGGGTGAACTTTTACTTATATACCTATGTACAGGTTTGTACGGAACCCTCGGTGCGCGAGTCCAACTCGCACTTGGCCGGTTTTTTTTTTATGTCCTTGAGTGTATATCAAGCAGTCACGTTACCTAGAAACCGACAGATAACGCACAGTTGACCGTTGAAGGTAGAAAGAAATTTGAAAAATATATTTTTCATCTCTCTTGTTCGGAAAGTTTTATTTTCCTGGGTAGATAGCCGGGTGGAAAATTGCTTTTCCATCCCTAGAGTGGAAAGTAATTAGCTGTGTTAATTGTGGATTGAGCCGGTGCCCACCTAGATACCCTGCTCCCCGACCAACGGCAAAACATTGAATTTGTCTTTTTCAAATTGTTCAAATTTTACTTAACATTTTTATAGATTATTCTTTATATACCAGTTTTATATAATGTGCGTGTGGTATTGTACTTTCCTCATAGTCGAAATGAAAAGCAGAGTGTTTAACGCGGGTGAAATTATCCATTTCACCCTCGAACTATTGGCGCTCTCACTTTGTTCGAGCGCCAGAAATATCTCAGGTGAAATGGGTCACTTTCAACCCTTGGTTAACAATCTACTAATACGAATGTTATGATTTTTTGGAAACTCAATTCCTAGTGAGATGAAAACGGAGTTGATAATGCTTAAAGACTTCTTCGAGAATGAGGCCGCGTATATATAGAATGTATTGGGATAATTTCGTAAGTGGGATGATTCCGAAAATCATTCAAATATCACTGGTATTCTAATAAGAGTCAACTTTCGAAATTACCCGCTACATTTTTCCTTTCGTAATTATCCCAATAAACTTTTTTCAAACTTATCGTTAATTGTATACCATCAAATGAAATTGTGGTCAAATTCGTAAACTATAAACATTATACTTACTATTTTTACGTTGTACGAAAGATATTGAAAGTCTTCCTTTTTTATTTTATAAATCATATAAAATAATCCACATAGCAATCGTAAATTCGTAACTAATGCCTAAATGTAAATAACCCAGTGACCCAGGGGGCCGTATTCTTGCCTTAGAACACGTTTAGATACGATCCAACTTCAATACAACTCCAATGCATTAACTATGCAATACAGCCAGTAAGTAATCGTCCGAATCAGAAATATCAGAATTTTCTTGAAAATTATTCCGATGCCACTCCAATACAACATCAATATTGGTTGATTATTTGTTGTGTGTTGGAGTTATGTTTGAGATACTTATATAATTTTTAATATATGATTCGTGTATTTTAAAATTCGAATACGACACCCAATCCAGCACCAAATCTTAATACAGAAATCCTGTTACAAAATTGAAATGCTTAAATTAAATGAGGGCAGATTTTGTTTACCAAACTAGTTACTACAATTACCCGACCTTATTCAGCTTCAACCGCCTTAATTTCCCATTAAATTCACCATTATAAAACCCACTACAAACCCGCTGAAAAGCTTAAGTCTCAAGATTGAGTTAAACCCGTAAGACTCTATTTAATGAACCGTCGGGCCTATCACAACAGGCTTAGAACAGATTACAGCAATTTGACTTAGTTGAGCTCGGCTTAGTGCAGTGCAACGCTGACTTAATTTAGTGTTTTAAGACGTTGCTCAAGGAAGCATCCTTGGGCCCATTATTCATTTAGAATGTGTACTACCTACCAAGCATAATGTCTGGCAACAACCATCAACAGTTCACATAGAATGGCGTGGCATTACTAAATGACGATATATGGAATAGATAGGATATTATAGATACAAAACACATACCATACTTAAATACATAGAAAACATCCATAAGTTTCAGTTACAAATATTTATGATACGGATCCAGGTAGTATTGGCAACCGGTCGATTCCTCAGGGGTCAAACGTTGGCAATACGATTTTTCTGTTACTAATGAATGACTTACCATTTCTGTCTTCTCACACGAACCTCATTATGTACGCAGACGACATTTGCGCCATAGTGAATGGGAAAAATGAAGGGGAGCTCTGTACCAACATCAAATCAGTAAAAAATCGGCTCTTGCATTGGTTTACTACGAACGGTATGCAACACAACCTTGAAAAAACCGATTTTTTGTGGTCTCATTAGCCACTAATAGAACATCGGAATTACTCCCCATAGTAATTAACAGCACTAATATTGAGCCTATAAGCTGCGCCAGATTCGTAGGTTTCGCTCTTGATGGGAGATTGAATTGGCAGGAGCATATTGATTCCCTGTGTGCCAAGCTAAACTCCGCGTATAATGCAATAAACAGGTTCAAGGGCTCCATGTGTCTGCAAAATCTGGTCGCTGCTTACTATGCCTATTTTCGTTCCCACCTTTGCTATAATATTGACCTTTGGGGTTTAGCTGCGGATCGAGGTCGCCCATTTATTATACAGAAAAGTGTCGTCCAGATAATATGTCGAGTACCACTGGACGAACCAGCGACGAAACTTTTTATTAAATTAGTTATCCTAACAGTTCTCTCTTCATACTTGAAATGGGAAAACTACTCCATATAAATCGGAAGCAATTAATTTTTTCTTCTAAGCTAAGCGTGAAGCACCTAGACGCCTGCCGGTGTTAGCAATACCTACACATAGGCTTTCAAAAACTGCTAACAACTTCCAAATTACGGGACCATGGATGTGGGATGTTGTAAACAAGATACCGTCCGATATAAAGGATAAAACGTTAGATCTCATCTTTATGTCCAAACTCAAGCACCTATTGATCTAAAGAGCACTATATTCCGTTAATGAATTCCTAGCTGCTGTTAAACTCCTAGAATTGTTTAATAGCAATAACGATCCTAATGTATTGGAATGGAATTGAATGTTTTTATCGTCATTCATATTATACAGAATTACAATTATTATATTATTAGAATTATTTGTATGTCTTTCCCGACCACGGAACAATTGTGTTCCGGACCTTTGGGAGGCATATGCGGAGCCCAATCCAACGCGCAGAGGCCCTTTTGACAATTTAATGAAAAGTGAGGGGTACACTAAGCGGATGCTGCGGTAAGCGGTGTCATGGCACGCACGCAGAGACAGCACCCGCCATGGTGTAAAGACTATGGAGAGTTAATGGAGTCTAAAATGTACTAGGCTATTGGGTGAAAGTATGGACTAACTACTTGGCTATTGGATGAAGAACCGGACGCCTGCCTAATAAAACGGTATCCAATTTTATTTCCGGCAGACGGTAATTCGCCCGCCGCAAGATGGGCCCCCGTAAAAAGCGACATCAAAGATGGCTCGAGGGCAACACCGGTGCGTGGGCTGTGAGGTTGTCGTAAGGTGAGTCTGCGGTAGCCAGATCCCGGTAATTAGATTTATTATTATTATACAAACTTGATAAATATTGCAAAAAAAATCTATTACCTAACAATCTAGTTATACAACTGTAAATGTATAATATAATATAAGTAACCTATACCTGTGATAATGTGTGATCAATACAAATAATGAATATGAATAGGATTCGAACCTGGGACCTTCTGCTTCGTAGGCAGGGTTACTACCGACAGTACCGACTAGGCTAGGAGGCCGAAGAATAAAAGGTATAATTCATAAATTTATTGTTTTCTTTTTATTATAAAATAAAGAATGAAGCGAACCCATACTCCATCACAAAACTCCACGTATTTTTGTTAATAAAAGTCCATTAAATGCCGAAACGACTAGACTTCAAAATGAGTTTAGCGCGTTTATTTGGGGCCAGAAATGTGACCAATACAATTATATTCGCACTTATTTTGTCGGACTGGGTTTATAGATAAAACATTTGTCAAGGTCTGTGAGTTAAAATGGGGGTGTTCATGGTTATGATAAAGATATTTTGACTTGCAGAAAAGTATTTTTGCATACTTATCCTGCAAATCAAAAGCTATCACTAGCCCCGATGCAAAAGAGTTCGTGTAGTACAACGCAATTTTCACATTTATTTTAATAATTATTTTAAGTTTACTTCTAATGATTAATTAATGGAGCCAATAATATAAGTGTTTAATGAAGTTTATTTTGGTTGTATAATGGAAATACGAGGTACTAGAGTTGCTGTAAAATAGGATTTTCCAAAACCATTGTCCAAATTAAGTTGTGCTTTCCCATTGCATATCCGATATCGTAGACTTAAAACTACTCAGTATATATAAGTAGTTCTACCATGCTGCTTTCCCTAGAAATTACCTTTTTCTCACCTTTTGTTTTTGTAAAAAAATATTTGGCAAACAAAAATCATATGGTTTTCATAATGTTCAGATTGGTATTACTTGTAAGTACTGGGTTATTGCATTGGTGTAGGATATTTGCGATGTGGAATTTTAACCTAAAACGACTTCACTGTACAAATGGGAGAGCCTAAGAAAATGCTCTGCGTAGACGAAAACATATATAATAATATGCATCGAGGCAAACAAATTTTTAGAGTAGGTATCAAGTTTATTAAGTACCTTTTTCTATACGACATTGGTAAACAAGCTTATAGACCGCCTGATGGTAAGCAGCTACCGTAGCCTACGTACGTCTGCAACTCCAGAGTTGTCTCATGCGCATTGCCGACCCTTTAATATAAAGGAGAATTCATTGTGTTGACGGCTTAAGGGACAAAAGGGTCCCCCATCATCAACACACCTATTTACCTTAAGAAATAAAAAATACTTTGAAATAAGTAGTTGATCACAAATCCGTAAGATATTTGGTATTTCGCTCCAGCTCTTATCCATTAAACCTAACACCGATCTTACAGTCCATTTTCACCGGGGTGTGGAAAAAAACAGTCCATAAGAAAATCCGCACCATCACAAAACTTCTTACAAATAGCCCCCAAACTATCTAGCAAAGTCGTTGTTCGCAAAACTATGACTCAGAGAGGTATATACGGAGTGCTCCAAATTTATACGCTAAAAATAACTTTTGTTCCAAGAATGACATCCAATGGTTAAGCGGTCAAAATTTCGTATAAATCCTTTGCTATTGAGAGTGTGATACGCACTTTACCGATCCTTTATAATTTTATGATAGCATTGAACAAATTTAGGTGTTTAAAAATAAAATGGTACAAGGGGCCGTATTCTAACATTAAAACACATTTAGATACCATCCAACTTCAATACAACTCCAATGCATTAACTACGAAATAGAGCTAAAGCATAAACGTCTGTATCAGAAATATCAGAATTTGCTTGAAAATTATTCCGATGTAACTCCAATACAAGAATGATTATAATAAGTGGATTGACAATATCCATACAAAATCGCGTTCCCTTATTTCAGGTTAAAGCACTAGCGTCATCTATCGGTCACCACAAACACTAAATCCTAGTTTAGAATATTTTGTTCGGCGATGAACGCTGACATAATCACTCGACTCCAGACTCGACAGATGGCGCTGTGACACTTAGTAACGAAAACAGATGTATAACCTGAAGTTTCGAGGAACGCGATTTTGTATAGGCATTGTTTCCATGTCTTATATCATCCTTGCTCCAATATAACTTCAATATTGGTTCATTGTTTGCAGTTGGAGTTATGTTTGAGATAGATTGTGTTTTTTTGTACTTTTTATAAGTTTTAAAATTAGAATACGGCACCTCGTCTGTAAGCTCATAGCAACCTTTACAGGGGCTAGCCAAGGTCAAGGCTAGTCAAGGTAGGTACGACGACGAGCGAAGTGAGGAGTAGTGTGTTAGGTGAACTGCGAACTAATAGAACGAACACTTCATTTCGATGGAAAAAATTATGTTGGTACTTCATATAAGTATTATACCGTACCGGTAGATGTTATGTTATATATACACTATAAATACTTAATAATATATATACTTCAAAATTATACATATCCATACTAATGTTATAAATGGGAAAGTGTATGTGTGTGTTTGTTTGTTTGTTTGTCCATCTTTCGCGGCAAAACGGGGCGACGAATTGACGTGATTTTTTAAGTGGAGATAGTTGAAGTGATGGAGAGTGACATAGGCTACTTTTGTCTCTTTCTAACCCTCCACTTCCCTAAAATGGGGGGTGGAAGTTTGTATGGAGCATTCCGCAATTTTCAAGGTAGAAAGCTAAAAATTGGTATGCGGACTATTTGTGTGCGGTTTATTCTGTTCCGAGTTCTCTTCTGTGTTTTAAATCAGGAAAATACCTCGAATTTAACGCGAGTGAAGCCGCGGGCAAAAGCTAGTGTTATATAAAGTAAAAATACACGGTGCTTTAACCACGGTGCACGGTGCTTTTAATTGCGAGAGATTTTAACCACGAATTCCTGAGGTCATAAGGAGAGGAGTAATAAATGTTATGTGAATTTAGGTCAATTTCGCCAAAAAAAAATTATTTTTTTGCTTTTTTTCGATTTTTTTAATGCTTTTGAACATAAAAACTCCTAATAATAACCAATGTTATTGGTAAAACTGTCGATTAAAATTAATTAGTACTTTTTTTTGTAAAAAATAGTTTACGTAAAATATTCCTTGGCACTTTGTTATCTGTCAATAACGATGTCTAGACTAGACCCCATAAAGGGTAAAATCGCCATCAAAAAAGCATTTTGCACTGAGTCAAAATAAAAAATGTTTTTTTTATTTAATTTGTAGTAACTCTGAAACTAGGCGAATTCCAGAGAAGTTTATACGACATTTTAGTCTCCAATTATGATCAGCAATACGCTGTTAAAATTATTCGGTTTCCTCATGTTACACCATGTATATTTATAGTTCTTATACCGTTTACCGATCGTTACACACCCAATTTGAAATTGTTAAGCAATAAAGAACTTTAGAATATTGTACAGTCGCCATCAGATATATCGGCACTATCTGAACAAGGACTCTACTGTCAAGGCGATAAAGTGCTTGTTCAGATATTTTTGAGTACCCTGGCCGCTCCGATATATTTGATGGCGACTGTACCAATAAACAATAGGTAAGTACATTGTCTGTCTCTAAAGCTGTTTTGATATGTCTTCTTAAAGAACTACGCATTATTGTGTATCTAAGATCTAATGTTATTACATTCTAAGATCTAATGTTATTACATTAGATCTTAGATCTGTTTAGAAAAAATAATTCCTACCGAGTTTCTTGCCGGTCATAATACTTCTCGGGTCAGAGTTGTAGGGTTAGAACCGGTGGCAGTTTTTTCTCTCTCACGTTCATACGTGCATTGTGATGTGCAAATTGAAGAATATCTTTTATCTTTTTTTTTACCTATTGTAGTTTAACACCCTGTACAACCAAAACAAATGACAATATAATCGAAGTCAACACAAAAAGTGCTCAAACAAGTAAATATTGACTATGATTTCGATGCGAGCGAGATTAGGCACGCCCTGAGCTATGAGCGATCTCGCTGCCTCCACATGACGCAACTTGTCACTGTACTAATATTTGGGGTTTTGTATGGACAGAGACATGTAAAAATTAAGACTGAAATCACCCTTGCCTTTTGTGTGGAATAAATCATTTTTAGGGTTCATCTTTGCATCACTTATTCAGTTTAAAAATAATATATTTTCAACATATATATACACAAAACTAATAGCAGTCTAATGCGACTGTAACTAATAAGTTACTGCAAAATAGTGTCGAAAAGTTGAGCGAAATCGAAAAGAAACTTTAGCGGACTCTTAACGGCGTGCCAGGAAGCGAGAAAAATACTTGCTTTCCCCTATATACTTCGCCCTGAAGCAAGGTGGTGTGGTGGTGACCGCTGTCAATATATTATATCACCTGGCCTGTTGGCCGTCGTATTTGTGTGTTGACGCCGACGCGGAAATTATGAGCCAATTGACAGTTTTTACCTTGTAATTGTCTGTGGTAGGGGGAAATATTTGATGACTTGTCGTTCAGTTCTGTAAATAAGAATAACATTCGGTATGTATTGTAGAATGCTGGCACGTGTATCTACTACTAAAAAAAAATTGGTTCGGACTACTTTTAGAACTTAATATATATGTAGGTGCCTTACATACCTAATGTACCAACTATATTATTTACATTATGTTTATATATTTAGTATTCAAAGCTTTGTCTGGAGTTCTTAACATCTTGCTGCTAGGAACGCGCTAGGTGTGTTTTACGGACCTTTGCACTCAAACTGTTAACAATAGGTATCATACAAATTATTGTACTAATGAAGCATAATTAAAACCCAGTAATATAAAAGCAAACAAACAAATATTATATTAATAACCATTTTATTATACTAAAAAAACTTTTTTCCTTAAACCTTCCATTTTTTGTTTTCAGCGTCATCTAGTGAAGAGTAGCGAAAGTATTTAGATCTCTGCTAACCTTCTCGGCGCACTGCGGGCAGCGCCGCGTTTGTAGCATATTTGGGACACTAACGTTCCAGTGCTTTGTGTTTATAGCCGTAAGATGGCGATATTTCGAAATTTTATTAGTAAAAAAATATTACATTGGAACTTGTGGCAGCACTGCTTATATAATGTACTTATTTGGTAAATATGGGTCGCTTTTATAATACCTCTTACCCAATTATCTACATTCAGAGAGTGTGTACTAAATAGAGGACCACAGTCTAAGAACTTTTGGAAACACCAAGTCTAAAGCGCCATCTGAACGAGAGCGAACCAAAGCTACCGCATAATATAAAGGAACCGTGCAGCGCCATCTAGTATCGAGTAGCGTTACTACGGTTCGCCTACATTATGGCAGTAACTTTGGTTTGCTCTCGTTCAAATGGGGCTTCAGGCTTGGAGCCTCAAAATGTTCTTTGTGGTCCTCTATTTAATCCATACTCTCTGCTACAGTCTTTGACCTTAGCTATATCACTGGCGTTGGTTCGAACTTCAACCCCTGCTCATACCTTTTCAGGTTTTTCAGAGCTTTTGATATTTGAAAGTAAGATGGCGGACGTTTCCGTAAAAACTCGTGCCAACAATAATTTATGGGATCAGACCGCCAAGCGGCTCCCAGACTCCAGTGGGGATAAACGCTAGCAGGATGATGTAGTATATTAGCTCTGATCTGTAAGTACAAGCGACCCGCCCTGGCTTCGCACGGGATACAAAATGGTTATTGTGGGTAATCCCTAAAAGATAGACATATACCATCACGGACTTTTTTGTAGACCTGTTTAAGGTGTACAACACTGTGGTACATTATTTTGATCTATCTCGTAGGGTTCAGCCAGCGTTTGCAATGTAAGCGCAAAAAAATGTGTTTATTTACCACATTACATTAGAAACCTCTAAAATTATCAGTGATTCTCTACTATATTATGCATGCATTATATATATCAAACTTCCTCTTGAATCACACTATTTAAAAAAAAAACGCATCAGAATCTGTTGCGTAGTTTTAAAGATTTAAGCATACATAGGGACAGACAGACAGCGGAAAGCGACTTTGTTTACTATGCCTCCAGTAGTAGCCATATAATCACGTTTCGTGACTGACATAGACATTTTAAATCAACTTGAAACTTAAAATGTTTTAAGTGATTTAATGAATTAAAGCACTTTAAACTTTAATTATGGAGGCTAAAGATTTAAAATTCAACTAATCAGCAATAGCTCTTTCGTTTTAAACATATCAAATCGAATATTGTATCGCGGTTCTGATTAAGATTAGCTATCAACATATTGATCAAGTTAATTAAAGTACCGACTATGTAATTAGATCAATTAATTCATTGAGAAATTAATCATCTAATTAAGATCTGTACGGAGCGGAAAGATTTGTAATAATTATATGTCTATTGAAAGCATAATTTGATATACCGTTGTCATCAGAATTATTGAAGCGGCCAGGGTACTTAAAATTACCTGCACACCCCGTCAGCTCACATAGATATTAATGGCGACTGCACTGTATCTATTGAAAATATATTTTAATACTTATGTCGATTAATGACATGTAAGTCATTATAATAAAACTTGCGACCCGCCCCGGCATCGCACGGGATAATAAATGGTTATTGTGGGTTATCCTTAAGAGATAGACATATACCATCACGGACTTTTTTGTAGACCTTTTTTAGGTGTACTGTAGTACATTATTTTGATCTATCTCGTAGGGTTCAGCCAGCGTTTGCAATGTAAGCGAAAAAATGTGTTTATTTACGACATCACATTAGAAACCTCTAAAATTATCTCTGCTATATTATGCATGTATTATACATATAAGCCTTCCTCTTGAATCCGTTGCGTAGTTTTAAAGATCTAAGCATACATAGGGACAGACATCGGAAAGCGACTTTGTTTTATACTATGTAGTGATTATATAGAAACCTGATCAAGGACCTTGGGGCGGCTTTTGCGTCACCGGAGGGGTGATCTCCGTTGCGGCTCCTACCTAATCCAACAAATATCCACTTTTGGGACGTTTGAACTGGGTGGGTTAGAAGTGGCGTGTAGCTTAATAAGACGTTTAAGTTATCTTTTAGTATTTGTTTAGTTAGTGTTAAGTTGTCATTTTTTAATATTGTAATAAAATATGTGCTGCTGTGGAAACTTAAACATTATTATGGTAACGAGGGTTATAATCATTTAGAAGTTAGAAATTATACAACGGCGGTCTTAATAATCAGGCAAACTTTATAATTAATATTATGTATGACGTCACGTCATTATTTTATGAGTATAAATTAGTTATATTTCATGAAGATTTAAAATCGTTTTTGCTTAATTAGAACATGTTTTGCAATGAAAATGAGTTTTATGTTTTCTGAATTTTCCAATAATAAAATATCCTGCATGCATATTTCGTCTTATAAACAATTATTCTCTCAATTAGAATTAATTAATTATTTATTCAATTATTTTTAATTATTATTATTATTATTATTGATATAAATCAATGAATTTTGATCCTTAGTATTTGAAACATTTTATGTAGTATATTCTTTTTAAATGTGTTACACATTGTTCTTACGTTTATGGTTTGAAAAACCAGAAAGGAAAACTAAGCGAAATTCTACATCTAATCTTTGTCAAAAGTTCATTTAAAAACCGGCCAAGAGCGTGTCGGGCCACGCTCACTGTAGGGTTCCGTAGTTTTCCGTCCGTCACAGTAAGTGTCCCCACTTAAGAGTTAATAACACCGCCATGTAGGATATGATATGAGAGTTCCACGTACAGCGACATCTATCGGCAAATAAAGTAAACTATTGCGCGCGAGCATAAAGTATGGAAGATGATTTTTATGGGATAATTCTTTATTGCGTGAACCGATTTTCACCGTTTTTACTTTATTTGAAAGCACGTCATTTCATTGTAATTTTGTAGAAATTGCAGGTACAATAAACACCTGCTTATACGGTTAAATTACAAACTTAGTTCAGAAATTGTTTTGTATTTCTTTTTCAAAAACTATTCATCCTATCAAGTTCAAAATAATTTTCCTAGAAAGTTTTTATAAAGTTCTACTTTTTAAATTTTTTTCATATTTTTAAAACTTATGGTTCAAAAGTTAGAGGGGGGGGGGACGCATATTTTTTTACTTCTGGAGCGATTATTTCCGAAAATATTTACATTATCGAAAAATGATTTCAGGAAACACCTATTCATTTTTAAATACCTATCCAATAATATATCACACGTTAGGGTTAAAATGAAAAAAAAAATCACTCCCCACTTTACGTATAGGGGAGGTACCCTAATAAATTTTTTTTTTCCACTTTTTATTTTACCACTTTGTCGGCGTGATTGATATACACATTAGTACCAAATTTCAGCTTTCTAGTGCTAACGGTCACTGAGATTATCCGCGGACGGACGGACGGACGGACGGGCAGACATGGCGAAACTATAAGGGTTCCTAGTTGACTACGGAACCCTAAAAACCGGCCAAGTGCGAGTCGGACTCGCTCACCGAGGGTTCCGTACAAACCTGTAGGTATATAGGGGTAGTAACTTCAAAATTATTAAAAATATTTTTTTTATATGATGTAAAAAAAATTACGGCTTTCAAAATTTTTCCTTTATTTGTGCTATAAAACGTTGCTTCGTACCAAAATTTCAAGATTCTGAGTTCACGGGAAGTACCCTGTTAGGTTTTGATTCCCTTGCGAGTTTCCAAAATTTGCGGCATAAACGGCTGTATCTTTTGATTGCGTTGGCTTAGCAGTTTGATTTTTTCACAGCTCTAAGGGACAGTAGACCTGAGTATTTGATATAAATTTCAGCTTGATACCTCCACGAATTCGTGAGAAAAAGGGTCTTGACAGACAGACAGACGGACAACAAAGTTATCCTATAAGGGTTCCGTTTTTTCCTTTCGAGGTACGGAACCCTAAAAAAGACCCAAAGGTTAATTTGAATGATAAAGGTTATATGATCATGATCACAATCTTAACAATAAAAAATATACAGTCACGTCAAATCCCTAAGCTCCGAAAGTAGGTAATCAGCTTTTCTATCTACAAAAACCTTCAAGTCAATTACATAATGTCAAACTTAGTAACAAATTGACAGGTCAGTTAAAATACCATCATTTGGTTAAATAACAGCTTATGCTATAAGAAGCTATTGTTAAAGCTTTTATAGAAGGAAATTGTATCTCGTTGGAGTCAGAATCTCTTAATATAAAACGATGACGACGCATCTAATCCGTAACGAAGCTCCGTGATATATTGACGTAGTGAACGGTCAACTACAAGCTAAGATGATTAAGACATGGATTGACAGTATCCATACAAAATCGCGGTCCCTTATTTCAGGTTAAAGCACTAGCACGTCATCTATCGGTCACCACAAACACTAAATTCTTGTTACTAATATTTTTCTAATATTTTGTTCGGCGCTTAAAGCTGACAGAATAACTCGACTCCAGACTCGACTCCAGACTCGACAGATGGCGCTGTGGCACTTAGTACCGAAAACAGACGTATAACCTGAAGGTTCGAGGAACGCGATTTTGTATAGGCATTGTCAATCCATGTCTTAATCATCTTTGACTACAAGGAACATTATAGCTTAAACTTGGATTCGGATTTTTGCACTATGTATTTGATAAAAAACCGGCCAAGAGCGTGTCGGGCCACGCTCAGTGTAAGGTTCCGTAGTTTTCCGTCCGTCACAGTAAGTGTCCCCACTTAAGAGTTAAAATAACACCGCCATATAGGATATGATATGAGAGTTCCACGTACAGCGACATCTATCGGCAAATTAAGTAAACTATTGCTCGCGAGCTTAAAGTATGGAAGATGATTTTTATGGGATAATTCTTTATTGCGTGAACCGATTTTCACCGTTTTTACTTTATTTGAAAGCACGTACGTGAAATGAACGTCGTTTCATTGTGATTTTGTAGAAATTACAGGTACAATAAACACCTGCTTATACGGTTAAATTACAAACTTAGTTCCAACCTATCAAGTTCAAAATAATTTTCCTAAAAAGTTTTTATAAAGTGCTACTTTTGAGATTTTTTTCATATTTTTAAAACTTATGGTTCAAAAGTTAGAGGGGGGAGGACACATTTTTTTTTACTTCTGGAGCGATTATTTCCGAAAATATATACATTATCAAAAAATGATTTTAGTAAAGCCCTATTCATTTTTAAATACCTATCCAACAATATATCACACGTTAGGGTTGAAATGAAAAAAAAATCACTCCCCACTTTACGTATAGGGGAGGTACCCTAATAAAACATTTTTTCCACTTTTTATTTTACCACTTTGTCGGCGTGATTGATATACATATTAGTACCAAATTTCAGCTTTCTAGCGCTAACGGTCACTGAGATTATCCGCGGACGGACGGACGGACGGGCAGACATGGCGAAACTATAAGGGTTCCTAGTTGACTACGGAACCCTAATAAAAAAGGCAAATTTTTAACATTTATTCTTCAATTAGGCCTCTCTCTGAAATACAGAACCATAATTGAGTGACATGAGAGTACATTGCAATTTTATAAATACAAAGACTTACCTATGGCTTACTTACCCGGGTAAATCTTTTTCCTCCTGGTGTTTGTCCCAGCTTTGCGCTCGATTGAGCCTGGGGCTCAGTTCGGCAACCTAATCCCAGTAATTGGCGTAGGCACTAGTTTTTACGAAAGCGACTGCCATCTGACCTTTCAACCCAGAGGGGAAACTAGGCCTTGTTGACTTACCCGGGTAAATATTTCATTAAATTAATGTTAAACATGATTGACGACTAAGTTGGAAATACGAATATTCAAGTTCAATGTTCGGGGTAGGCCCCTAGTTCAATGCAGACGTCAATCGAATGGCATACAATGAAGATACTTACAAAAGTCCATCTACTTATTAGTAAATCAAATCAAAGTAGTAGTAGTAGTAGTAAAACACTTCATTGTACAAGTAAATACAACGAAAGACATCTCGTATAACACAACATACTCGTATACGTTCAGTCGATTTCATAAAAATGTGTAAATTTCTTCACCTTAACCCATTGCAATAGGGTGAAAAAATATACACATATTTATGAACTCGACTGTACGTACAAAGGCGAACTTATCCCTTTAAGGGATTTCTACCAGTTAACCTTTATTTACCTTTAGTTGGTTTAGTTATATGTTTGGCATTTCGTTACGTCTGTGTGTATCTCATATCTACAACACGGATCTCGCCCTACATTGTCGTCACGTACGCTATCATGAACAAACTCGTTGTTTTCTTCGAGGCACCTGCAATAAGATACATAATTACTATGTTTTTAGGGTTCCGTAGCCAAAACGGAACCCTTATAGTCATGTCCGTCTGTCCGTCCGTCCATCCATCCGTCCGGCCGTATGTCACAGCCATTTTACTCGGAAACTATAAGACGTACCTTAATAAAATTTGGACATAAGGTGTATTTTGTATGCCGCTATTTAGTTATGTTAAATCACAGATTTTTTTAGGGCTGGGGGGGCACTCCATTTAGAACTAAATTTAAAAAAAAAAACACCAAGTATCAACATATTTCACATCAATCGATAGGTCTTTAAAAATAACATCGAGGTTTCTATCAACATTTTGTGATTAAGTGAGAAGTTTTAGAAATAATCGCTACAAAAGTCAGAAAAATGTTCCCCCCGCCTGTAACTTAAAACCGTAAGTCCAAAAAATATTAAAATATTTGAGAAGATGCGCGTTATCACATACTTTCTACAAAAAATATTTTTAACCGACTTCAAAAAAGGAGGAGGTTCTCAATTCGACTGAATTTTTTTTATTTTTTTTTATTTTTATTTTTTTTTGTATGTATGTTACTCGATATCTCCGGGAATCGTGAACCGATTTTCAAAAATTTTTTTTTAATGGAACGGGTATAACCTCCAGATGGTCCCGTTGGCACCAAGTCGGGGTCTGATGATGGGATCTTGGAGAAATCGAGGGAACTCTTCAAATATTATAGGTACATGTATGGCGCTTTTGGTGATTTATTCATTTAGTAAAGAATTTGCATTCAGAAAGGAGGATTTGGTGATAGGAAACTGATGATGAAAACCACAGATGGCCACTAGAACTCCTCAACGGCGAGTGTTTCGAAGGTAGCGATTAGATGTGCCGATTCGGATAGTAAAATTACTAGGAGGAAGCAAATGTACATGGTGCTATTGAATACGGTACCATTAAACTGGTCTGATGATGGAACCGGAAAGTACCCTACAGAACTCCGTAACAAAACAACGTAACCAAGTCATGTTTGGTGTTATTGGAATTGTCCTGACAAGCACTCTGAGCACAGACTATTTATTTTATTATCTAAAAAAGTCTTGTAAAAAAGTGTAGTAGTAGTGTATTCCTCTGGTATTCATAATCTAATGTTGCTTAGCTGATGATAGAAGATATAAGTCCTTAATAATTAGGAGTTAAAAGTGACGAGATGAGAACAATTGTTACCAAGTGCCACATCGGTCCATGAACACCTTCAGTGCGAAGCAGTAACTAAATATTTACCGTCTAGCACAGACCTGTACCCGCCACACGAGACGACAGTTATTTGGTCTCATTCAGTAATTATACTAGCTACAGTGTCCTTTCCCCATAAACACATATGTATTATTATTTAAGATTAACCGTGGCAGAAAACGGATGAAAAAAAAGAAATTACGGCAGATTGCGCAACCTCAACATTTCTATGAGCCTTCTCGTCATGGGGTCTATTCAATAACTTGTTTGCATCTAAGTCTGATAAAACGATGCCTTCTAGTGTTTTGACACGACTTAGAGCTACATAGGTCTGTCCTTTAGCGATTTTTTTTGCCTAAATCAATAACTGCCTTATCGAGTGTTGCGCTCTGCAGTTTGTGAACTGTTACGGCCCAACTTAAAATTATTGGTAGCATTCCTCGCTCGGTGTATCAAGTTAAGCCGATGAGCACGTTGTTGTTCGGTTTCGTTAGATAAGCGTTCGTGTATCAAGCCAATCCGATGAGTACGCTGCTCTTCCATTTCGTTTGACAAACGTTTGCGCATCAAGCCAAGCCGATGTGTACGTTGCTCTTCGGTTTCGTTTGACAAACGTTCGCGTATCACATGCACCAAGCCGATGAGTACGTTGCTCTTCAGTTTCGTTTGATAAGCGTTCGTGTATTAAGCCAATACGATGAGTACGCTGCTC
The DNA here is from genome assembly GCA_947086415.1 of Pammene aurita. NCBI lineage: Eukaryota > Metazoa > Arthropoda > Insecta > Lepidoptera > Tortricidae > Pammene > Pammene aurita. The sequence continues at coordinate 3,767,374 of OX352304.1, read as the reverse complement.
TTTGGTTTCGTTTGACAAACGTTCGCGCATTAAACCAATCCGATGCATATGTTGTTCTTCGGTTTCGTTTGATAAACGGCCGTGTATCAAACCAAGCCGATGTGTACGTTGCTCTTCGGTTTCGTTTGATAAACGTTCGCGTATCACACCAAGCCGATGAGTACGTTGCTCTTCGGTTTCCTTTGATAAGCGTTCGTGTATTAAGCCAATACGATGAGTACGCTGCTCTTCGGTTTCGTTTGACAAACGTTCGCGCATTAAACTAATCCGATGAATATGTTGTTCTTCGATTCCATAGGCATCAGATACGACCTTTTGGTATTAGTTTGGTTCTTATTCCATTGAAGGTACGGAACCCTCCTATGCGTGGTCCGATACGCAATTGGCCTGTTTTTTATATTTCAGAGACGGTTAACAAACATACGGTCTGACTGGTGCATGCGTAAGCGATTGAAACTTTAGGAAAGTCTTAATAAGAACCTTAGGAAATGAAAAGTTTTTTTATTTATTGTATGTAGGGTACCTATTGTAAAGATGTTGATATATTCGGTGTCAATACAAAAATTGGAACTGGCGCAGGATAGGGATAGATGGAAAAAACTCCACCGAATAACTCTGTGATGATGATGAGAAAAACTTACATTGCTTTGCAATCACTTACTTTTAAAGAACAACCATGGTTTCATTGTCAGCTTACGTTTATAATGACACTCTGAAATAAATGGCTCGTTTAGTTGGATTTCTATTTCAACTAATTTTCTACATCAGTATACAAGTAACATAAATAAAACCAATGTATTTTAATTAACATAGACAGCTGCAGAGAAAACCATCAAACTGACAGGACACAGGATTAGATAGTGCAATGAAATGCAGCGCGCGCGCAGCGTATAAAGCCATAGAAAGTGAATTCCCCATAATCAGATTCAGAACACGCGCGCCTCCAGGTCAGGCACCAGGGGCCGTATTCTAACTTTAAACACGTTTAGAAACGATCTAACTTTAATATAACTACAACGCATTAACTACGCAATACAGCTAGCGTCTGAACCAGAAATATCAGAATTCTGCTTGATAAATATTCAAATGGAACTTCAATATTGGTTGGTTGTTTGTTGTGTGTTGGATTTAGTTGTGTTTTAATGTATTTTTTATGTATTTTAAAATCAGAATACGGCACCAGCTATGCTAAACTGCATAAATATACGAGACCGAGGGCGTATTCTAACTTTAGAACATGTACAGACACGATCCAACTTCAATACAACAATATTGGTTGATTATTTGGCGTGTGTCGGAGTTATGTTTGAGGTAGATTGTGTTTTTAACTGACTTCAAGATTTCTAAGGAAGAGGTTATCAATTCGTCGGGATCTTCGTTTTTGCTATTTTATTTATGGATGTTCCCCGATTATTCGATGACGGCTGGGCTGATTTGGAAAATTCTTTTTTTGTTTAAAAGAGTATACTTCACAGCTGGTCCCATAGTAACCAGGTCAGGATCTGATGATGGGATCCTGGAGAAATCGAGGGAACTCTTCAACTATTATAGGCACACCTATAGTGATTTGAGTATTTTTTAAAGCAGCTCGAGCTTTTGCTTTTGGAAAGGTGGAGGCTAAATGAAGTCGGTTCTTATTTGTTTAAATTTATTAATGTATTGTTTATGTATTTTAAAATTAGGATACGGCTCCTGGTCGCTTAACATTGATCAGGCACTGTTGTTTGCCACCGTCACATGATATAAAAAAGGTCATCTTGTAATTAAAAGGTCATTCACCCCTTGCACCCAGTGTAGGTATTCTGGCATTTTAGTAAAAAACCTGACTATTGTTTTAACAAATCTTGTTACGCTAAATGCAAATTCAATTCACTTTCTAAGTACGAAGATATCATCAAAATCATTGGCCCGTAGCACAAATTGCTATCAAATTATACCCCAAGATGGTATTTGCACGAGATACTACAACATCATTCGAACTTTACATTTGATCTGAATTTGATCTAATTTGACATAACTTGCAGTGCATCTTGCTAGGACCAATAAAGTACGAGAGAGATGCGAATGCTGTCAAAATGAGATCAGATGTGGAGTTAGAATGTCGCTCCTGGTTGAATCGAAGTTTTTTGCGGGTGCTTCTCAAGCTCACGGACAAGGTACAATAAGGTTCCCATCGGTCGTGCTGGATAACACGATGTAGTTACAATTTCCGTAGACTAAAGACCTAAAAACCTTTTGAGAATGTATAAGAAACACGAACAGAAGATTCAGTTTATTATAGTAAAAACTTACATGTGTAAACACTACCTAATAAGCAATTTTCCAAAATTGACAAGAAAAAAATATGTGAGCAAAGAAATCATAATAACTGCTTTATTGTTACGCTAATCGCTTCCGTTTTTAGGGTTCATCATGTCCGTCTGTCCGTCCGTATGTCACAGCCATTTTACTCGGAAACTATAATTAAGACGTATTTTAATAAAATTTAGACATAAGGTGTATTTTGTATGCCGCTTTTTAGTTATGTAGTTAAATTGCAGAAAAAATATTTTAGGGTGCTTCATACAGGTTAGCTGGAAGAGATCCCTTAAAGGGATAAGTTCGCCTTTGTACACACTCACTATATTTTTGTTGGTCGTGTATTTGTTTTGTGCAATAAAATGTTTTACTACTACTACTGCTACTACATGTAACAAATGAAAAAAACAAAAAAACAAATATCAACGTGTTGCACATCAATCGATAGGTCTTTAAAAATAACATCGAGGTTTTTTTGCACATTTTGTGATTACGTAAATATTTTCAGAAATAATATCTTCGAAAGACAGAAAAATTGTGTCCCCTGTAACTTTTGAACCGTAAGTCTAAAAAATATGAAAAAAATTAGAGAAGATGCGCCATATCACATAATTTCTATAAAAATAGTTTTAAAAAGTTATTTTGGTATTAGTTTGGTTCTTATTCCTTTGAAGGTAATACGGAACCCTCCATTATTTATGACCTGCCGATCATACCTAGACAAGGAATAAATAGAGTTGGAAGGTACAGTCAGCAGCAGCAGTAGCAGCGGCGAGGTGATCAAAATGACCTTAGCACGCTCTTGTTGACGTAAGCACGTTCAAAATAAACTCACAAAGTCAGTAATAAAGACAATCACAGTCCCATAAGTGTCACTTGTGTCATGCTCATTTCTGCTGCTGTATATATTTTTGATGACCATAATAACAAAATTACGTTTGAGAGTCATTATTGAAGACTGCTATTGAAACGTCTTCTTTCTCGTAATGGTACACCAAGTACAAATGGCACAATATGTAACTATCTGGTATAATAGTTTATACATAATAGGCACAAGAGCTAGCTCAGAATAGTGAAGATTACGGAAAAAATTAAACACGCATTCCTGATTCTTATAAAAGAAGAAAAATATTATGCAAGGTAAGGTGAATTCCGCCAAAAAAAATTTTTTTTGTTGTTTTTTTTTTTAAATTTGCATGTTTTTATCCATACTTAATATTATAAATGGGAAAGTGTATGTGTGTGTCTGTTTGTATGTCCGTCTTTCACGGCACAACGGGACGACGAATTGACGTGATTTTTTAAGTGGAGATAGTTGAAGGGATGGAGAGTGACATAGGCTACTTTTTGTCTCTTTCTAACCCCCCACTTCCCTAAAATGGGGGGTGGAAGTTTGTATGGTTTGTTACCCCTAATTTAACGCGAGCGAAGCCGCGGGCAAAAGCTAGTACGTACTAAGTAAATGTTGAAAAAATTATCGATAATAGGAATTGACACATTTTTTTTCGTAAAAGCTAGGGGATTCAAAGTTTTCCTTGTCTATTTGATAACTGGCAATAAGGACGTCTACACTTAGGCCCCACTGGTGACATTGCCATCAAATAAGCGTTTTGTCCTTTATATAAATTGATATTAACTCTGAAACTAGGAGAATTTCAAAAAAGTTTATATAACATTGTTGTCTCTAAATACAATCTGGAATATACTGTAAAAATCTTTCCGTTTCCTCACGGGCACGTGTAGATATAAGTAGAGAATATTCGATCATATAAAAAATCTCGTTAGCATACGAGAGAGTCAAAGTAACAAGCACTGACCGCTCCCATGTTTATAAATATTTGAATAAGTCAATATAAATCAATACTCTCAATTTACATTTCCATAATTTGCATAAGAAATCAGTGCATTCAAATCACCCGTCACTCTATATGTAAATACGAGTACCTACTCTAGTAAAGTACAGTAGGCGGCAAAAAGCGGGGGAGTTATTCGAAATGACCTTTACACGCTCTTATACTCTTAACAATAAAGACTGGCATGAGCATGAACATGTCACCTGCTTGGCTACTTCTGCCGCTGACTGTACTATTAGTGACCCTTAATATTTAGGCAATAAGGTACACGATAGTTCGACGGTTAAGTGTGGGCGGGAGGGGGGGGGGGGTACTTTCAATGGAGTGCCGAGTATTCGGAGTATTTGTTATACGTTTTCTCTAAATAAATTATAGCGTTTACTGCTAATCTAAACATATAAAAGAAGAAACTGACTGACTGACTGACTGACTGACTGACATATCAACGCACAGCCCAAATCGCTGGTTCTAGAGATCCCAAATTTGGCACGTATGTTCCTTATAAGGTCTAGGGATGCACTAAGAAAGGATTTTTCAAAATTCACCCCCTAAGGGTGTAAAATGGGGGTCCAAAGTTTGTATGGTGAATCAAGATTTGTTAGACTTTTTTATCGAAACTTCACAGGAGTATTCCTAACGATAAATGAGTATACACGTGTTTCAGGTTTTTTGAAAATTCAACCCCCATAAGGGGCAAATGTGGTCACAAAGTCTGAAAATCAACTTGGGTATCGTATCCTTTTTGAGTACTTATAGTACGCGGGCGAAGCCGTGGGAAAAGGCTAGTTAAGTGATAAATTATTGCTAATACTGCACTGTACAGTGAGTGAGTTTTTAATAGTAGTTTATGTAACTGTTACGTAATAAGGGTCCTTAAAACATGAGTGTGGTTTTATGAAATGAGCCGCAGGCGAATTTCATAATAAGATCACACGAGTGTTTTAAGGCCTAATTACGTACAGTTGCATACACTGCTTTATCTACACTCATATTATATATATTAAATTAAGTGTTCGGAAACCATAGAATGACCGCCATGGCGGTAACATTATGTTATCAAATTCGATGTCCCAAATTTGAAACTCATTGCTTAACAATATTTGAGCATGCAAAGTTAAAATTACGTTACTGCCGCAGATAAGAAACTTATCATAGTTAAATCGTTTGTTGTAATGCTTGTCATTGTCTACGGTTTTTGAACGCATTTTAGAGTACTTACAGTATGAGTGTAGATAAAATAATATTCGAGCTTTAGAAACCTAGTTCGAAATTCAGCGGTGATATGCGAATGTCATACCAGAGAGTATACATTGTATTTAATACAAGGTGTAACAAAAATGCTTTTGATCCGTTTAAGAGTATAATTGCACGTAGTTATGCAAAAACGTTCCAAACCATAATGCATTTTTGCATAACTACGTCCAATTAGTATCGCATTCCAATTACGAAAAATTAAAAAAATATCTCGCGATTTTTTTTTTTGTATGGAGGCTTGGCCGGCAGGGACAAGGGCTCTCATACAAAAAAAAAATTTTTTCGCGTCATATAAATTTTTCGTTCTTTTTTTTCTTAGTACGGTACCAATTATGCTATTAAACGGATCACCAGTATTTTTATTAATTTTTGTTGCGATCTTGTATGAAATAGAGCGGCACAGTCTAATAAGTTATTATAATATATATGTAGTAGTTTTATATGTATGCATTTTATGTATTCTAGTTTATATATTTTATGTGTATGAATAGGATGATATAATAACTTTTCATTATTAATTTCTTTAGATGCACCGCCTACAATCTTTTCTGTTTTGCCCTAAAGGTTGACAGGTAGAGAATGCCTTATGGCATTAAGAGGCCTTATTACCAAAACGCACGAATTTCACGAAATGCTTCATTTTCTTCGAAGGCTATGGCGAAAAATCTTAGTTTTTTGAAATCAACTAGTGATGCATATAATAGTTCATTTCTTTTTATCATTATCATTATCTAGACGGCCATCGGAGCAAAAATTACATTTTTAAAATAAAAATATGAAAAAAATTGGTTGTCTTTGAAGACCTTTCCGGATTTTCCAGATAGATGTAACGTTTATTTCCAAACTACGCAAAAAAGGGTAACAATTCTTATTAAATTTGAATAAAATTCAATTGAGTATATCGTGTCTGAGACGGCCATCGAAATAAAAATCGAAGATTCATCTTGGATAATAGACAAAATACCTTCTGATTATATGCCAGTTTTTTGATGAAAACACGGTTACATTTAATTTTTTCCACGAAAACCCCATAAATATTTAGCCCTAAAAATATTACCATAACAAAGTTAGACTATATTTCTATCACGATAAAAAAATATCATTACTATAGTGGTCAATTTAAAAATAGTATGAATTTTTAAAAAATACCTATAAATCACACTTCATAGGACACTTTTTGTAAGAATCGTATTTTTGGGTACTTAATAATAATAAATATGGTTCTAAATTATTTTTTCGTATTACTAATGCTTCAAACTATCTTATAAATAGCATTTTATGCGGCTTTTTCCATTAATACAGTTTTTCGACCTTTTAGGGAATAAGGAGCCTTAAGTCCGCCTTTTGTACGTTAAGTTTCCTTATGTGCAATAAAGTTTAAATAAATAAATAACTTTTTGGGGCTCCAAGTCAGAAGCGCCATCTGAACGAGAGCAAACCAAAGTTACCGTATAATGTAGGGGGACCGTACAGCGCCATCTAGTAATTGATAGCGTTACTAGAATGCGCTCTCTGCCGTCCAAGTCCAGTTAACGTTCACCTGATTAAACTGCTACAAATATACCTATGGCAAAATATTTATAATTTTTTTTTACCACGACGGTGGCAAACAAGCATACGGCCCGCCTGATGGTAAGCAGCTACCGTAACCTATGGACGCCTGCAACTCCAAAGGAGTCACTTGCGCTTTGCCGACCCTTTACAAAAAAAAAACCGGCCAAGAGCGTGTCGGGCCACGCTCAGTGTAGGGTTCCGTAGTTTTCCGTCCGTCACAGTAAGTGTCCCCACTTAAGAGTTAAAATAACACCGCCATGTAGGATATGATATGAGCGTTCCACGTACAGCGACATCTATCGGCAAATTAAGTAAACTATTGCGCGCGAGCTTAAAGTATGGAAGATGATTTTTATGGGATAATTCTTTATTACGTGAACCGATTTTCACCGTTTTTACTTTATTTGAAAGCACGTCTTTTCATTGTGATTTTGTATAAATTACAGGTACAATAAACACCTGCTTATACGGTTAAATTAAAAACTTATTTCAGAAATTATTTTGTAGTTTTTTTTCAAAAACTATTCAAGCTATCAAGTTTAAAATAATTTTCCTAGAAAGTTTTTATTAAGTTCTACTTTGGAGATTTTTTTCATATTTTTAAAACTTATGGTTCAAAAGTTAGAGGGGGACACACACATTTTTTTTTACTTCTGGAGCGATTATTTCCGAAAATATTTATACATTATCAAAAAATGATTTTATTAAACCCCTATTCATTTTTAAATACCTATCTAAACAATATATCACACGTTAGGGTTGAAATGAAAAAAAAAAATCACTCCCCACTATACGTATAGGGGAGGTACCCTAATAAAACATTTTTTTCCACTTTTTATTTTTCCACTTCAGCTTTCTAGTGCTAACGGTCACTGAGATTATCCGCGGACGGACGGACGGACGGGCAGACATGGCGAAACTATAAGGGTTCCTAATTGACTACGGAACCCTAATGAGGATTCACTGTGTTGACGGCTAAAGGAAACAAGAAGGTCCCTCATCGTCAACACACTGGGTCCTCTTTGAGCTATTTGGCAACCTTACCAGCAGGAACACAACACTATGAGTAGGGTCTAGTGCTATTTGGCTGTGGTTTTCTGTAAGGTGGAGGTACTTCCCCAGTCGGGCTCTGCTCCAGATTTGAGCGAGATGACATTCGCTGAACGTGCCCTACCACCTTCGAGCAACACGAGCTTCTACCACACTTAGCAAGATGCCATTCGCAGTGCCCATACCTCTCCCCAAAATCAACAAATTTTGAATTTATAGTTTATTATTTGCTAGATTTTTTAATATACAGCGCTGGTGGCCTGGCGGTAGGACGTTAGACGTCGCGGGTTCAAACCCCGGCTCGTACCACTGAGTTTTTCGGAACTTGTGTATGAAATAACATTTGATATTTACCAGTCGTTTTTCAGTGAAGGAAAACGTCGTGAGGAAACCGGATCTAATCCCAACAAGGCCTATTTTCCCCTCTGGGTTGAAAGGTTAGATAGAAAAGTTAGGGAGAAAACTAGTGCCTTCGCCAATTCTTGGGATAAGTTTGCCGAGCGGACCCCGGGCTTAATAGAGCAAAAAGCTGGGACAAACGCTAGGAGGAAGAAGAAGGATTTTTAATTTAAGCTTTTATTTTGGGAAAAACTGGAATATAAATATAAAAATAAGTATGGACGGAAAACTGACATGTGTGGACGAAAACTAGCACAAGTCACCCTATACGTCTGTGTTCTAATAATTTTAAATAAAAAAGAACCGACCTCACTTAGCCTCCACCTTTCCAAAAGCAAATGCCCGAGCTACTGTAAGAAGTACTCAAACCAACTACAATAATATTGCTTTGCTATTCCGCGGTATAATTACGTGCTAGTTGATTAGTGACTACCCGTTATACTTACCACTACAGGTACCTAAATAGTTCAAGAGTTCCTTCGATATCCCCAGGATCCTATCATCAGATCCTGACCTGACGACATTGGGACCCACTCCGAAGTACACTCTTTCAATCAAAAAATAATTTTCCAAACGGTCCAGTCGTCTTCGAATAATCTGTGAACTTACATAAAAAATCTCCTCCTTCAAAATCTTGAAGGCGGTTGAAAAGGATTTATGTCAGGAGTCACGCAGTATGTGAATGAATATCGTGAAAGTTTAAAGAAATACTTAATACATTTTTTAATATCTAAAAGCTAACGTATAATTAAGTAACACAATATCCGACGTGCGTAAACGCATTTTCAGTTTATTTTTACGAAAGAAATCACTTTCAAACTCATCAACAAAGCTTAAAAAAAATCGAAGCAAAGTATCAAAACAAACCACACATCTTAAGTACTGGGAAAGTGAAGTATGCTTTCTTTGGTCATTGTAAAATAACCCTTATTGACTCAAGATACCGTTGACTTTCCTCTGTGTTGTTATCGGTAAAGCATAAGGCATGACTTGGACATTGAACAACCATTGCACTATGAACAAGAGGTGAGGGCGGACGTATTGTTTTTTAAAAAGTGTGTGTGTTTTGGATTTTCAAAGTGACATTTTGTGTATTTGAAACTGTGGTTTTCGAATATCGGCGGATTACGGTGAGCTATATTTTTCTGTTTACTTATTTTACGCGGGTTTTTTTTTCAATTGTTTTAATTTATTTTTCTCAAATTGAGCAGTTTATTCTGTTTTAGTATGGACAATTACATGAATTTTGCAGGATTAAGTTTGTTTGTTTAACATAAACATAATAAATAATAATAAAAAGCCCTTTATTTTCCCAACATAGTAAAAAGTACAGTAAACATAAACATGGAGGCACGTAATTGGTAACGATTTGAAAATAGGATAGCAAAAAAAAAAGAAAATATCAACTTTTAGGGTTCCGTACCTCGAAAGGAAAAAAACGGAACCCTTATAGGATCACTTTGTTGTCCGTCTGTCTGTCTGTCTGTCTGTCTGTCTGTCTGTCTGTCTGTCAAGACCATTTTCTCAGGAACGCGTGGAGGTATCAAGCTGAAATTTATATCAAATACTCAAGTCTACTCTCCCTTGGAGCTGTCAAAAAATCAGACTTCTAAGCCAACGCAATCAAAAGATACAGCCGTTTATGCCGCAAATTTCAGCAAATTTTCGCTCGCAAGGGAATCAAAACCTACAGGGTACTTCCCGTGAACTCAGAATCTTGAAATTTGGTACGAAGCAACGTCTTATAGCACAAATAAAGGAAAAATTGCGAAAATCGTAAATTTTTAATCACATCATATAATAAAAATATTTTTAATAATTTTAAAGTTACTACCCCTATATACCTACAGGTTTGTACGGAACCCTCGGTGCGCGAGTCCGACTCGCACTTGGCCGGTTTTTTTAATGTTGTATACACATACAGCTACACAGCTTATGACAATGTTAATATAGATTGTTTAAGAACCAACTGAATTTTTGATGCTTAATTATGCGTTTCAGGAGAACCTCAATTATCCGAACTATGTAATTGGGAACGAGACTAGTTCCGATAATCGAAATGTGGGTTTTTTACTACGAGATCAAACATACTAAGTCCGCGTTCGCATACTTTAGGGTTCGGATAATCGAGGTTCTACCGTACTTAATAAACCCTTAAGGGTATGTAAAGGGTTTAAAAAAAACAAATTTACAATTTAATTAGGTATTTAAACCATTTTCACGATAAAAATTAATAATATTCGTACCTATATCTTATCCTAGTACTTATATATACTATCATACTATATGTATAGATAGGGTCATACTAGTAGTTGTAAAAGTTGTGATGCATATATAAGTCCTCCTAAATAATTTAATTATTTCATTGTATCTATGATAAAACTACATTTTTACTTTCCCGCTCAATCCATATTTCTAAAAGTAAGATTTCTTAAAGGTTTTTTAAGTGCCAAAAATCCCTCCTTTATTTAAGTACTATCGGGTTCATAATTGCATACCTAATTCATCAATGAATTCATTCATAATTTGGGTATGCAATTATGAACCCGATTGAACCTACATTGTCTACGTTTCTATAATAGGTGTACTTAGAAAAAAAAAACATATCGCTGTACCTAAAAGGTTCTAAAACAGTTCTAAGACCATTAGGTACTTATTATACATTACTATAGGTATAAAATACGGAATGATAAAAAAATTGCTATTTCTAGTTATAAATTTTTACTAATTCTCATTACCCCATTTGGATTCAATCCACAGCTACCGCTACCTGCTTATTAATAGACATAAATTTTAAACATAAAGCAAACTGCATCGGGAAACTGTTTAACATTATACATCCTGCAATAACTCCGGTGCGAGTGAACCGTGCCATAAAACTGTAGCGGCAATTATGAAACCAGCTCAGTTGTCATTACTTAGATTACCATCGGGGCACCCGGCGCGACTATCGCTGTACTTGCTGCCACGGATAGCACTCTTTACGTGAGGAAAGCGGCGTCTCAAAATATATAGAAAACATAGAAAAAAAACAAAAATCAAAATTATTTTCTATCCTTCTGTTGTTATGTCTAGATTACCATCAGAGCACCCGGCGCGACTATCGCTGTACTTGCTGCTAGAGTGCTATCTGTATAGCACTCTTTATGTGAGGAAAGTGGCGTCTCAAATATATAGAAGACATAGACAAAAACTAAAAACTACATTATTTCTATCCTTCTGTTGTCATTACTAGATTTACCATCGGGGCAACCTGCTATCGCTGTACTTGCTGTGCCACACTACTAGTGTGGCCGCGATTCGAAAAATAAACACACACTGGACAGACACAGCTCCAACCCAACTCAACCCAACTCAACTCAACGCTATAACGACATTGTATGGTACATGAATGTACCTATATATTTATTAGTGTTTGCATAGTTTGTCTTTCACCATTTGTATTTAATCCTTTCTCATTTTCTCATGGGTTGGCTGGAAGAGATCCCTATCAGGGATAAGCTCGCCTTTGTGCATATCTTTTATATATGTTACTGTTGTATTATGTTACACCTACTTGTTTATGTGCAATAAAGTGATACATACATACATACACACATTGATATTTGCTATTCGAACAGATTCTCATTCAACATTGGTCTCACATTCGTCACACATTGTACCAATGTTGTACCAATGTTGTACCAATGTTGCACCAATGTGAGACCAATATGTGACTAATGTGTGACCAATGTGAGACCAATGTTGAATGGAAATCTGTTCGAATAGCAAATGTCAATGTCGTTATAGCGTTGAGTTGAGTTGGGTTGAGTTGGGTTGGAGCTGTGTCTGTCCAGTAAGTATGTTTATTTTTCGAATCGCGGCCTGTGTCTACTTAAAATAAATGTATATGTTCATCAGTGGTCGGTCGCTTATACTGGTCTTAAGATGATGTTGTTTATTGTTTAATATATTATCTTTTTCCACAAAAAGCACTTACAGCTAAACCTTACGTGCTAATTGGTGTTTTTTTACCTAGTGTATATCATGCATTATAGTAGTAGGTACATATATTACAAAGTCAAGAAAATACAATACAATGGAAAAAAATTACGAATGTGTGTGTGCAATATAAAAAAATAATTAAAAGTCAAATTAAATTAAATTAAATGCCGACAATGTCAAAAGAATCAATTCCAACAGATATTATAAAAAAATACAAAATTTAACTAGTTGTAGGTGGGATGGCCTATCCACTGATACAACCGTACCACTGTACAACCCTGGGTTTGAATTGTTCGAACCCTTGACCTTTAGGTTGAAAGTCGCACCTTACCACAAGGTTACCAATTAAAAAAAACGGTGATAAAAAAATGTTATGTTATAAAATTACGGAGCTTCAAAAAACACCGCTTTACTTCACATGGATGGATGTACATCAGAATCGTTGTTGCACGTTACCGCATTTTTCGCGCTGAAGCGTGCGCAAGCAAACGACATGCGTAATTACATCTATCAACATTCTAATTAATATAACATATCCATTCCAACCGCTAATAGTTAAAACAATGCCTACACACGTCATCGCTACAAACCACGTATAGTTTTTATAACAAACAAGAAAGAACCTTTTGCCTTTATTTATACAGTTCAAAATCCTAATGTGGCATAAAATGGATAGCGATCATGAATATTTATTACATGGAACACTATAATTTAGTACCTGGAAGCGCTCTCTACGTAGCGAAAAGTGATTTAGCTCTTATAATAAAACACTCATATACAACCGATTAATGATTCACGCTTATGCAATTTACGAATTACACAATTATCAAGTACTTTGATATGAATCTTTTTTTATGGATGTTGAAAGCAATAGGTCGGCAACGGAAGGGCATCTATTAAACGCACGTTATGGTTATAAATGTCAAAATATGAAGAATTTTACATACGCAGTTGAGATTGTTGAGAATAGATTGCACGAAAAACATTTCTCTGTAAACTAAAGCAATCGTTTAAAAAATATTTAAGGAAAATTATTTTTTATAAGTAGATATTGTAGATATATGTAATAAGATTTTTTTAAGGAATTGAATTGGGAAAAAGCTCTTTTATACGCTCTGAAGATCTTTTAGGTACGTACCTACTATAGATTTACTCCAAGATTTAACTCCTCTTATCTAAATCTTGCTATATTTGTTTGACGTTTTTTAATGTACCTAATTTATTAATTAATATTGATATCTTCAAAGCTATATAACTTTAACAATACAAATACGGAAACAATGCATTGGAACGGCTAATCATAATGTTTTTTATGTTAAAAAAGAGAAAATATTCTATAACTTTAAACCCATAACGTACAACAACTGGCATTAGCTTCCGCATAACTTGATGACCGGTTAATATTATTACAGCATAGATAAATGTTATCGGTGTTACATTACCAAAACAAAATGAAGTAACTCCATCTCCACACTTTTACCAGTCACCAGCCTGTATCTCATTAACCGTGATAGTTAGACAGTTGACATTTTCACAGATGATGTATTTCTGTTGCCGCTATAACAACAAATACTAAAAACAGAATAAAGTAACTATTTAAGGGGGCTCCCATACAACAGACATGATTTTTTTGCCAGTTTTATAGATAATGGTACGGAACCCTTCGTGCGCGAGTCCGACTCGCAGTTGGCTGGTTTTTATATATAAAATAAGTTCTGAAAACAAAAAATTGTCACAATTTATTTCAGAACAATATAACGTAAACAGAAGCAAATCTTTTTATGAACAAATTAACGACGTGTTTTATCTCCGGATTCAAATCAATAAATAAGGAAGTATCTAAAGGGATGAAATTGGGGATAAAGATTAGTAGCATTAAGACAAATTAGTACTTAGATACGGAAAAGGTAAAGAATGAAGGTACTAATTTAGTGGAAGAATGTTAGTTTACGTCACACCTGGCCATAATGTGAGTTTTACCGCTCGCTACGCTTACGGTAAAACTCGCATTATGGCCAGGTGGGGACGTAAAATTGTGTACTCACCACGGGCAGTAAAAAAGAAAGCCCTCTATCGCATATTTACAACCCTCGCCTGCGGCTCGGGTCCCAAATACCTGCGATTTCGGGCTTTCTTTTTTTTACAGCCCTAGGTAAGTAATGTACGAGTACTATTAACGACTACTACGCATAGTCGCTAGCGTTCTTAGATCACAAGTAATAATCAAATATATATGTGTTTGATATTAGCAAATGCGTGTCAACTAGAATGGCCAGACCAACAACAAACAAGACTGCGTCCTCAGTGATTTTCAGAAGCAGTCTTGAGTTTTCGCTTTATTAGCCTTACTAGCTGTGCCCGCGGCTCTGCCCGCGTGGAATTCGGTCTGTGTCAGTAAGCGGCTAATTCACCCCTAATTTCTCTCCCGCTACCCTGGAGGCGGAACTTGAAGTAAAGTTGACAGATGTGTATATCGGACGATGTTCATGTCCACGGCAAATATCATCCAAATCGATCCTCCCGTCAAATCAGTCTAAGCATGAAAGGTAAGAACAGGCGCGGTTGAAATTAGGGGGGGGGGGCGGATTATCATTATGTTACCGTAGGTAATGAATTTTCATACGTTTTTACCACACTGTCACAGATAATACACTGATGTTACGTTACTGGTTGCAATAATGGTGGTAATTACATACGGTTCCGAACGCGGAATAGAGGATTTATGATATTGGTGTAGATCAAGATATTTATTCTTCAATGTAAGCACATTACAATGCACTAATGAACGTCAGAGAAAAATAATATACGTGAGTGTCGTGGAACACACGATTGGAACGAAGTATGTTATTTAATTTTGGACTTTTTCGTAAATTTTGTTTTTTTTTTTCTTTTCTTTTTGAAATTTTTGAAATTTTAGGAATTTTGGAAATTTTGGAAATTTTGGAAATTTTGGAAATTTTGAAAATTTTGGAAATTTAGTAATTTTTGACATTTTTTACTTTTAGGTTCTCGACTTTTTTCACTTTTATCACTTTGTCACTTCTCACTTTCACTTTTCACTACAATTCACTTTTTTATTTCATTCCATTTTACATGTTCCTCAATCGTATGGGTGTCGCGTTTTCGTGACGTGACGCTTTTTCGTGACGGTCACGTGACTTTTTTTCGCCTAGCCCCCCATCCGCGAACCGTCCGATAAGGAACTTCGTCCCAAAACTACCACCGGTTCTAACCCTACACCTCTGGCCCAAGAAGTATTATGACATTTATGACCGAAAATAAACTCGACGGGACTTGTTTTTTTCAAAACAGTGGGTACTTAATACATTATTAGATCTTAAAGATATAAAATAATGCGTAGTTCTTCAAGAAGACATATCAAAACAGCTTGAGAGACGGATAATGTACCCATTGTTTAATTATAAAGAAAATTAAATCCTAATCTGACTGCTTCACAAAACGTTTGATATGTTTTCCTACCTAAACGGTGTCCTATAAATGTTAGATGATTTTGTAGTAGTTTTTTGGTTTGGGCCATGCATCTTTGTCCGTCATATATAGTCCTCGAACCTGCAATAACTCTTTGACATTCATGACATTTTCAAATATTTCTTAAGAGCGGGTAAAGGTAAATTTAAAGCAGCGACGGGTAACATGTTATAAATATGAACACCTTGACCAAAAATTACAAATTATTTCAATACCAAATTTCATCTAAATACGTACAGCGGTTAGTGGTTGTTTCTTCTTATTGCCTTTTCCAGAGCTCAAATTATCTCCATACCAAATTTTATCTAAATCGATTCTGCGGTTAATAATTCCCTATACAAATTTCCAACTCCCTTTTCACCCCTTTATATGGGTTGATTTTCGGGGTGAAAACTATCCTTTGTCCTTTCTCGAGACCCATACTATCTCTATACCAAATTTCATCTTTATCAGTTGTTCAGCGGTAAAAAAATCCTCATACCAACTTCGAACCCCCTTTTCACCCCCACAAGGGTTTGAAAACTATTCTGTCGTTTCTCGGGACTCAAATTATCTATATACTAACTTCTATTAAAAATTCTCCATCCAAACTTTCAACCCCCTTTTAACCCCCTCCAGGGTTGATTTTCGGGATGAAAACTATTTTTTTGAAGATGAAACTATCCTTCGTCCTCTCTCGAGACCCATACTATCTCTATACAAATTTTCATCTAAATCAGTTCAGCGGTAAAAAATTCCTCATACCAACTTCCAACCCCCTTTTCACCCCCACAAGGGTTTGAAAACTATCCTATGACGTTTCTCGAGATTCAAATTATCTCCATACTCATTTCTATCTAAATCGTTTCAGCGGTAAACAATTCTCCATACAAACTTTCAACACCATTTTCACCCCCACCAGGGTTGATTTTCGGGATTAAAACTATATATTATCATTTCCCGGGACTCAAACTATCTCTATTCAAAATTTCATCAAAATCCGTTCAGCCGTTTTCACGTGATGCGCGGTCAAATAAACAGACAAACAGATAAACAGATAAACAGATAAACAGACAAACAGATAAACAGACAAAAATTCTAAAAATTGTTGGAACGTGTTCTGTTATCGATTCTAAGTATCCCCAGACAACTTTTTTTCGATTATCTTCCATGTACAGACTTTCGACCCTCTTCAGCTTTATTATATGTATAGATTTAAAGCCAGGGAAGGGGCTGGCTTTAAATATGGCAAAATAGGCAATTTCCTGAAATTTTAATAAATTGAAATTGGATTGGACAAGTAAAGTTTTCATTGGCTAAAATAACATTTTGCTAAACTAATAATTTCCATACTTTAGTTATGTTGGAAAGAAGAAGAAATTCATAGGCAGAAGCTAGTCAATCATAATTAAAATGCAGAATCAATTAATGTTATAAATGATTATAGCACGCATGATGATTTGTATCTTGAGAAACGTAATATTTATGTTTCCATTGTGTCGTGATCCTTAGAAAGCGGGGCCAGAGCAAAGGCCATTGAGATCGCCTATCGTGGTGCATCGTGCATAAAGTGCAGTTGTTGGCTGAAAGCGGCTTTCAAGCTTAGCTGCTCTGTGTTTTGGTGCATACATTTTCCAGCATAATAATATTTGGAGAATCTAGGGACATGATCAGTGCAGTAAGGCAAGAAATATATTCCATTTCAGAGGACCAAGGGATAAAAGGCAATCATTTCAGACAAGATATTTTAGCTCGAGTAAAATAGGTACCTTTCAACCGAGTACTTCGAATAAGAGGAAAACAAAATGTATATATTAAAATAAGATATCTGAGCATAGTAAGCATAAAAAAATTTGTAGGTTAGTACTATGTTAGGCAGGTAATTATTGTCGGACCATGTGTTCTCCTTTTCCGATAAGATTGTAATTTTATGATCCTACCTCCTAGGTGCATCTACCTAAGATTAATATAAACGAGATGTTCCTTTATATTATTAAGTTGAGTTTAGTAGATAATAAGTTATGTAACTGGTTTTGTAGCGTTAGCATTGATTAAGCATGGAGAAATTTGATGTACTGATGTAGGTAGACATAGATATAACGGCTTACATGTGTCACATACGCCGGTCCGGAATAAATCCTCGAACCAACTGGTGCCGTATTCTAATTTTTAAATACATAAACAATACATTAATAACACAATAATCAACCAATATTGAAGTTGTATTGGAGTTCCATCAGTATAATTTTCAAGCAAATTCTGGCATTTCTAGTTCAGACGTTTAGGTGCTAGCTGTATTGCGTAGATAAGCATTGGAGTTGTATTGAAGTTGGATCGTGTCATAACGTGCCTATTATTGCAACTTATCTATCCGTGTACCTAGGCCCTCTAAATACGTATAACACCGACACCGACATTGAAACCGAAAACGTATAATGATCACAAAACGTTAATGTCAAGCAAAATGACTCTATTAAAATCGTCGTGACAGACTTTTGTTTTCTTGAACGATTATTTTCGTCCCAAATAAGCTGGAAGTCGTGCGTCCGATGGCCCCGATGCCAACGTACATAATCGAGGTATAAACGAAAGTGCAAAATTTTAAGGAAATTGCTGGACCTGAAGAGAAATTTCGAATTTTCCGACTTTTTAATAAAACCCAGAGCGTTTGAGACATCGCAATAGGGGTTTTATTAAACGTTTGTGAATATTATAGGAAAATAATACACAAATCGAACTGGTCCCATTGTCAGCTCCATCAAGCTTGTGTTGTGGGCTCTGTACGACATAAAATAAGTAATATATAGAAATATTTAAAGATATAGAAAACGTAAATAAATCTTACCAAAAAATTTGTATGACACAAATAAATAAAAGCTTGTAAAAGTACAAAATCAATAAACCGTACAAGCAAACGACCTTACTGCATTAAGAGAGGCAGTTTTTTTGGAATGAGCTCAAAAACAGTTTAACATATCAAATCATTTAAGCTATATATCTAAGAAATAAGATGAAATTATTAATTGACATTCATGAACTATGGGTAGGAAGGTAGACAATTCTGAAACTCTAAGTTTAAGTTTGATCCATTTATTTAACGGAGAGGAATAGCGGCGTAACACAATCAATAACAACTTAAAGGAACACAAATAACGCAATCTACAGTCAAAGCGTTTTATAACGACATCAATTATAATGAAATATCGGAGGTAACGTCCAATAAGAAGCAATTACAAACAAATCTAATCCAATACCTGGGTAAACTTTTGTATCGAAACTAGCGACCCGCCCCGGCTTCGCACGGGATTTTTTTGTAGACCTTTTTAAGGTGTACAATACTGTAGTACATTATTTTGATCTATCTCGTAGGTTTCAGCCAGCGTTTGCAAAGTAAGCGCAAAAAATGTGTTTATTTACGACATCACATTAGAAACCTGTAAAATTATTAGTGTTTCTCTACTATATTATGCATGTATTACACATACATGTAAACCTTCCTCTTGAATCACTCTATCTATTTAAAAAAACGCATCAAAATCCGTGGCGTAGTTTTAAAGATCTAAGCATATATAGGGACAGACAGCGGAAAGCGACTTTTTTTATACTATGTATTATGTATTTAAATAACACCTGTATAAAATAAAATATGGTGGTACCTTTGATTGAACTTTGAAGGTTTCTACTGTAAATACTCTTTACCTCTAGTTTTAAACCAATAATGTACAATTCTATTCACCCTGGATCATTAAACATGGTAGTAAATACGTAGGTAGGGGAGCGTAGGCTCGTACGAGTAGTAAAGCACTTAGAAATCCACATTTATTTTTACATTTACCACAACAAACAGTCATTTACAAAGTCACACATTGTCATGTTGAAGAAAATTATTATAATAATGTTGACAATACGTGTTTGTATGAATCGTCTGTTCACACAATTTGACTCCACTTAATAACATGGGAAAGGCACTTGTCGAACTAAATGTGTGTATAACAGGTCCAAGTTCACTTTACTTAAGCATTTTATGGCCACAAAAACTTTAAAAGTCTGTACGAGGTGATAAAAAGTAAGATTCTGCTTCGAGTCGAGAGTGTTTTGGTACGTTTTATATAACCAACCACCGTAATTTTAATAATATACCCGGATACAAATATGCTTGCAAAAGATGTAAGGAAAGTGATATTTTATTCATTAGACCAAAAAATCGTTTTTTTTTTCTGGGTCACACTGCCTTCCTCATCTTAATATTTGTGTAACATCTCGTTCGAATAGAAAGTGACGCAGCCAATTTCACTATACATACAACAAAAAAAAATTTAAATTGCATTCCGTATGCACTTTTAAAATAATGTTTCAGCCAATGTCATAATGCCATAGATACAAAAGGTTTTATCTCATTCGTCAAACGACGAAGTCATGTATATAGTTTATTTTTATTTTTAAGTACAAACTTTAAAAATGCATTTAGAATTCACTTTACATATACCTACATACTGCGTGATTAGCACTTATCACTTTTATCGCTTTTTTAAACCAGACATAATTTATATTCAGTTCATTGCACCTTTGATTTATTATATTTTATAATACGACGTAATAATTTTTTCACTTTTCCAACTTTTGTTTTCACTATTTATGTTTTAGTCATACCTCTATCTCATTAAAATATTTATTGCTAATAGAATTATCTTCTTGAGTATGAGAACGTTCAAGCATAAAACTTATCTGCTGCTTAAACTTATAAGCATATAACTGATGAGAATTTCTTGTCCGTTTTCCCAAATTATGTCATTTATCTCTCGTATTGTTATAACGACATGACACCAAAGACAAGTACGTAGTAAGGACCTATAAGTTTCATATAAATACGAGTGCCTTATCAATTATAAAACACCATGTCTTTTGTTTGATTCGCGTAAATAGGGAACATATGAACAATAAGATTATATGGACATGGATATTTTTGGAATCTGGTGGCATTAGGTTGTGTCAATATTTGGTTATATTAAAAAGTTGCCCAACATCATTGGTTAAAAAAAATGTTTGATAACCAATAATGTGTTTAAAGAAATAGGTATGTCATTATGTCTACACAAACGTAATTAAGTCATTTTGTCAACAGCTAACTTATGTATATAATTGATAAATTATTATTTATCAATTATATTTGTTTGTATTAATTAATATTTTTGACATTGTATTAGTGACTTTATAATGATGACGTACTACATTGTACTGTATTTAAAAAATGTATTACTTCTGACATTATTATTAATTTTATTTGACATTTATTAGAACCTACATTTAGGTAGGTATATAATTTGTTTTTATCGATTTCCTTCTTTCTTTTACAAAAAATGTTAGTAATGTTACAAACCTTATATGTATTTGTAATTTGTGTCTGTCATTGTAATTATAATGTTTAATATGGATATTATTTACATTTTAACGATCGCTATACGAACACTAGTATAAACTTTAATGTATTATATGAAATTTGTATAATGAAATAATAAAACTAAACTAAACTAACAACATTTTCGGCGGGTAGATTTTTTTTTTGTGAAATTTCCAGGCGCTTGTATAAAATCTACCTTATTTTGTTGTTTTAGGCTGACATGTGTTTGAATTATGTTGAGCATGTAATAAAAAGTCTTCATAATTTATTTGTCTTTAACAAAACTTTACTAAGTTTCCTTTCTCTCTTTCCAGCATCGCAGATAATCCTGACATCGTTAAGTGGAAAGCGACAAACAAATTACCAAAGGAAATTACAATTTCTTACCGACCATATTACATTGTTACTCTCACTGAGGCAGAATACGTAACTGAGACATATGGAGACCGTAATTATGGTGCGAAAATGATTGATACAGAATCACATTAGTAACCGCGTCCACACTTATATTTCACCAATGTTAAATCCTATTACAAAGAAATAAGATCGAAAATTTGATCTGTTAAGAGTGTGAATACATGCTTGTGTATTTTATTAAAGGCTTAAAGGTTACGCTAATAAATGGTTGAACTTCAGAGCTGATAATGATGGATACAAAAAGATATTAGTATATGATCGTGTGAAGATTATATTTAAAAGAAAAGGTTACGTCGAGATCAATAGCCAAACTTTGAAAGTAATTGATAAGTATTGATAGAGAAATAGTACATTGGTGCTTGAAGCCTGTTTGAAAACAAAGGGTACGCTATATCAATGGTAAATTAAAAACAACCTGATAATCAAAGATACGGAAACCCGTAAGAAGATTCGCATGAAGATTTTATCAAACAAACACAACAACAAATGGTTATTTGGATGTTGATGAAGATAAATACCTACAACATACTTTAATAAATGAATCGTTAAACTTTTAGAACTCATAATCATAGTTACAAACACTTGTGACGGGCTGACAGCGAATTGATCCTATAAGTGATACATTAAGTTTATATGTTACACTAAAACATCAGATGCTTCTAAAGAAGAAAGGGTTTAATGTACAATGGTTTGAACGAATCTGTAAATTGGCTTTGCAAAATGAGTAACGAGCACATAATACTAAAAAAATAGCCGAATCAAATTATTACGAAAGTAAAGACAGTGCTATGACCTGGGGTCAAAGTTACGTAATACAATGGATGGTAGTAGTGGAAAATGCGAGTTCATGTCGTTCGAGAATCGTGAGGAACAAGAAGGTGAAATCTGCGAGAGATGCTGACGATGCCGAGGGGTAAGTTTAGAATAGTAGGTTTATTTTTTACACTGAAATTATCAAAAGGCCGGTACGTCGACCAGGACGCCTCCGTGGCACAGAGTTTGCATTCGGTATTTTTGTAGTACTTGTAGTGAAATTCCGAAATTTCACTACCTTACCCCAGGATTGAGCCGACAAAAAGACTGGCATTCTACATTCAAATCACGGCTTGGGGTCCGCTTGTCAACCTAATTCCATGAATTGGCGTAGGCACTAGTTTGTACGAAAGCGATTGCCGGCCTCCTATACTAGTCGGTAGTGACCCTGCCTATGAAGCAGGAGGTTCCGGGTTCGAATCCTGGTCAGGGCATTTATTTGTGTGTTTATCACGGATATTTGTTCCTGAGTTATGGACGTTTTCTATGTATTTAAGTATTTATATGTATATATCTATTACATATATCGTCGTCTAGTACCCAAATCACAAGCCTTATTGAGCCTACTGTGGGACTAGGTTGATTTGTGTAAGATTGCCCCATAATATTTATATTTATTTATTTATTTATTTATCTGATCTTCCAACCCAGAGGTTCCCCTCTAGGCCTTATCGGGATTAGGTCCGGTATCCTTACGATGTTTTCCTTCACCGAAAAGCAACTGGTAAATATCAAATGATATTCCGTACATAAGTACCTACCAAAAAACTCAGTGGTACGAGCCGGGGTTTGAACCCGGAGGTCTCTCCCGATTGAAAGTCAGACGTCTTACCGCCAGCTACCAGCGCTTTTTATAGTGATGTTTGTATTTGAATAACAAATTAGTGGTATTCTATATGACCTTATGTTATAATTTAAGTAAATAAACAATTCTACATCGTGATCTCGTAGGTAACCATAGTACATAGACTAGCGAAATCTCTTCCCTCTTTTAAAAATCAGTTGAAACTCTATTATTTGTCTCAATCTTAATTTGCCAATATATTATGTGTATGTGTTATAACTTATATATATGTATGTATAAGTATGATATTTTTATGTTTTATTTATGTGTTTTTAGTTAGTTTTTAATATTTTTTTAGATATTTGTAGGAGTTTGTGTGTTGCTGTGTAATTTGCTCTCTTTACTTTAAATTATTTGCACTACCTGTTATTTTAAATTAATTCTTCATTTCCTGCTACCCAAAGGGTGTCTGGGAGAGATTGCTTTTTAGCGATAAGACCGCCTGTTGTTACCTTATTTTAAGTTAAAGAGCTCAAAGAGGACCCAGTGTGTTGACGATGAGGGACCTTCTTGTTCCTTTAGCCGTCAACACAGTGAATCCTCCTTTTTTGTAAAGGGTCGGCAACGCGCATGTGACTCCTTTGGAGTTGCAGGTTACGGTAGCTGCTTACCATCAGGCGGGTCGTATGCTTGTTTGCCACCGTAGTGGTATAAAAAAAAAAAGTTTATTGTAAAAATATTTTTATTATTTTTGTATTTTTGGTGCAATGAAGAATATTTACTTACTTACTTACAATACCTACGTTCATAGTAACTTTAGACACTTTGAACTTAACAGGTTTTTCATCATTTATATTCTTCCTAATGACAAAAAAACACCAAATTCAAAACATGGTACCAAAGTGTGTAACGCATGTAATGTTGACTTTATGATTATTTAAACAAAGTGTAGAAATTAAAAAAAACAAAAATCATCGTCAATATCAAATGGGGCAGGTACACAAGCGTCGCTTAGATTGTGGCTAGGTTGATCTGTGTATTAATTTATTTAAACTTTATTGTACTACAAAAATTAAAAAAAATTAAGGACTTAATTCCTCAAGGCATTCTCAACCAGTCAACCATAGGGCCAAACATAAATTTCCTAAAGTGTATTATTTATTATTTATTATTATGGCAGTTAATTTATTTGTTAATTAGCTATCCAATACTTTAGTTGGACTTTGTGAAACAGGCCCTAAGTATCTACATACTTTAGAGTTTTCACTAAATAGATAGGAATAGCTAGCAATATTTTAATTATTAATGTATATCATTTAAAAGCTTAGTCATTAGATAATAAATATATTGAAGTAAAATTATTGTTGCAGTATTTCAGAATTCTTTATAACACTCGGAAAAAGGCGTGAAAAAAATACGTCATCATAACACTCCCTATTCATGTTCATTTTAAATCCAATTTATATATTAAAAAAACATGTTAACGCCGCATCAGTCTTACACAATCGGTAGCTTCATTCTTTAGCTTCAATTTGATATACGTATGTGTCGTTCACGTGGGTCTGTCCGATAAAATACTAGACTACACGTTGCAAGTCTGCTTGTTGTATGGCAGTCTAAAAGCCTTTTGTGCAAAACTTCAAAATATGTAATATTTCAAATGGGGATATATGTAGCAATAAATTCATAAAGAAACTAAATATCTTACCTCTTTTAAACAGATTTCATACAAACAAGCAATGGAACTTTCTAAACAAAGGTGCAATATTTATTTGATGCACTTTTGTCAAGTATCATTTTCATCGTGTTTGCGTCTTTCAGGCAATCTTGAGCTTTACAAGGATTTCCAATTAATTTTCCATCTGATTTCTACCTATATTATTATGTTCATTTGTAACTAAGCTATTAAATAATTACTTATAATTTATAATTAAAACCTTATTTTATATTTTATCAGTCAGAAACCTGGTAGCAGAACTTAGTAACCAACTAGGTAATTATCATTATTTGTTCTTTTAGATAGCACATCAGTGTGTGTTGTTGTCGTGTGTATATTGTCCCCAAATATTTATTTATTTATTATAAGAGAGGTGAAATATCCCATAGCCATGTTATACTTTTTATGGTTTAGATAAATACTTTAGTATTTATCTAAACCTATCGTGCTTAGGCTTTCAAACGGATTTAGGTGCGGGGCGAAAGTCTACAACTAAGTAAGCGGTTTAAAACCGGATCGGTCTATATTTGATGTAGCTAATTTTCTCAAATCCACGTTTCAATTTCGAGTCTACACTGTACGTAGCTCGTAGGTAGGTAACTTATTTGAAAATAAAAACCGGCCAAGAGCGTATCGGGCCACGCTCAGTGTAGGGTTCCGTAGTTTTCCGTCCGTCACAGTATGTGTTCCCACTTAAGAGTTAAAATAACACCGCCATGTAGGATATGATATGAGCGTTCCACGTACAGCGACATCTATCGGCAAATTAAGTAAACTATTGCGCGCGAGCTTAAAGTATGGAAGATGATTTTTATGGGATAATTCTTTATTGCGTGAACCGATTTTCACCGTTTTTACTTTATTTGAAAGCACGTCATTTCATTGTGATTTTTTAGAAATTGCAGGTACAATAAACAGCTGCTTATACGGTTAATTTACAAACTTAGTTCAGAAATTATTTAGTAATTATTTTTCAAAAACTATTCAACCTATCAAGTTCAAAATATTTTTTCTAGAAAGTTTTTAAAAAGTTCTACTTTTGAGATTTTTTTCATATTTTTAAAACTTATGGTTCAAAAGTTAGAGGGGGGGGGGGGACACATTTTTTTTACTTCTGGAGCGATTATTTCCGAAAATATTTACATTATCAAAAAATAATTGCAGTAAACCCCTATTCATTTTTAAATACCTATCCAACAATATATCACACGTTAGGGTTGAAATGAAAAAAAAAATCACTCCTCACTTTACGTATAGGGGAGGTACCCTAATAAAACATTTTTTTCCACTTTTTATTTTACCACTTTGTCGGCGTGATTGATATACATATTAGTACCAAATTTAAGCTTTCTAGTGCTAACGGTCACTGAGATTATCCGCGGACGGACGGACGGACGGGCAGACATGGCGAAACTATAAGGGTTCCTAGTTGACTACGGAACCCTAAAAAGGTGGGAAGTATTGTATAATTTCGGTGAATTTAGATCATACTAGCGTTTATATTAGACATGTGTGTCCTAAACATTATTTTTATCATCACACGATTATTCACTACAAAAAATTATAATATTTATCAGATTTGTGGTATCCGTCAAGAGCGGATAATTTTTGTATTAAAAAGTGGCGTTACGTACAAACTGACAGACAACACACAGGTTAAACCGTTAAAGGAAGAACCATAAATGGATCCTGTACATCAAATGCAAAGAAGCTGCAATAAGGAAGGACTTTTTAATTAAACCTGGGGCCGTATTCTAACTTTAAAATACGTATATGTAGACACGATCCAAGTTCAATACAACTCCAATGCATTAACAATGCAATACAGCTACGGCATAAACATCTGAATCAGAAATATCAGAATTTGCTTGAGAAATATTCCAACGCAACTCCAATACAACTTCAATATTGTTGATTGTTTGTTGTGTTGGAGTTATGTTTGAGATAGGTTGTGTTCTTATTGTAGTTTTAATGTGTTTTAAAGTTAGAATCACCTGTAAGAGTATGAAAATCGGGTCAAAAGCTATTACCGACATTTACGCGAACGAAGTTGCGCGGAAAGGCTGTAGTCGTGACACGCTGGAGCCGCAACGTGCGGTTTAAGAGGAATTTCCTTCTGCGATCTGGAATGAACTCCCTGCCGAGGTTTTCCTAAGGCACTAATAGTGGTTCTTCAAAAAATGAGTAGACCCAAATATTTCTAAAGGTTCGGCAACGCGCATCAGACTCTTCTAGAGTTGCAGGCACTAGACCCTACTCATAGTGTTGTGGTCCTGCTGGTCAGTAAGGTCAAAGAGCTCAAAGAGAACCCAGTGTGTTGACGATGAAAGACCCTCTTGTTCCTTTAGCCGTAAACACAGTGAATCCTCCTTTTTGTAAAGGGCCGCGGCAACGCGCACGTGACACCTCTGGAGTTGCAGGCGACCATAAACTGCGGTAGCTTCTTACCATCAGGCTGACCGTATGCTCGTTAGCCACCGTCGTGGTATATAAAAAATATCTCTAATTTCAAATGACATTTTGTGGTTTCAATCAAAATTGCGTCACGACTTTGTTATAGAAGTTTCTTATTATAGATTAAAAAAGATGATACGATCAGTTCGTAACATTGCCATAATAGACGTAATAGTTTTTAGGTTCATTGAAGTGCGGTTTGGTTTGATGATCTAAATCGGTCATCGCATCGGAATTACATTGATAGAGGTACGCTTATGCGACGAAGACAAATATAAAAATACTATAAAAGTTATAAATATTTTGTACATTGCTTACTTGGTGTATTTTCAACCGACTTCAAGATCTTGAAGTTGGAGATTCTCAATTCGTCGGGGTCTTTGTTTTTGCTTGATTTTTTTTAGGTTATGTTCATCGATGATTCGAAGACTGATGATTCGAAGATGTTTATAGTTGACGGTTGGTCCCATTGTCACCAAGGTCAGGATATTATTATGGGATCCTGGAGAAATCGAGGGAACTCTTCTAGTGAAGTCAGTTCTTTTTGTTTAAAAGTATTATTTTAGAAAGCAAATATTAGTAGTATTTTTTAGCCTGCAATGAAGACAACAGTATGGTTGCTGTGGCTAAGTAAGGTACTGTTGTCTTCATGATGATTCTGTTGTCTTGATGAGCATAAAGAGGATGTGAAGTGTCTCGACAACGGAAGACTCTTGTCCTTTTAGGTATGGGTACTGCGAATGTCATCTCGCTATGTGTGGTAGGGCACAGCACAGCGAATATCATCTCGCTCAAATCTGGAGCAGAGCCCGACTGGGGAAGTACCTCCACCTTACAGAAAACCACAGCCTAATAGAACTAGACCCTACTCATAGTGTTGTGTTCCTGCTGGTCAGTAAGGTTGCCAAAGAGCTCAAAGAGAACCCAGTGTGTTGACGATGAGGGACCCTCTTTGTTCTTGTTCAACACAGTAAATCCTCCTTTTGTAAAGGTTCGGCAACGCGCATTGTGACACCTCTGGAGTTGCAGGCGACCATAAACTACGGTAGCTGCTTACCATCAGGTGGGCCGTATGCTTGTTTGCCACCGTCGTGATATAAAAAAAACTTCAACATAATGAATCATCTTCTTCTCCTCTTCTTTCTCCGTGCCTCTTCCCATTTCAATTGGGGTCGGCCCTCCGAATAAGTATTTTTCCGCCAATCGGCTGTCACAAGGGTCTGCTGCAATTTATTCAGATAGTCTTTGAAGGTTTCTCCACCAAGTAGCCTTAGGGCGTCCTTGGGGTTGTTTGCCTGTGTCAATATTTAAAGCGATTTTAACTGGGTGATCGTTGTCCCGGCGCATGACATGTCCATACCAACGCAATTGGGTTTCGTGTAGTTTTTCTATAATTTTTTTAATAATGAATCATCCTTATATTAAATTGTCGGCAACGCGTAGTTGTAGGCAGCCTTAGGCTACGGTAGCTGCTACCATAAAGGGAGGGCCGTATGTTTCTCTACAGTGAATTTTTAACATTTTACTTTTTACTCTTTCTTTAAAACCATCGTCATCTAGGAACACAATGACAGCTAAACTTAAAAAACCCTTCTCTCCGCATTCCGATTTCGCAAGAGCCCTTTCTTTAGGCCACGTCGGCCGATCGTCTTTTATTTATATTTCTTATAATGATCTTAAACCTAACATAGTTTTAAAGTGACTTAACTCACTATCGAATTAATGTAACTTAAATCATTTAGCAAATATAAATTTTAACACAAAGTCATTGTACTCGTAAAGGAAAATGAGCATTAATGATGTAACGTAAGATCGAATTCCAAGGGCCGTGTAAGAAATTTCTACTACTATTTGCATGGTTTGTGACACGACAACTTGAGTTACCACTGTGTTACACTTTTAGTTTTTCTTTATGTAATTTCAGGTTATCTTGTTGCAGGTCTTAGATTTTAAGTATCTTGAGACACTAGACTTCTACCTTAATAATGACAGTTAATACCGCATTCGCGAAGCCTACAATGGCTACAATTTACCATGAAGACTTTCGCCTAAGGTCACAATGGCACTGGAAAATCGCTCGGATTGCGCTTAATCCAATAAAACTGCTATTTTACCGTGGAAAGTGCTCTAACGCGATTTATCCCGCTTTCTTACATGAATTATTGCTGTTATAAAATATTACAATGTCTACCTATCGCTATGTAATAAACGCGTCTTTAATCCAACACTATAGAGTTTAGAATAGGACTACTTACTTATATGGTGTGTATCGCCCATGCTCCTACGAGTATAAGGTGATACCTATGATAAGATAAGTTTATCTCAGCGAAGAATGCCCCCCGACAAGATATAAAATCACCGGGGGAAATTCTCGTTCTTCTTTTTTTTTGGGGCATCAACAGCAATTACAACAAGTTGTTATACAAAGCAGAAAAAAGCCAATAATATTCTTGTTATTGTTATGTTACTTGGTTGAGCCTGGTCAAATTTTACCATGTTAAATCATGTTTTTGTAACGAACATTAATTTTAAATTGTACCTTTTTTTTTTTATACCACGACGGTGGCAAACAAGCATACGGCCCGCCTGATGGTAAGCAGCTACCGTAACCTATGGACGCCTGCAACTCCAAAGGCGTCACATGCGCGTTGCCGACCCTTTACAAAAAGGAGGATTCACTGTGTTGACGACTAAAGGAACAAGAAGGTCCCTCATCGTCAACACACTGGGTCCTCTTTGAGCTCTTTGGCAACCTTACTCACCAGCAGGAACACAACACTATGAGTAGGGTCTAGTGCTATTTGGCTGTGGTTTTCTGTAAGGTGGAGGTACTTCCCCAGTCGGGCTCTGCTCCAGATTTGAGCGACGACATTCGCTGAACGTGCCCTACCACACTTAGCGAGATGCCATTCGCAGTGCCCATACCTCTCTTTTTACCTTACCCTCCCATACCTTATTTAAATATCGAGACTTTTTAGTTTTAAAACTCATTTTGATTATAGCGACATCTACATACATCTGCTGTAAACTTTGGTAAACCGCCATCTAGTGACGAATAGCTGAACTCGGTGAAAGTTAACGTTGATTTCCTGGGGCCTCCGCTATTCATGAGATTTAACCTCTCGATCAGAGATGGCGCTAAAGTTAAATACACGGTCTGTGTATCGAATTGTAAATAAAAGTAATAAAACAAGTAGCTTGATTTAACGATTATGGTCATAAATGTATAATACGTATCTTTCTTACACTTTGTCCAAATAGGTACTTATGTAATTGTACCTCCATCCATACCATAAAACACGATTTTCTCTACGTATGCTAAAATTAAAATAATCATGGATTGATAAAATTAAAATAAAGGAACATACTTGGTACAGCTAGGAACCATAGTAACGCTACTCGTTACTAAATGGAGCTGCACGGTTCCTTTACATTATGCGGTAACTTTGGTTTGCTCTCGATTAGGTGGCGCTTCAGACTTGGAGTTTCAAAAACTTCTTAGACTGTGCGTCTCTATCAAATAGATACTCTCTGGTATAGCCTTGCGTCCGAGATTTGAAATATTTGAATTTCGAATGTGAATATATATTTGTTCGAAAATATATTACTGGCCTAAAAGCCCGAGTTCCTTGTAGAGTTTGTCATACCTTTTACAAAACTTCTCTTTCCAGACTCTAAGGGTGGGTTGCACCAAACCGCCTGTAAAAGTAAGCCAAATGTTACGCTAATCGGAGCTACTTAACGATTGCTAACATAAATGGGTTGCACCAAGTGCAAAATAACAGAACGTAAGAGTTAAGCGGGATGCCACTGTCTAAACGCATTTCTACTCACATTTTTATGGTAGAATATTTATTCAATATGGCAACACAACCATAAATGCCAAACTAAACTTGTCAAAATCGTCACACGAAGAAAAAAATCTAAAGAAAGGAGCGCGAACTAAACTTAACTTTGCACTCTGCAGCTTGAAAATCAAGAATATACAAACATTTAGCCATTCCTGAACATGTTTATTACTCAATCAAAAAGTGGGCTATCCATTGCGCCTTACGAGGAAATTTTTTCAAAGGATAATGCAACTTGTGTTGAGAGTGGAGTTTAAAGCGAAAGCCAGAATAGTCGGCTGGTGTATTGTGCATTATATTATAGTGAGTAAATCATCCTGCTAGTTTATTACTACTTGCAGAACCCTAAACAAGTAAAGCCGTTGCTGGAAGCACCAAATGGCGAGAAGGAGCCCAATCGCAAAACAAAGGCATCACTAGTTTTAACTCTTGAAAATTCGTAAAAATAGGGTACTGAATCCCTCCAACCTGGTTGATTATGGCTGGCCCTGTAACCAACGTCCTAAATATTGAACTTATACATGTACTTACTTATTAAATGAGTGTTCTAAAGCATCTTTGTTAACAAATGATGAGTAGCACATGTGTTACACTAATGAATAATGATACACAATGTTTTTTATTTCAGGTTTGAATTTACCTTTGGTATTGAAGACAAGATGAAATCGAGGCTTGTTATGCTACTCAGTGCTTAACTCCAGAATGTTTGAAAGTAAAAATGCAGTGATTTCAAGAAATTGGTAGAATCTCAATGTAAAAATAAAGTATAATTAGACTAACCTAATCAATCAGTATTTCAATTTTGATAATAAAATACATAATTATATTTATTTAGTTACCTTATTTTTGTTTTATTTATTATTCAAACACTGGCATAGGTTTTCATTTGTAGATGGAAGCAAGATCCTCCCCCCTCCAAACATATTTCTACTGCAAATATTATTCACCAGTTTTCTAGCACTTGGCATAAATAATCAATGAAACTTGACACTTGAAGTATTTTAAGTGAGGTCAATCAGTTCTTGGATAGTGTGAAGCGGACCCTTGGCCAAAGTGAGCCAGCTTATTGATCGGACAAAAAACTTCATATACTGAACCACAGATCTTTGATAATGGTTATTAACAATACTCTACTCTTGATACATGTTACAAATATTATTCAGGTAAAAGTGACCATAAAACAGTGTGGCTAGGATTCCAAAAATGTTTTCTTATCACTTGTATCTTAATAATCATAATCATTTATTTCTTTGTAATGATATATGTTTACAAGTCATACAACAGCCATGTAGGTAGGTACCTAGTTACTATTATGTTTTATTTGTAAATAGGTACCTATGCTGGTTGGGAAAGATATATGATAAAGAGAGACCTTTATTATTTATTACTAATAAATTCATAGTAAAATCATAACATAACACATATTTTATAATTGATTTTGAGCACTGATGATACGACTAGGACTAATCAAAAATGCATGCATACATACATCATCTTAGGAAGCTTTTTCCCTTATAGAAATGTAAGTATGAAAATATATCTACTTTTTATACTTACAAAATGAAATGCATGTACTTATTTTGCGTACAGTCACCGGCAATAGTATCTTCCTACATGAACTGTACAGTGAGTACAATTTGGATTAAAAAAAGCATGTTCATAATAATGTCCAATTTAAAATATACTAATGGGGAAGGTATCTGTCAAAAGTCAGGAGGTGCCAGCATAAGTAGGCACCTACCACTAGTTTTGTTGAATGAGATTTGGCTTAAAGGGCTAAAATTAATGCCAGTAAATTCCAAATAAAACAAGAATTTGACACTATTGGTAGGACTGAGACTACAACCTATGCCGGCACCGGCTGTAAACACTTGATTGGCCATAATCCTGATTGCAGCGACGAGCAGCAAATGGTAGGTAACAATTGCCATAGAAGAGCGACACACATGAAGTCAAATTAGTTAAACCATGCTATTACCAAATTGTCAGTAGATAGTTTATTTATTTATATGGGTTTGATGTTTCAATAGATCTGTAAAATCTTTGTGTTTATTTCACAAATTAAACTGAAATACAGTGTAAGCTCTTTATCAACACTCAAGGGACCGGACATTTTGTGACATTATCACAAGTTGTCATTAAATAGAGGCCTACTGTGCTTGTTTTAAGGCAAATAATGAAATCAAATAAAAAACAAGAATTATATGAATTACTATAATGAATTTTCATACACATTTGAATTTGTGGATACCTAACCATTGTTGAACTATTTTTTTATTGTCCCACAACACATGACACTCTTATTTACTTGATTGTAAATTCCGCATCACACTTTATTTACATGTACTGTTCTGAACATTGTTTAGTTAGGTGTTGAGGCTCGATTTCTGTAGAACATTGGCGATAAATGTTTGGTGGTATAACTTCATGCCCTTATTAAAAGCATTAAAGAAACCTCTCTGATCATCTGGCATCTTTTGAATAGTATGACTTGCTCCCATCAAGTCCCGTTCGTGGCCTGTTCTACCGTGTCATAAAACTTGTTTTTCTTCTTGACCTGGTCATTCCACCGCGTCGGAGGTTTACGTTCCCTTTTGTCTTCTACCTTGCAGTATTCAAGTCAACCGTTGTTTCCAAAGGTTTGGTCTTCATTGACAAAAACAGAGTGGTTTTTTAATGGTTGTCATGATTCTGGTCCTGCTCATTCTACGGCTGTCGGCTTTCATGACAATGACTGTAGGTTCTGGTATGTTTGTGATACATAACAGAAGTCTGTACTATTTCAACCTGAAGTCACTCGGCACTCGATTTTAACTAAATAACGCACTTTTTACAAAGAATTTTATGTACTTATTATTTAATACCGTTATCTGATCTGAAAATTGTGAATAAAACCAAACGTCAATCGTATACGCCTTTTTACGTTCAGATACTCGCATATATTTATTACTGCAAACAATATTTTAATATTTTTCATCAAATATCACTGTCTTTTTGTCTAATAATGCATTTATCCTTGAAATACGAGACATTTTTGCAAACTGTCAGCCATATTTAAACGTAAAAATGTCATGGTTTGCAAAAATGTCTCGTATTTCAAGGATAAATGCATTATTAGACAAAAAGACAGTGATATTTGATGAAAAATATTAAAATATTGTTTGCAGTAATAAATATATGCGAGTATCTGAACGTAAAAAGGCGTATACGATTGACGTTTGGTTTTATTCACAATTTTCAGATCAGATAACGGTATTAAATAATAAGTACATAAAATTCTTTGTAAAAAGTGCGTTATTTAGTTAAAATCGAGTGCCGAGTGACTTCAGGTTGAAATAGTACAGACTTCTGTTATGTATCACAAACATACCAGAACCTACAGTCATTGTCATGAAAGCCGACAGCCGTAGAATGAGCAGGACCAGAATCATGACAACCATTAAAAAACCACTCTGTTTTTGTCAATGAAGACCAAACCTTTGGAAACAACGGTTGACTTGAATACTGCAAGGTAGAAGACAAAAGGGAACGTAAACCTCCGACGCGGTGGAATGACCAGGTCAAGAAGAAAAACAAGTTTTATGACACGGTAGAACAGGCCACGAACGGGACTTGATGGGAGCAAGTCATACGATTCAAAAGATGCCAGATGATCAGAGAGGTTTCTTTAATGCTTTTGATAAGGGCATGAAGTTATACCACCAAACATTTATCGCCAATGTTCTACAGAAATCGAGCCTCAACACCTAACTAAACAATGTTCAGAACAGTACATGTAAATAAAGTGTGATGCGGAATTTACAATCAAGTAAATAAGAGTGTCATGTGTTGTGGGACAATAAAAAAATAGTTCAACAATGGTTAGGTATCCACAAATTCAAATGTGTATGAAAATTCATTATAGTAATTCATATAATTCTTGTTTTTTATTTGATTTCATTATTTGCCTTAAAACAAGCACAGTAGGCCTCTATTTAATGACAACTTGTGATAATGTCACAAAATGTCCGGTCCCTTGAGTGTTGATAAAGAGCTTACACTGTATTTCAGTTTAATTTGTGAAATAAACACAAAGATTTTACAGATCTATTGAAACATCAAACCCATATAAATAAATAAACTATCTACTGACAATTTGGTAATAGCATGGTTTAACTAATTTGACTTCATGTGTGTCGCTCTTCTATGGCAATTGTTACCTACCATTTGCTGCTCGTCGCTGCAATCAGGATTATGGCCAATCTAGTGTTTACAGATGGTGCCGGCATAGGTTGTAGTCTCAGTCCTACCAATAGTGTCAAATTCTTGTTTTATTTGGAATTTACTGGCATCAATTTTAGCCCTTTAAGTCAAATCTCATTCAATAAAACTAGTGGTAGGTGCCTACTTATGCTGGCACCTCCTGACTTTTGACAGATACCTTCCCCATTGGTATATTTTAAATCGGACATTATTATGAACATGCTTTTTTTAATCCAAATTGTACTCACTGTACAGTTCATGTAGGAAGATACTATTGCCGGTGACTGTACGCAAAATAAGTACATGCATTTCATTTTGTAAGTATAAAAAGTAGATATATTTTCATACTTACATTTCTATAAGGGAAAAAGCTTCCTAAGATGATGTATGTATGCATGCATTTTTGATTAGTCCTAGTCCTATCATCAGTGCTCAAAATCAATTATAAAATATGTGTTATGTTATGATTTTACTATGAATTTATTAGTAATAAATAATAAAGGTCTCTCTTTATCATATATCTTTCCCAACCAGCATAGGTAACTATTTACAAATAAAACATAATAGTAACTAGGTATCTACCTACATGGCTGTTGTATGACTTGTAAACATAGGTATATCATTACAAAGAAATAAATGATTATGATTATTAAGATACAAGTGATAAGAAAACATTTTTGGAATCCTAGCCACACTAATGTTTTATGGTCACTTTTACCTGAATAATATTTGTAACATGTATCAAGAGTAGAGTATTGTTAATAACCATTATCAAAGATCTGTGGTTCAGTATATGAAGTTTTTTGTCTGATCAATAAGCTGGCTCACTTTGGCCAAGGGTCCGCTTCACACTATCCAAGAACTGATTGACCTGACTTAAAATACTTCAAGTGTCAAGTTTCATTGATTATATATGCCAAGTGCTAGAAAACTGGTGAATAATATTTGCAGTGAAAATATGTTTGGAGGGGGGAGGATCTTGCTTCCATCTACAAAGGAAACCTATGCCAGTGTTTGAATAATAAATAAAACAAAAATAAGGTAACTAAATAAATATAATTATGTATTTTATTATCAAAATTGAAATACTGATTGATTAGGTTAATATAATTATACTTTATTTTTACATTGAGATTCTACCAATTTCTTGAAATCACTGCATTTTTACTTTCAAACATCCTGGAGTTAAGCACTGAGTAGCATAACAAGCCTCGATTTCATCTTGTCTTCAATACCAAAGGTAAATTCAAACCTGAAATAAAAAACATTGTGTATCATTATTCATTAGTGTAACATATGTGCTACTCATCATTTGTTAACAAAGATGCTTTAGAACACTCATTTAATAAGTAAGTACATGTATAAGTTCAATATTTAGGACGTTGGTTACAGTGCCAGCCATAATCAACCAGGTTGGAGGGATTCAGCACCCTATTTTAACGAATTTTCAAGAGTTAAAACTAGTGATGCCTTTGTTTTGCGATTGGGCTCCTTCTCGCCATTTGGTGCTTCCAGCAACGGCTTTACTTGTTTAGGGTTCTGTAAGTAGTAATAAACTAGCAGGATGATTTACTCACTATAATATAATGCAAAATACACCAGCCGACTATTCTGGCTTTCGCTTTAAACTCCACTCTCAACACAAGTTGCATTATCCTTTGAAAAAATTTCCTCGTAAGGCGCAATGGATAGCCCACTTTTTGATTGAGTAATAAACATGTTCAGGAATGGCTAAATGTTTGTATATTCTTGATTTTCAAGCTGCAGAGTGCAAAGTTAAGTTTAGTTCGCGCTCCTTTCTTTAGATTTTTTTCTTCGTGTGACGATTTTGACAAGTTTAGTTTGGCATTTATGGTTGTGTTGCCATATTGAATAAATATTCTACCATAAAAATGTGAGTAGAAATGCGTTTAGACAGTGGCATCCCGCTTAACTCTTACGTTCTGTTATTTTGCACTTGGTGCAACCCATTTAAGTTAGCAATCGTTAAGTAGCTCCGATTAACGTAACATTTGGCTTACTTTTACAGGCGGTTTGGTGCAACCCACCCTAAGTGTGGTTCCGTCAGTTAAGGCGACGATATATGCAAACACGTCAAATCGAGGTGTTTTCGTGCAAGGTTTTTGAAGAAAACAAACCACGTTGGAGCATGTATGTTACATTTTCTGTAGGGGCATATAGTTGGGTTCGGTCTACCGATACGTGCTTGGTCTTGTATAACATAATTAGGTATATATATCATCGTTAAGAAACTGTTTTGGAGAAAACTTGTCGCAAGTTTTACGTCGGTCAGAAATAATTCTATGTTGCGAAATTAAACATAACTACGTCTTAGCACATTACTAATGTTCGGCAGATACTATAGTCGTATTAAGCGCTTAATAAAGGTTTAAGACGCAAAACCTTGTAAGAGCCTGTAATAATCAGAACTATGCAATTGCTAATAAAACTTATAGGCGTTTATTCTATTGTAGCCAGAGACATGTTTCATGTGTCAAATTTGAATAATATGATTAGTAATTTTGAGTGCGGAAATTCGTTCCACATAGCTTAGGTTATAGTACGTTTGCTTACTAAGTAGATATGTCCGAGTTCAAATCTAGGCTGATGTTAACTTTCTTGTTTATTTTTTTATCTCATTTCTCATTTATATTTTCAATCCTGATCCTAAGCGATTTATAGGTATTTTTGGACAAAAAAAAGTCAAATCATATTATAGTCAAGTGTTAATCTTTTTAATTCGACCCTTTTTACATAATATAAGTGTGTATTTACAAATCACATAGGCTATATCTTTATACTTATATTTTGTAAATCTGTATCTACAATGGTTATATTACCTAATTTATTTTTATTTCACGAGCGCGTTGAAGGAGTGACGTCACACAAGCGACGTTGCCTTCTTGTGCTCGTTATGCTTCTTGCTTTGCGATGTTGCCAGCACTTGAATATTATAATTATGACACGACATGACATGCCGGATACATCTTGCATTTGATTGATTGTGTGATTAGAAAGATCTGGTACCAAAATCATTTCTGGTCGATTATTACATGCCATTTGTCCCTAAAATGGGATCCAAACAAGGCAGAAAATCACGCACATCCATAAAGTTATCGCGGAAAAGGCAAGCCCGACACGCAGTCGCATATCGTAAAAATGTTTTTTCTGCAATGTAAGTAGTATATATTTAGTTACTAATACATATTACCCTGTACATATATTGGGAAGGTACTTTATTAATTATTAATAGGTATTGATTAATAAAAGGCCGCGGCGAACGAGACCGCGAAGGCCACCACTGTCGTCCAAGACCCAAGACACGTTCATTCAAATTTATACATTTTGATGATGTCGCCCAGAAAAGCGGGCGCGAGCAGTGGACTCGATTAATTGAATGAACCTGCGGGCGCTACCGCGCCCGTTGAAAATCGAAATTTAGTTATTTCCCTCTCTACCGCACTTGCCATTCGAAACAAAGGGACGTAGATGCTGAAATTTCGATTTTAGATGTTCGGGGCAGGCCTACTGTTTTTACGACAGCTTCGATGCTCTGCTCGCCGCGCCGCAATTTGCGCCGCAGGTCACGTGCGACGAGTCCGTGGCATAAGCTTCTTCGACACGATGGGTCATCAATGTCATCATGAGACAGTCGCAGGGACGCAGCTATACGACGGAACAAGGTCGCAATAACGCTTTCTTCCTTTAACGCTGCGTCTGTTAGGCTGGCCCCTGATGTCCCATCGTATGGAAGAAGCTTAGTTTAACTAGAACGAGGTTATATAATTCACCCGGTCTGCGGTGAAGCCCAAAATAGATTTCATGCCCATGGATGAGGACATAGTGCAGCAGTAAGTTATTAGTCTATTCTATAATGTTCATGTAATATAGTTTGTATTTAGCACCGTAGGTAGTACTGCGTAACTTCGCCTGTGCTACCTGTCTTCGCCAAATTTTCTAAAAAATACTAATTTATTTTATACTTCTCATGCTCCAAAAGTGAGTCATATTATGCATGTATACATATTTATTACATAGGTATTTACGAAACATTTTAAATTGACCAATCATAACGCTTCACCTTATTAAATCTATCAATCACAACACATATCGAAGTTAATCGGAACGCTGGATTATTTTTTGGTGCGTATACTGTTTAAATAAAAAAAACATTAAAGCATTAGCTTTACAGCGCTCAATTATACCGCCGTAGTTGTCTGTGGCATTTATTCGCGGTATTAATAAATATCATTTTGGAAACGGACTATGAGAACGGGCTGGAGTAGGGAATTTACTACGGCTGGAGGTCGCATATATATATTCCGTGCACCCCCGAATACGGTGCTATATTAGGTAATTTTATAATTCGGCAGCGTGGGGTCTGAGAATCAGGTATTTCTCGCTTCTAGAAAACAGTAACCATTGCTATCCCATTAACGGGCAAGCCCTAGGAGGCTTATGGTTTACAGTTGATTTTTACAACTTGTTATATCAGATAAGCAGGTATGCTATACTATAAATTGCAAATCGGTAGTTATTTGCCTCGCGGCGCACTATATGTGCGGTATATCTAAATATAAACCTTGTTGAGCTATCAAAAATAAGTACAGTAACCATTTTTACTGATGTCACTTTTAGCCCTGCCTTTCCTCATAGTCAGGATGTCATAGTCTCCACCGAAATGTCATCTACTGATCCTGAACTGTAAGTAATCACACATCTAAGTTTAATGATTATCTTTATAATATGCTGTCATCAGCTAAAGATACTTCTATATTACGCAAAAATGATAGCACAAAACCCCTAGCAGTGTATTGCATGGGCCCCCAATTTCGATGTAAATAAAAAAATACAGTTTATTTTTACAACTTGTTATGTCAGATAAGCAGGTACACCATCCTATAAATTGCAAATCTGTGGTTGTTTGCCTCGCGGCGCAGTATATGTGCGGTATACCTAAATATAACCCGACCCGGGACCCGGGGTATGTCCTTAAACTACGTCCGGACTTGGGTATGTCCTTAAACTATGCCAAAAAGAGAGGTATGGGTACTGCGAATGGCATCTCGCTTAGTGTGGTAGGGCACGTTCAGTGAATGTCATCTCGCTCAAATCTGGAACAGAGCCCGACTGGGGAAGTACCTCCACCTTACAGAAAACAACAGCCAAATAGCACTAGACCCTACTCATAGTGTTGTGTTCCTGCTGGTGAGTAAGGTTGCCAAAGAGCTCAAAGAGGACCCAGTGTGCTGACGATGAGGGACCCTCTTGTTCCTTTAGCCGTCAACACAGTGAATCCTCCTTTTTGTAAAGGGTCGGCAACGCGCATGTGACTCCTGCGGAGTTACAGGCGTCCATAGGTTACGGTAGCTGCTTACCATCAGGCAGGCCGTATTCTTGTTTGCCACCGTCGTAGTATAAAAAAAAAATATAAACATTGTTGAAGATATCAAAAACAAGTACAGTAACCATTTCTATTTATGACAATTTTAGCCCTGCGTTTCCTCATAATCAGGATGTCATAGTCTCCACCGAAATGTCATCTACTGATCCTGAACTGTAAGTAATCACACATCTAAGTTTAATGATTACCTTTATAATATGCTGTCATCAGCTATAGATACTTCTAAATTACGCAAAAATGATAGCACATAATCACAGTCTTAACTGTTGCTTTTGTACTGAATGAATATTATACTATCAAGTAAATAGTGCTTAAAGAAAAAAACACCATTCATATTCTATAGGTTTTTATGCTAATTTGACTTGTTTAGCATATAAAGCTTTAGTGCGCGATTCGTATGGTCGGTTTTTATGTTATACATAACATATATTGTATTTTTATTTTAGCTCTGCTACACCTGATCATGATTACATAATATTGCCTGAAAAATCATCATCTGCCCCGGAACAGTAAGCAAAATCATCATTAATAATAACTTTTTTATCCTAAACCACAAAAGTATAGGTTGGTTGGCAGTGAACATTGATCAATACTCAGTAATTTGGGTTAGACCTCATGTGAGATTGATAAACTAGTTATTTGCTTTCTACAATTGCCACAACCACATAGTAATCTTTAACACATAATTAATTTCAAACACAACTAAGGGTAAAAGTAATTTTACTTCTTTCCTTATAATTTTTTAAATCTTATTTTCAGAGAATCAACTCAAAGGAGAATTGTAGACATTTACAATTTCTTTGAAGAACTGAAAAAAGTATCATCTCATGGGCCATTGAGTTGTGGGCTCGAATCAGTTGAAATTGTGTCAGAAACTCGCATTGGCTTAATATCCCGATTTAAATTAAAATGCAAAATGTGCAATAAAACATTTACCATATACAGTGATAACCCCATGGACAAAGATGAACTAGACCTTAACACTAGTGCCGTAGCTGGTACCGTTACTATAGGGTGCGGGTATAACCAACTTACCGATTTGAGTGCTGCTATTGGAATTCCCCCGATGAGCAAAAAGGTGTTTTCCAAAAAGTTAGATGTGGTTTATAAAGTGTGGGAAACCGAGTTATATAAATCAATGGCTGATGCAGCTGAAGAAGAGCGTCAACTAGCCATAAAGGAGAATAGGGTGCACTCCAACGGAATACCAATTATAGACGTAATAGCTGATGGGTGCTATGGGAAACGGTCATATAAAAAAAATTACTCATCTTTGTCTGGCGCTGCAGCAATTATTGGAAAGCGGACAAATAAAGTATTATATCTAGCAATTAAAAACAAATACTGTTGTATTTGCGCTCAGGCGGAAAACAAAAATATCGAGGCTAAAGATCACACCTGTTATAAGAATTTTACAGGTAATTTTGAAAACACAGTCTCTTTCGTTCACATAAATAACCCACACATATATGTTGTGGGTACTACATGACGACATATACGCGGCGCCCACGAGGAAAGGAAAATATTATACCAGTATATTCCACATCATATTTAGAGACTAAAATGTCATAGGTATAAACTTTTTTGAAATTCATCTAGTTTCAGAATTAATACCAATTTAGAAAGGAAATATTGTGTTTCAGTGCAAAACCTCTTTTTAATGGCGATGTCGCCACTATAGGACCTAGTCTAGACGTCCCAATTAGCAGATATCAAAGTGCCAAGGAACACTTTGAATAAAATGATTTTTAGGAAAAAATGAACCAATTTATTTTCAACCGACTTCAAGATTTCGAAGGAGGAGGTTATCAATTCGTCGGAATCTTTGTTTTTGCTATTTTTTTTTTATGTATGTTCACCGATTATTCGAAGACGGCTGGACCGATTTGGAAAATTCTTTTTTTTTTTGTTTGAAAGCGTATACTTCACAGTTGGTCCCATTGTAACCATGTCAGGATCTGATGATGGGATCCTGGAGAAATCGAGGGAACTCTTCAACTATTATAGGCACACCTATGGTGATTCGAGTATTTTTTACAGCAGATCGAGCATTTGGTGTTGGAAAGGTGGATGCGAAGTGAAGTCGGTTCTTTT
The DNA here is from genome assembly GCA_947086415.1 of Pammene aurita. Classification (NCBI taxonomy): domain Eukaryota; kingdom Metazoa; phylum Arthropoda; class Insecta; order Lepidoptera; family Tortricidae; genus Pammene; species Pammene aurita. The sequence goes on along the minus strand of OX352304.1, from coordinate 3,724,343 downwards.
TTGTTTAAAATTATAATCAATAATTTTTCATAAAACTTTTACTTAATATGTACAGTCGCCATCAAATATATCGGAGCGGCCAGGGTACTCAAAAATATCTGAACATGTACTTTATCGCCTTGACAATAAAGGCGTTGTTAAGATATTTGTGACCACCTTGGCCGCTCCGATATATCTGATGGCGACTGTACAAACATATAAAAAGTCGAAATAAAAGTGAAAATTTTTTTTGTTGGTTGAATTTATCTAAACTCTTAATTTTTTTCCTTCCTATGACTTCTTTTATCCTTTTCTTGCGGGCACCGTGTATTTTTATGGTTTATAGATAAAGATAAGTACTTAAATACATACGTAGCGCAGGAAAAAATATTTGTAATAATTGTTAAACACATAAACAAATGCCTTACCAGGATTCAAACCTACTGCTTCTTAGGCAGGGTCACTACTGACTGGGCTAGTAGGCCTTTAAAACATACCATAAAATATTCTTCATAGCCTGTAGTGCACAATTTTGTTTTTGATTCCAATTTTGCCCTTTTTATAGCCTATTTTGTGCAAAACATTACATACCGCTGGAAGTAATTAGGTAGGTACTTATATGAAAATACGTTTCATATTTTTTTTCCTTAATAAGGTGCGTCTACTGGAATGGAGTCGGAGATTTTGTTAGAAGGATTTAAAAAAAGCATTGAAATGCACAATTTAATATATGGAAGATTAATATCAGATGGAGACGCAAACACGTATGCTAAAATAGTTGCAGCGAGACCTTACGAAAACTATGCCGTGGAGAAAATAGAATGCCGCAACCATTTACTTCGAAACATGTGCAACAAGTTGGCTGCTGTAGCTAATGATACAAGATATTTCTTGAAGTACAGGAAGTACGTTCATACTAAGAGGATTTTGTCTATAAGAAAAGTTGTAAAAAAGGCTATCGCACAGTACAAAGGTACAAAAAATGTCCATTCTCTGCATAAAGATATACGAAACGCGTGCGATCACGCTTTTGGGCGTCACAAAAAATGCAAATCATACTTTTGTACAAAAGGTAAGAACGAGACAGACAGAGACATTGTACAAGAATTGTTTACGACCAGCATATGGCAAAGAATCAAGCTCATAATGACACATCTAGCTGCTCATGCTAGAAGCTTGATACTCGACGTTGACAGCAATGCTGTAGAGCGGTTCCATAGCATAGTCGCTAAATTCGTAGGTGGAAAACGTGTCAACTTTAGCCAGAAATATCAATACGCTATGCGTTGCTATGCTGCTGCATTATCTTTTAACAAACAGGCGCCTATACTCACATTACATAGAGCTATATTTCAAAGCCCTCCTCGTAATGAAGCACAAAAAAATGAGGATAGAAAAGAAAAGAGTAGAAATCTAGCCAAAAAATATAATCGTAAGAAAAGGAGACTGTTGCAAAAGCAAGACTCAAAAAACTATGGAGAAGATTGTACGAAGCCAGACATGGAAGAAGATATGCTGAATTTATCGAAAATGGTTTTTTTGGAAAATTTAAATAAAAACCAACAAGATAGAGATAGAATAGAACGAGAAACCATACTTCAAAGTGGAAGCAGCGAATGGCTGGAACTTCGCAGAAATCTCTTAACAGCTTCAAATTTTGGACGTGTGATAAAGAGAAGAATGGACGTAAGCTGCCAAAACATGGTGAAGGATATATTATATAAGCAATCGATTGATCATGTGGCTTCGATCCAGCATGGAAAGAACCACGAAAGTGACGCCTTGGACCAACTATCGCGGCAAGAAAATAAAAAAATAAATAAATGTGGTTTATTCATCGACCAAGACGTTCCATACCTTGGGGCATCTCCAGATGGATTAGTGGATGAAAAAATGATAGTTGAAATAAAATGTCCAACCACGACATACAAAATCGGTGTTGAAAAAGCTGTGGAAAACAAGAAGTTTCCATTATATAAAAAAAATAAAAATGGTCAACTTGAACTAAATAAAGAACACCATTACTATTATCAAATTCAAGGTCAACTGCATGTTACCAAAAGAGAAAAATGTTTGTTTGGAATTTGGTCAGGGGAAGATCTCCCAATAAAAACAGAAATTATCATACGGGATGACGAATTTTGGTCAAATAAGATGGAGGAAAAGCTAAAAAAATTTTATATGGATTGTTTGTTACCTGAACTGATCGATCCAAGGTACACGCGAAAGATGCCCATTAGAGATCCATTATACATAACTGAGGCAATTGCTAAAAAAGAAACCATAAAGAATCTCAAAGCAGTCTCTATTGGCTCGGACCAGTCTAACACCAGTGCAGTAATGTTGACTAGTAATTCTGCCAAGTTTCAAAAACGAGCTAAAAAGAGAACCATATCAAATACTATTTGTTCCAACCCGCCAGCATCATCGATCGAACCGGCTACAAAGAGAATAAAAAAATAAATTATTTCTTTAAAATCAAGAGCCTAACACTAATTAGATACTTAAAACTATGTAACTTCGTCTACGCTACCTATCTTCGCTTAATTTTATACTAGTTGGAATTTTGTATGCCTAGTTGGATTGTATCAAAGTTTAATATTAGGGAATGCAACCGGTTTTTATTTTGTATAAAAAAGACCGGTTTTTATCCGGTTAAGAGGCCTTATTCCCAAAACGCGCGATTTTCTTAAAATGCTTCATTTTTTTCCATGGCTAAAGTACTTAGTTTGTTTTAATCAACTATTCATGCATAGAATAGTTCATTTCTTTATCTAGACGGCCATCGGAGCAAATATTACATTTTAACGAGTAAAACATGAAAAAAATTGGTCGTCTTGGAAGGTTTTTTCGGATTTTCCAATTAGATGTACCGTTCATTTCCCAATTACGCCAAAAAGGGTAACAATTCTTATTAAACTTGAATAAAATTCAATTGAGTATATCATGCCAGTTTTTTGATGAAAACACGTTTACATTTAATTTTTACCACGAAAACTCTATGAATATTTTGCCCTAAAAAGATTACCATAGGAAAGTTAAACTATATTTCTATCACGATAAAAAATATCATTACTATAGTGGTACGTTTTAATTTAGTATGAATTTTTTTAAATGACCTATAAATCACACTTCACATGACACTTTCTGTAAGAATCGTATTTTTGGGTTCTTAATAATAATAAATATGGTTCAAAAGTATTTTTTGTATTACTAATACTTCAAACAATCTTATAGATAGCATTTTATGTGGCTTTTTTCATTAATCGAGTTTTTCGACCTTTTAGGGAATAAGGAGCCCTAACCAGTTATTTTTCATAAAAAATAAAAACCGATTGCATTCCCTATAGTCGGTGGTGCACACGACAACAAAGGGCATTATACGGATTTTAGTGATGATGGGATGTCCTTTTGCATAGTGAGACTTTAGGACCCATAGGCCATTTTAGGAAGCAGAGCCACCTAAATTTATGGTGCGGTGGGGGTAAAAAGGGGGGGTTCAAATTTTCGCGAAAACTATAAGTCTTAGCAACATACTTCAAAGGCAAGAATTGTAGAGAATTTCATGAAGAATATTTCCTTCATTGAAAGTTTTGTGGTAACTTCAACGTTTTTGTAAAAAAAATATGAATGTTCCTACTTTTGTGGGAAATGGGGAAAATCATTGTTATATTTGTAATACATTATAGTGCAGAGTTTAGATTTTACTTGAAAGTCTCATATCCAGGCCATAAATAAAATAAGCAAAATAATTATTTTCTGTTTGACTAGATACTATTAAAATATTATTATTGGTATGGTATTCATGGTATACCATGTATATTTGAGATAGGTAAACACACCGTTTCTAATAGTAGTTAAATTAGTATGTTATACGTTGTATATTAAACGGTTTAATTGAAAATAATGATGCAGGTAATGTACTCAAGGCTCAAATAATCGATAGGTCCTAGGTACCATTGATCACACCACTAGCGTAGCGTACCTAACCTGTTCATATATAATATAATTATATTAGGCGTTGTCCGCTGATAAAAGATTCAAGCGCCTCACGATTTTAGTTTTTTGTCTTTTCAATGCTCTAGCTACATTGATGAGAAGAGTGATGTGATGACTGGTACCTAGAAACTACCGAATTATTTTAATAGCTTTTTGTACATTAGCCATAGCATTGTTTATTTTCAATAAAAGCTTTTGAATTTACCTAAACAATACTTATTTGCTTTTCAAGTTGTTATGTTACTAAAACTGTCTAAACTCCGCTTACTTTATGATCCGCAATGCAATGTGTTCTACTGGTAAATCCCTTTCATTGAATACTTGATTGAGGGGGTTGTTAAGAAATATGTTATATGCCGCATTCTGTAGCGGCAGCCATCTTGGATTTACAATGATACTGAATCTATTAAAATGTAATTGTCATCAGAACTTAAGGTGTGCACCAGATATCAGATCAATTTGTCAACAGGACGAGGGTAAAATTTCAACCACAAAATAATGGAGATGTGGGATGAAGCATGTAGATATGCGGACTTGCATTTAGTTATGTAAATATTAGTTATAATAAATTAACAAATTTTCAATTAAGTTTGTGTAATTTCTAAGTAAGTATAACACAAAATTGTTATTTTTATTTTAGAGCGCACTATTCGCCAACAGACTGTCCTCAGTTGAAGATGTATACCTACCACTTAAGTTTTCTCTCTAAAAAAATGAACGGGCCCTTATTGATAATCCCCAATGATGTACCTTTCACTTGAAAACGTCACTAGATAACAGGGACCGGAGAACTCCTGTATTTGATAACTCTTTTCGAGTAGGGTAACCCTATTATTTGGTTACAAAATTATATGGTTACCCTATATTCAAAGTTGTGTCCCTGTCTTAGCAATAGAGATGAAATTAGCTTAATAGGTAAACGTCATTTTGGATTTTCATTTCGGTAAGCGCTACATTATCATTATTAGCAGCAGCAGTAGCAGCCAGTATCAGTCCACTGCTAGACATAGGCCTCTCCCTTGGCACGCCACTGTGCTCGATGTTCTGCTGTACTCCTCCAATCCGTACCCGACAATCGCTTGCCTTTGGGTAACACAATGATGTGCTTACTAAATTGATAGTTTTTAAAAACAACCCTACCAAATATTCACTCAATCTAATACCCCTTTATTGGTAGCCGGTTCCGGTATCTTCTAAACGATCTCTTTATTTCACTTACGGATTATAACAAGCATACTAAGGCAAGGTAAATAATAGCGTTTAAAATGGTTGACGTCCATTTAGTTGTGAAAGATATAATTAGACAAGCATTAGAGCTCAAACCACATCGTTTTTCCTACATAATTAGATTGTGGTTGATAACAGGCCTATTAATATTATTTTTTTTCGTTAAATATATTATAACCAGTATAGGATTTATATACTTTTTATAAAGGGGAATAACAGGACTTTATCATGAAAATATATTATTCATGTTACGACCATAAAAAAAAATATAGGTATTTATTAAAAAAAAAAACAAACATTGATTTCATATTTTTTATGTTTTCTCAGTTTTCTTATATGGAAAGGTATAAATAAAATACCAAAAATTAATTCGGCATCCTTGCTTTACACGAAAACGATATCAAACTCGACTATATAGCTCTATTTTATTTTTAATTAATTTTGTGGGGCACCCCCCCACTTCGTCAAAAATATGCATCAGAAATTTGATTGGCTCCCCTTCTTAAATTAATCTTAGAGCCTAAAGGATTAGCTCTGCAAACGGAAATTCCATCATCATCATTTTCCGTATAAATAAGTGTACACCACCGACTAGTTGGTATGCCTAGTCCCCGGTTTATTAGATCAGAATTAAATCCGGAAACAAAGATGACGATTTCAGACCTCTTTCCATACTTTTATCAGTTTATCCAAAATGGTCAAGGAAAATTTGACAAAAGAGTGTATGTGCCAGCAAGCCGTGGAGGCCATTATTCCGACATGTTATTCCACACATAACCCTATTTAGTGTATTTTATGATTTTATAAACAAATAATATTATAAGGAAAAAATGTGTTTTCCATAAATTTCAAAGCTTGCGTTCTTTTTGGGACAACCGTTAGCTGCCTACAACAAAATATATCTGTGACCATTTTAATCGAAACGGTCACCAACTTTGAAACATCAAATAAATTGATAGTTGCACCCAATTTTAAAATTTGATCACCACCATTATATGATAAATAAATAAAAAACATCACCTGTAAAAATACAAAAAAAAAGTTTTGACGGAGTGAAGATAGGTGTGACGACGAGCGAAGCAAGAAGGACTGTGTTAGGTGAACTGCGAACTAACAGTGCGGGAAGCCGAGTGAGTGAAGCGAGCGTGCCGCTGCATCGGCCAGCAAGCGCCAGAACCGAGTTGTAATAATTTTTTTTGGTGGTCAATATGCTTTTAGGTTATCGTTGTCATATTGTTTGGTGATCCAATTTTGGAATCAAATATATTATTTTGGTGATACATATAATTTGCCGGTAATTTTAAGTCGTTTTTAGGGTTCCGTACCTCAAAAGGAAAAAACTGAACCCTTATAGGATCACTCGCTTGTCTGTCCGTCCCTCTATCAGAGGAAATTTACTCCGAAAGTACTAGACCGATTGAGTTGAAATTTGAAAAAATACAATAAATAGTTCTTTCCCTATAGGTTACAGGAAAACCCATATGAACTCTTTTGTATTAAAAGTAACATAATATTGGTTTACGAAACACTTCGGTCGTGGAAATTGGTAAAACGCGTCTTTCTCGACAACAGTTTGACGTAGAAAGCTGAAATTTGGAACAGATATAGAAAATGCCGGTTGCAAAAAGGTAGGTACTGAGGCTTTAACTGCTATTATTTAATTTTTTGAGGAAGTTTAGGAGGAATAAGGGGGAAAGAGAATTTTATTTTTTATTTGTAAGATACATGTGGGGTACCAATAAAAAGCTTGCACAAAGCTAGGACAGCAGACTGATTTTGACTTTATTTTACGAGCAGTAGTTTCGATAAAAAACGCATTTGAATATGCAGTTTTTCGTACTAAAATTACGGCTCTGTCCCCGTCTTTTTTTTAGAAACTATAGCTAACTAGAAACTGATAACTGAATAGTCCACTAGAACAGACCCTGGAGATGACGGCATAATTATTTGGTACACCTATCTTTAACAGTTAAATAATAGAGAGGGAATGTCGTAGAGAGACAAAGTCATTTAATAGACCAATTTGGGTATTGGTTTTCACTGTCACTATGTACTCATCTGATTCATCGAAATAATACACACAGTAGGTACTGTTGTATTTAAAGTTTTATTAAAACTAATGATCTATATATAGGCATATATAAAGGAAGGCCAAAAATCTGTCGAAATCGTTATTTATACCCTGAATTGGTTAGGTTATTTGCTAAGGCGGAAGCAGAAAGCCCTGAGAAACCTGTTAGACCCCTTCTACTAGGTTTCGCAGGTCGGGGGAGAAAGAAGGAAAATAATACTGTACGATCGCTTTTTATTAAATGTCTAAGGTGAAAGCAAAAATAATTTTAATAGAGTTTATCACATGAAGCTGATGAAGCCTGTTAAAAGGGGATGAGGGAAGCCCCTTGCGTTAAAGAAAAGTACTCCGCATGATTGGTATTTATACCTGATGGATACGATTAAATGTACATAAGGCGTAAGAAACCAGTTTTGATAAGTATATTACGTGAAATCGGGCAAAAGTGTCGTAGAATGTATGAGTTCCCATATAAACCACGACACTTCTCTTTCCGGGCAGACTCTTGTTAGACTAATAAAATGATCAATTCGTCAATGCTCTAGATAATAGCTCAACCAAAGTTTTTGTGTTAGATGGTCCTGGGGGTGGGCATTGTGAATGCTTCACGTTCCAAGCATTTGGTTAGCATTATGAACCGTATATAAATCACCAAAATGTCTTTCGAAAATTTCTGTCGAATACACCAGAACGTCATGGTTGCCATTTTATCGCCTATCACATCATGCGTCACTTTCGCACTTACATACTTGTTAGAATGTGACCGCTATGGTATAATTAACGTGCAGAACCCTCTCCACGCGAGTCGAACTCGCACTTGTCCGGTTTTTTTTTATTATCGTTTGGATAATTTGCTAGTACAATTTGGTGGCAGATTTATTACTTATTATTATAGTGGCCAATCTTATTTATTAGGTCATGGACTTCGCATTTATTTGGTAATCGATTAATACCATTTATTGTTTTATGTATTTATATGGGGAATTTCGTTATTAATTGAATTTAATTAGAAGAATGATTGTGTAATAAATTGTGTAATATACGTTATAATTAAAAATTATTTTTTATTGGAGTAAAACTATTACCCTTCCTTATTTCGTTGTCGAGTAAGTTTTGACAACGTAACTAAATGTGACAGTACAATGAAAAGCTACCATTTAGCGCAAGACGCTTGCGTCGTAAGTGGTCGAGATATGTTATATTCAAGCAAAACCTAAGCGCCGACCGCCAAATGGTACCTTTTGATCTAGACCGTCACAAATATATGAAACTCTGTAACTTCAGATCGTTACCTATATTCATCTTATTAATCGTAAAACATGTAAAAAATTCTAAATTAGCTTTAAATTTTTCTATTTTACCCAAACTTCGCCAACTATTTTTGAAGTTCAACTTCAGCTTTTAATGTTATGTTTAGGTATAGCTAAAAATACTTATATTGACCTATAAAGATAAATTAATCAAATTTTAATCTAAGAACTATTAAGAAATTTTTCAAAATCAAGGCGAAGTTACGTAGTTTGACCGGACATGTTTTCAATTAACTTCGTCTGCGTGGAATTAAAAATTGGGTAGCTTATTATTTGTTTAATCTGCTTTTTCATCAACCTGCTTACTAAATTAGTGATTGAGTTTCCACTCCTCTATTCACCTTCTTAGGGCCGATACAGACAGATTGCAACCAAGCCACAACTTGTATTAGAACTGCCCGCCAGCTGCACACTATATGCATGACGGTGCAGCTTCCATACGAGTTGCAGTTTGGTTGCAATCCATCTGTATCGGCCCTTAAAGGGTGATTTCTGTGGTAAAACTGATATCCTAGGTTTTTCCCCAGTACCTACTCAAAATATCGTCATACCTACTGAATGGCATTTAAATCGGTTCAGCGGTTTAACGTGAAGAGGTTGAATAGACAGACAGACTCACTTTCCCCTTTTATAATATTAGTGAGTACATAAAACTGCCAAAATTTTTGTCGTGATATCGGAATTGGTCCCATAGTAAAGGTTGTTCAGTATAGCCTGGTGTATCATGCCTTGATCGCTTGCTACATGACCCCGATTTCAACCTGTATAATATATACAAAGTACGTATTTCTTTGCACATTAAGTTTAAAAATTATGACTCCTACTTAGAGTACCTAAATGGTGTGGTGACTGCTGTGATGTCGTGTCATGTTCAAGGCGTTCTATAGGTAAAAAAGTAAGTATATGCAGAATATAATATACCACTGACTTTAATATACATTATCTTTGAGGATTGCATTTTTACGCGTTACTTTCTTGATGGAATTTAATATAATTTTATGATATTTTTTAGTTGATTTATGACTAATGTTATGACCTACGTCTTTTAATTAAATTATTATCAAAGCGCCATCTTACTGTTAAAGACCGCGATTGTTTGACGATTTAAAAATGTCAACATTGAATTGTCATAGTTCATCTCAAGTATACTAGATGGCAGAAGCGGAAGCTGCGATTATAAAAACGCAAAATGCAGTCGTCAACCGCGATACCCGTCACCTTAAGCTAAAGCACAGTTTGGTTAGGTGTCATTTTGAAAAAACAAACTGTCATGTTGATATCAAAAATACATTACAAATTAAGATTTAAAAACTAGAATAAAGTTTCTAGTTATCGATCTTATTCTAGCGCATCGGGCTCGGCTAAACAACGGCTAATAAAGCTATTCCTAATATGAACTTGATTTAACATATAATATTAAAAGTATTTTCACTTTGGGGGCTTTTTTTCACTTCAACGTTATTGTATAACTGAGATGTCATTATAGTAGATTATATAACAAGTGCATAAAACGCACCATTTTACGGACGAGTTTTAAACTCTAATTTTCACTTCAATTGCGAGGAAATTATTTATCGGTAATCGTAAAACAATTTCAAGTTGTAACAAAAATATTACAATGAAAATAAATATGGTTCTCTCCAATCCCTTTTTTTAATGTTTTTTGTTTAATTTCCCAGCATGTGAATTTAGACATAGATACTTGTTCTCTGCCAAGTCATAAAAACATTTCGGGGCATTTTTAAACTATTATCAACTCCCATTTTATCTGATTTAATGAATTTGATAGAAAACACAGAATTCAAATAATTATAGCAAGAATAAAATAAAACAAGTTTCAATATTTTACGAAATTTTACTGCTGCATTAAATTGTGCAATATATTTTAACTGTGTTTGGCTGTTGAGCCTCATTATCTTAGTCTTAGAAGAAAATTTTACTTTATGCACTAGAGCTTAACAAGCGATTTTATGTCGTCCACGTACGACTTAAAGTCGAACTTTACGAGCATGCGAAGTGAAAAATACATTTAATAGGTCTTCCAAAATAATTATTTGATAAAATTAAGAGTTTCTTGCCATATCCTAACGGATTTTGGTGATCATCCTGCGAAAGTCCTCTCTCTCTCTGTATTTCGGCACTCTACCCAGAGTGGCCGCGTCAGCAATACCAGTCCAAACCCTTATATTATTGCATCATGATGTTTTGGGACTTTCTCTGCCTCATTTTCCCTTAATTTTGCCTTCGATTATGTTTTTTTAAGTTTGCGTATTTGTCGTTCCTGTAGATATGTCCAAATTATGCTGTTTTCCTTCTTTTAATTGTTAATACGACATCCTTGGTTTTTCATTCTATCTCTAATAAAAGCTCAGAAGGCTCAAAGAGCGCCCCCCCACTAGTTTTTTAACCGTAGGTCAATATATCCTGTAAAAAGGACCTTTGCAGTGGATGTATTGTGACGGGCGAGCATCTACGGAACCCTACACTGGGCATGGCCCGACATGCTCTCGGCCAGCTTTTGTACTGATTTGAACTCATGCGATTTTCACTCATTATTCACATAAACCGCGTTCACTTACTTATTTACCTGACGTTTTGAGCGTGCCGTAATACCATTTTTTTTAAAAGAAACGCCAATACTCGTATAGAATTTTCACTTAAAATCTAAAACAAAAAATTCAGCGCGGTATGATTTGATTCCGGTATGAGGTACAAAAAATGCTGAAAACAGCAATAAAAACATACCTTCACGACAAGTTACACTTGAAAATTCAGTAGGATGATGTTAAAATAAAGTTCATAATCATGGATGTATAGGTACTTAATGCAATTTCTTTCGGTATAGCTATTACTTGAAAATTATTCTATATCAAAAATAAAAATAGGATAAAGATAAACACATCACAGGGGATCCACTGGTCCAAATGGGTCATTAACTGGCCGGGTAAGTGGCACGCACCGTTGCGACGCGCGCGCAGCCAGTCGACGTATGCTCGCGTGCGCGTACGGTGTGTGAACTGACATTACGGTGAGTTGTTTATTTATTTTTAATAAAAAAAAATCTGTAAAAAGGTATATAAAATAAAATAGGAGTATATAAAGAGAAATAATTTATTTATTATACATTGTAAATTATCAACTCTAAATAATTAGTGGCACAGGCAAAAAATTAAATAAAAATCTAAAACATTACTTAAAAATATAGCAAGGTGCCTAGTTTAATCTCAAGAAAATAATAATTACCTACGTTTTTTTACGTTATACGTTTTTATGGTGAAAATTATAATTAACGATCAATTACTATTACAATTACTTACCTAGGTAATTAGGATTTACTACTTCATAACAATTATTTAACACAAATAACAATGTACGTACATTTCAGCAAATAAAGACGGTAGCATTTTAAATGCGAAATAGTTGAGTTCCATTTAATTATTAATAGGTAACTTTACGAAAACACGCACTTCCAGCCACGAATATTAATTTAATATAAATCACTATTCAATACCGCTTTCAAGTAGTATACTATAGTGTACCGTGAAACATTGTGGTGTTTTAAGGCTCCTTATTCCCTAAAAGGTCGAAAAACTCTATTAATGAAAAAAGCCGCATAAAATGCTATTTATAAGATAGTTTGAAGTAGTAGTAATACAAAAAAATAATTTTGAACCATGTTTATTATTATTAAGTACCCAAAAATACGATTCTTACAAAAAGTGTCCTGTGAAGTGTGATTTAAGTGTCATATTTTAAAATTCATAGTAATTTGAAATTTACTGCTATAGTAATGTGTTTTTTTATCGTGATAGAAGTATAGTTTAACTTTGCAATGGTAATGTTTTTAGGGCAAAATATTCATAGGGTTTTCGTGGAAAAAAGAAATGTAACCGTGTTTTCATCAAAAAACTGGCATACAATCAGAAGGTATTTTGTCGATTATCCAAGATGAAACTTCGATTTTTATTTCCATGGCCGTCTCATACATGATATACTCAATTGAATTTAATTCAAATTGAATAAGAATTTTTATCATTTTTTGCGTAATCTGAAAATGAACGGTACACCTAACTGGAAAATCCGGAAAGGCCTTCCAAGACTACCAATTTTTTTCATATTTCACTCGTTAAAATGTAATATTTGCTCCGATGGCCATCTAGATAAAGAAATGACCTATTATGTGCATCAATAGTTGATTTAAAAAAACTTAGTAGTTTCGCCATAGCCTTCGAAGAAAATGAAGCATTTCGTGAAATTCGCACGTTTTAGGAATAAGGCCTCTTAATTGTTTATAAATTAAAGGTCAAAGCTAGACATGGAGTAGCAATTTTCTTGAGTTTTAAACGTATTTATCAAAATAAAGAACGCTCGCTTATTTAACGGATTTCCATGTTAATAATATATACTTTATTCTCCAAAAAAATATTTTAAAGGTACAATACCAAACGTATAACTTTATTTATTTATTAAGTAGTAGAAGTAGTAGTATAATACTTTATTGTACAACAAAGAAAAATACAACTGGAAATAATACTCAACATAAAGGGATCTTTTCCAGTCAACCTTTGAGCAGTTGAGGGAGAATTAGAAACTGGTAAATATATACGCAAAACGGCAATAAATAAAATAATAATAAAATAATTAAACATTCTAATCTAACCTACTAGAGAAGATACATAAAAAAATATAAATGTAAATAAATACCTAACCAAATACCAACATGTACACTATAATAAATGATTACGAACATACATACCTGCATACATAGTCTAATAACACATTAAAATTCGTCGGAAAGCCGTAACTTTATTTTTTTTACATTAACGTGGAAATCCGTTACTTAAAGAAATATTATGGAAGGTTCCATATTTTTCGAATTAGTTAGTTAATGATTTGATACGATTTTTCTAATAGTGCACCAATAAATAGTGTGTTTAAAAATTAGAAATGATGACGTTCTGGATTTTCGATGTTTTATGAGGCTGGTTAAGTAAATAACATCCTTTGCTGCATCAGGCTCCTTGAGCTAAAACAAAAACAATTTTTTTTTGCATTTTAAGTAAGTATTTAAAAATACAAATCATGTATTTTTGAACAGCAACAAATTTAAAAAAAAAGAATAATTATGAGTCTGTATGGGACCTGGTAAAAAGAGGAATTACAACATCTTTTACAATTTCAAACTATATTTTCAATATAGAGGACACGATATTCCGTGCGCGTGATTGCGATGTCGTCTTTTGCATTTTACTGCATCATGATAACTTCAAGCAGAATAGGGATATTCGAAAGTGCCTGGTAATTTTTGTGATTCAATCCTATGCGGGGTTTGAAGATTAATTCGAATGCACAAGGTTTAGGTGTCACACATTTCTACAAATTGATAACAAATAAACTTTAAACAACAAGAAAATATACACGTGTCACGTGAGGAACCCGAATAATTTGAACAGCGTATTCCTGAGGTCAAACGGAGTAATAAATGTTATATTAATTTAGGTCATATTCGCCAAAATAATTTTTTTTTTCGATTTTTTAAATGCTAATTTATTACTTAAAAAAGTAAATGTTATTGGTAAACCTGTCGATTAAAATAAATAAGTATATATTAATTCGTAAAAAATAGGAAATGCAAAGTATTCCTTATCACTTTGATATCTATCAAAAAGAATGTCTAGACTAGACCCCTTTTAAGGGCGACATCGCCATCAAAAAGGTGTTTTGCACTGAGTCACAATTTTTTAACTTAATTAACTCCGAAACAAGACGAATTCCAGAAAAGTTTATACGACATTTTAATCTCTAATTATGATAAGTAAATACACTGTTAAAATTATTGGGGTTCCCTCACGTGACACCGTGTATACTAACAATGAAAATAGTCATTGTATTCCTCTAAAACTATACGCATATTTCACACTTTGATCTAATACTTTTAAATTTTACTTAATCAGACCATAATTTTTTTGCTTTGATTACGGAAGATATTAAGGTTAAAAAAACGAATTTCTTGTTATTTTTTAATGTCATAAAAAAAACCCGTGGTCTGTATATGCCCACTGCCCGTTACAACTTACATGCGGTTCTTTATATGACCTAGGTATGTGGGAATTCGTCTGCTACTAGCCATAGACAGAAGTTTTCAGGATTAGTTACGTCTTTGCATCTAATCGATAGCTTAATAAATCCACGGGTCATATACGAACCACAAACTTTTAAAGTAATCATTTTACTAAAAAAACAATACCTTACATTCATTATTTTATATTCAACCCAAAAATAAAACACATAGCTGAGCACTCACCGTTTTTTTGCGACAAAGAAGTATAAAAACAACCATTTTATGACAATTTGAATTTGACAAGTAAAACGTAAAAAAAAAATTTAACACATCGAAAAACGAAGTATCTGATTACCTTTTCATCACGGAGTAAAAATAATCTATCGTATATTCGCAGCTTAGGCTTAGTCAAATTACTTAAAAAAATACATTTGTTTACTTACATAATACAAACAAAATATATTTAATAAAATAATTTGATTCGTTCTCCAGGTAAAAAGTAATAGATTTATCTGTAATCATCAAGAGTTATAATTATGATTACCTATGTATGATAAGTTACCCAATTTCCTTTACCTAATACTTACATACGAGCTATCATGTACCTATGTTATTATGAGTTTATGATGCTTACTTTGTCTTTTTTTTGATTAGAGTGTGTAACCAAGATTTATTTTCTTGCATATTTTAAGCAGATACCCCGTAGCACTAGCGTAGTTATTTATATCTTCAATCGCAGTTAGGTATATAATTTGCTACAATACTATTTTAGTTATTTGCCCTAATAGTTGTAACCTTAACCTTTTTAATGATAAGTTTTAATTTCTAGGAGAGGTTATTAGAAGCATTTAGTAGATTAAAAGCCTTCATAGAGGCATTAACCTCCTAATGAATATTATTCTAGCCTTTTTAAGGTTATAACAAGCATTAAACTTTCGGGTACGAAACACATGTTGCCTGAATCGGACAACTAACATTTAATTGTAGAAATAATCGATAAATATACTGTAAAAAGATCCTAAACCGATTGTAATTTGATCGATATCGATACCACTAACTATATCGTAAACAAATGAAAGTGGCCCTTGAACGCCCTAGAGAGAGCAACCTTATTCTAGAACTCCGTGGAACAGACTCGAGTTGACAGAATGCACGCACTTTCACCCTATCTGCATACTGTTACACCGTCCACGCAGGTGCTACTGATTAACTTTGTATAGCTAATATAGCTATCTAGTATCTAGCTACCTATAGTTGCACATCAATAGAACTAGATTCATACTGACTTGTTTAATTGTCAGAAAGGAAGTACTTTTTGTTCAATTAGGAAGAAAGACAGGACCAATTTTATGGTTTACCATTGAATTGCCGACAGACATTTAATCGAATATTATTTCAAAGACAACGTTTCAAGTATTTTCATTTCATCGACAAGTCATTGCGTCGAGGACTCGATACTAGGTAATTTGAACCGAGGTCTTTTAATTGGTAGTTGACTTATTTCAATAAAATTCATGTCATGGCTTTTCATTTCGGGTTTTTTAAATTCATTTTTTTTACATGTAATAATAATGATTCCACATAACATTATTTCAATTGGTAATATTTCGTTATCGAAACTAAACGTAATCACGTCAGTCGGCTCACCGATATGAAATTGTTCATTTGATCATGTGTGGCTTTTCTGGCCACAGTTCGTTTTCTTGGGGGTCGCAGTTCTAACCTAACCTTACCCATTTCTGGAAACAGTTCGTTTTTTTGGGGGTCGCAGTTCTAACCTAACCTATCCCACTTCTGGCAACAGTCCGTTTTCTTGGGGGACGCAGTTCTAACCTAACCCACATCTGGCAACAGTTCGTTTTCTTGGGGGTCGCAGTTCTAACCTAACCTAACCCACTTCTGCCAACAGTTCGTTTTCTTGGGGGACCCAGTTCTAACCTAACCTAACCCACTTCTGGTAACAGGATATATGCAGTAGTATAAATGTGCAGTAGGACATATAAATAATATAAAATTGTATTGAAGTAATACGTCGAAGAAATGAATTGCAATGTTTTGTAGTTGTGCCAATTAAGGTAATTTGAAACAAATCAGCGATTAAGTACTATTCAATTAATTTCAACTACTATTGAAATAAATAGTAGTTGAAATAAAATAACGCCAAACAATATTACTAGTACTAGAGTTCCGATGCATCGTTGTCGATGAAATAATATTCGATGAAAAGGTTGTCGACAAAACAAGAGTACACCCCAATTTTATCCCGTCTTGCCTGCGAATATTACTAATGGCGTCTGTGGTATTTACCAACTACATGTGTTTGAAATTATTATAACGTGTTCAACGCCTGTTGGACTCCAGCATGGTCGTCTTGTCTTAATATTTTTTTTTACCATACTCAAAAACACCCATATTTACTTTTTTGTCCATCTTGTCTATCAACCTTTAAACCTTGATGATGGTATCCTGTTGTCCCTCAACAGGGACATAGGGTTCTCTGAAGGGATTTCCATTGGTCACGGTCCTGTGCTGTCTCCTCCAGCTCCGTCCAATCAAGGCCAGTTGATGCAGCTCCTTTTCAACTGTGCGCCTCCAGGTGGTACGAAAGTGACCTTTGCCCCTTTTTCCAGGGACTTGCCAAAATCAGCCCTTGCTTGGTTATTTGGCTTTCGTAAAACATGTCCTATCCAGCGCCACTTCCGCAAAAGTATCTGCATAGTTTTGGCTGGTCAACGGTTATTAAGTGTTTAGTGAAAGGAGAATCTATGAAATCCTAAACTATAATAGGTAATATTAATTTTTAGTCCGGTAAATGGATGTATTTGTAAAGCTCAAAAAAAACCTCTACTGTGACCTGAGTGTACCTACCATGTGTTCATGTTGAATTCTTTAACAAGTTGATGAAATTAGGACGTTGTTAAATCTAATAAGTACTTTTCCTAACGTGCTCATCTATGACCCTAGCCGTTGCACCAAAAGTGACGGTGCATTATGTAAACTATGGTTTCATCACCCGTGACCGCTGTACTCGCATTAATGTCGATATGTTCTTGTGTTGCACGATTTTAGTAATAGAATTTTGAAGGAAGTACCTACCGTTTCAACATAGGTAAATGGACTAAGACCTGACCACGTCAGATATGATACAATAATGAGAGCAACCAAACCCGTCTGGTTAGATTGCTATACTATCCTCATAGTGAGATCCGGGCATCTGGTAGCTTTTAATGGGTGGAGGTCAGAGTGACAGACTAGCAAAATTTTGGAATTGGAAAATAGTAATACCAAAATAGGTAGAAACTGCCAAAGTTGTCTCAGTTATAAAGGACAGGGATCTATATTTCAACATTAGGTCAAAAAACATTACGGTATTATTACGGAAACAAAAACCGTAGGCGATAAATTATACGTCGTTTGGCACTACTTTCCGCCAACAGAAACTTTTGGCAATGATATAATCTAATTATTTATATAATTTCTCATAATATCGCATCAAACCCAGAACTCTAGAATTGGTTTTCTTGAAGTGGTTTGCATTCTTTGACCTCCACCACTTTACAGCAGCCAGATGTCCAGATCTATAAATAAGCATAGTATAGCAAACTGACTAGAGGGGTTTCGTTGCTCTCATTATTGTGTCATATCTGACGAGGCTAGCTCTCCGTCTATGATTGGTGTCAACTTATTACTTTCGTTTACTGAAATACGGTTTGATAGTCTAGACTTAAGACATCTTGAAAAGGTCGATAACCACATTAAACAGAAATTACCCGGACACTCGCTTAGAAAACACATAAAATTAAATTAGTTTAATGAATAACATATCATATAATAAATCCCAGATGTAGCCTCGGGATTTAAATATTAAAAAAAAATTAAAGCCTTATCTATCATTCTATCTGATATGCATAGACTAATAACTATAGACTTAATTTGTAACTAGTATTTTGCATGTTAGTAGCTTTGACACAGATGATTAGGTATGTTTTCTGAATTTTCACTGTGACCATGAGTTGTATAATCCGTGAAAATAGTTTTATTTTATGAATAACAATCTTTATATCCAAAACCATATTAAATAAGGTAATATATTTATTTGTTTGGGGCACAGGGGCCACTTGGGTAGGCAAGTATACCTTCCTGTTTATCAGCTATGCTATAAAGTGTGCGTTTTCACTTCGTGTTCAGTACCTCTACCACAAGGCAGACAAATAAGTAAGGGATTCGATCACGAATCTGTAAATCATTTGTATGGAGAATTTGTGCAGAGCCACTAGCGGTCACTTATAGAACTAAAAATGACTGCCATACCATGAGTTAACCCTTATTAGTACAAGGGGATATTATTTCCCACTTCGTCTATTCGTATAAAATTGATGTAATTTTTTAAATGGTAACACTTAACAAAGCTTACCATACAGTTTTACAGTTTTGGTAAACATTAGATTCATTTTTCTGGCAACACTTTTAAATCAAACTTCATCTGTCAGCACACGTCAGTGTCAAAGTCAAAAGTGGTGCCAAATTCGTAAAAACGGTGTTCGTCGGCAAAATGCGACCGGATTCATAAGAAAAAAATCAGGTAAAAGGATTTTGATATCAGTTATGTAAAATTAGGCATATTGTTTGTTATTTAGCATATAAAATAGTGTTTGAAACTATCGCTTTGTCCAACAAATGAGTCTTGAAGTTGTAGAGTGCAAGTGGGAAAATAATTCCCTTTGTTCATTTAAGACATCAATGAAATCACATTTCAAATTTCTTTTATATGTTTTTAGTAAAATATACAACGAAATTACATATTTTTATGATTATTTTGATAATAAAAACATTTATTGATATAATTTTTTTAATTTTTAGTACACATTCATAACTTTTTAACGCATATTTTCTGTGAATTTAGTCTTTGACTTGTAGTATGATATAATAATGTTATGCTGATTTATAATACTTATTATGAAATCTTTTTAGACTCACCATATAATGCCTAAGCAAAAAATAACTAATTAAGGTTAGAGAATGAATAGATACTTAAAAAACAAAATATCAGTGACAGTCACTTGAAAAGGTAAAATGCAACTTGTTTCGGACTGTAATTGTTACTTTTTTGTATTGTTAACTAAGTTTTAACCGTTATTTCCTCATTAAGTGTTTCAAGTGATAAATAATTTTTAATTTTATAGCATTTTTTCATAAGTATGAAAATAAGAGGTTTTACCAATGAATAATATGGTTCTACGAAAGTTAACGTTTTGTTTCTATATTAATATGATTATACTTTTTTTGCAATATATTCTCTTTTATTTTTACTTCAATATTGAAAAAAAAGTGAAAATACAGAAAACACAATAAAAATTCATCAAGGGAAGAACCATTTTTCGCAATGTGCACAATGAACAAGGGGAAATAATTTCCCACCGGAAATCACCCCCTTCCACTTACCCCCTTAATTTTTTACATATTTATTCTGAATCTAGATACTAAACTTAACTATAAATCAACTCCATTTTCTCATTTGCAGAAAATTGATGCTCTGTCCTATTAAGGGTTAAATTATCCTTTACGCAATTTGCTTACGAAAGCTCGATTGTTTGTTTCGTTTGTGTAGATTTCAATACTTTACAAAGTGACGTGACGTGACAAACGTCACATCCTTCACACCAACCGAAACAGATTGTATAGGTAAGCCAAAAAGGTTTTACTTCCTAAGTACATTTTATCTGAAGGTTTAGAACTGTAGACAATTATATGAGCAGTGAACAATAATAAGCATAGAAATCGTACTAGCTCTGAAAAATTACCCTACTTTTTGTGGGTGTTTAATATGCTTGCTAGGTCGTAAACCAGGAATAATTTCCGTTGGTCATCGTGTCCCAAGCGGTAAATTTTAAGTCGTTAAGGGCGGTCAATAATCAAGCTTCGTGATGGTCAGCTGCCGTTCCTTGAGTGGGCAGCCATTTTCTCACATAAAATACATATAAAATAAAATGACCATCGCGTCCCAGTTGAAACAGGTGATAGTTTATATGCTACTAGCCTTTTCCCGCGGCTTCGCCCGTGTACTATAAGTACTCAAAAAGGATACGATACCCATGTTGATTTTCAGACTTTGTGACCACATTTGCCCCTTTTAGGGGTTGAATTTTCAAAAAACCTGAAACACGTGTTTACTCATTTATCGTCAGGAACACTCCTGTGAAGTTTCGAATAAAATAGTCTAACAAATCTTGATTCGCCATACAAATTTTGGACCCCCATTTTACCCCCTTAGGGGGTGAATTTTAAAAAATCCTCTCTTAGTGCACCCCTAGACCTTATAAGGAACCTACGTGCCAAATTTGGAATCTCTAGAACCAGCGGTTTGGGCTGTGCGTTGATATGTCAGTCAGTCAGTCAGTCAGTTTCTTCTTTTATATATTTAGATAGATTACAAATAAAATAAAAATCATCAGCCGTCTGTATACCACTGAAAAGACCCTAAACTAGTCACATGAATATATGGTATTTCGGGTATCAGCAGACGGTCTTTCTACCTCAATACAGCCGGCTGACGATTTTCCTGATAATAAGAGCATCAAATACTGACAGCTGACCTACGCGAGTCATCATTATACTTCGTCCTTAACCACTACAAAAATTATCATCGCCTGGGACGCCTTGCGATTGGTCATGAAATTGGTTCCTGGCTTACGGTTCATGCCATCGGAGCCGGGAAATACAAGCTATGACAGTAACCCTTTACCTTATTTAAACGCGCGTGACTTTGAACGCATAAAATGTTATCAACCGACTTCAAAAGTTCGAAGGAGGAGGTTCTCAATTCGTCTGGATCTTTATTTTCACTATTTTTTCATAATGTTCACCGATTGCAACTTTTTTTTAAACAGGGAAATTACGTATTTCGTAATACATATTCAAAGCTAGGAAAAGGGGTGAAAATTGTCAGTACTTCATCCATCCATCCATCTACTTATTTCGTCGTAGGATATAGGATTACCTAAGAAAACCAAATTGATGAAATTTCAAATGTACAAATAACACTACTAGTTTAAAACGTCCTAGAACTACGTCCATATGTAATAGGTGATTCTTAATTTATTTGGTTATTTTGTCAACATGACAGTTCGACTTTTAGTGATCATAGTGGATCATAGGTTTATTTCTTATTATTTAGGTCTATTGTATAATCACAAAAGGATAAGTAACCTTTCAGGATGTTGTTGATTCTCTAAAGTATAAGCAGTGCGCTACTGTTACACATCCCACCTGCGTCGACGCCGACACGTTGGCCAAGTCCTTTAATTTATTTACCAGCGAACAAGCCGGAGCGGCGCCCGACATCCGAAATCACTACAAGACTATTAAATATAGTTTTCGTTAGTCTAACTATTGTTGGTGTCGAGGCAATCGATCCGTGGAGCAAGGGGCACGGAGCCTCACGACCTAACAAACGCACAAGGGAAGCTAAAGATGCTCCAGCAAGCCGCCGGTTTTCATACATAACACAACGCAGGATTGTGGCTTTGCCGCTTCTTGCATAATGATGGCTTTATTTCTATTTATAAGTTACACGTACGAGTAATTGTTAGTAGTACTTATAAGTTTCTAGTTTGTGACAATGTTACTTTAAAAGGCTATTTCGCAATAAATAAATCTTTAATATAATTATATACATTATAATTTCAAAGTGCCCTGTATAAATCTGGATGTCTTTTAAGTAAGCACTATTTTATAGTACTTGGATGCAATAATTCGAAGATCCCGGCCTGTAACGCAGTTGTTACTTCTTGAATATAAAATAATACACCTTCCTGGGATAAATAGTTTGCCTTGCTGGTGATAAGTTTGCTGCTACAGCAATCAATCAGAAATGAATGATGCACAAGAACCTGTTAAAAATGTTTCAATATTATTTGTTATTTTTCACAGTTTAATTGTAATTATTATGATTGAAAATGAAAGTGTTTATAACTATCATATCAAATTTTAACTACTTACCATTCATTTTAGGTTAGAGTTGGTATTTTTGTGTCGATTTAAAATCAGATTAATTGACTATTAATACATAAATCTCACAAATATTCAGCAGTTCTTGGGTCTACATTTCTTTTTTTAAATTATTCTTATTGAAGTGTTGATGTGGATATTTTTATTTCTCATATCGGCTTGAAATTTACCGTTTCGTTTTCCAGTTCCAGTTATCATACTATGCAGTCTTATTAACAAATTATGCTTAATATAAGGCCTTGTCGATATTATTTCGTCAACTAATAATATATAAATATAACACAATAAATACGAATGGTTTTCACTTTCACCATGTTTTGACATCTCACCTTATAATTTGATAGTGAAAGAGTTTTCTACAGTCGATACGGTATTTTTCGGTGACGTAAGTCAAATTAGTGTCTTATGGTAACGTTTTAATAAAACCTATCGATAACAAACTGTACTGACCTTCAGTGCGTTAACATGACAGATCACATTCGACGTGCCGCATACATCCGTCTCGTTCTACCTATGAGACGGATGTATGCAGCGCACTAAACGTAATCCGACAGGAAATGTCAGCATAGATCGTTTGTATGTGTTGCTGTCGAAACTGAAGGAAAACGATTCGAAGCCCGATTATTCGTTAACGCCTATAGAAAAATATTCAGAATTTTCTACATGACTCGTGGTAGAGGTACTGAACAGTTCTAAGCGAGCATTCGTTCGTTCGTGCGGTAGATGAAAATACTTGAGCGTTTGAACGTGTTCGTTCAGTGATGATCGGCTGGACTCGGCGAGCGAATGCTCGCTCACTCATTAATTCAGTGTAAACGACGTCACAGGCGAGCGAGCAGATGTTCAGTGCATTTGTTTGGCGTTGTGCATGCTCGGGGTGAGTCTCCGATCTTTTTATGAACCGTCAACTGAACCCTATGTGATGGAATGGAATCAAGAAAAAACGTTGCAACTCATTGAAGTTTATCGTCTTCATCCCTTCTTATGGGATAAAAAAAGCAAAGATTATAAAAACGTTGCAATGAACGATGCTTTTAAATACATAGTCGACATTATGAAATGTTCACCGCTGGATGTCAAAAAGAAGATTGAATCTATAAATGGCATTTCCGACTAATCTCATTAAGTCTTGGAATTGTTGTTTTTAATAACATTCCAATTACAACAAACCTGTACTAGACAAAACTGAACTTTTTTTTAATTAAGTGAAAACAGATGTTTTCTGGTTCGAACGAACATCGCTCGAACAGCAAACATTTGCTCAGAGCAAAATGTTTGCTTAGAGCACTAGGTGAAAAGGCAACTTTATCAGAACAAAAAACTCAAAGTGTCATGGTAGGATGACAGCCAGGGCAAAGCAATCCTTTTACATAGCTGAACAAAAGTACCCATCTATTTAAGGCGAAGTATGCCAAATACCGACCAGCGCGTACTAACGGAACTCTAACTTGAGACAATGACGTGACACCGTTCTGATAAACGATCACGCTTGACATAATTCTATTAATGGACCGTGTTGTTATAGATGTTGAGAAAGGAACAAAGAAAATAAAGCAAACATGCAACCCGATGAAGAGATTTGATATAAAGTCGATACCTTTGTAGATCAAAATCGAATAATAGAGAATAGATTCGTGGTTTAGCAGCAAGATAAATGTACAGCTTGACCAGAAATATTATGATCATGCGCCATGTTGCGGAATTACATTGGAACTAATTTCTTACACTAGTAATATTTTTTATGATGGGTTGTCATTGTCACTGTTGTGAGTGTCATAGTTGGGGTTGTCTTGAATAATAGTAAAGTGTTAAATATTAAATAATAAATATCAAGTAATGCCAAAAAATATTTACAGTCAAGAACAAAACATTGTAAATAATATATGTAAATAAACTACTAGAAATAAAACGCTCGGGAAAAAAAGTATTTCGGTACGAAACATTTACAAATTAACATGAGCTGACAGGTAAACAAATCAGGATGACTGACATGACTGTACTGACTATACTGAACTGTTCCCATATAAATGAGAATAATAGCGCCCTCTTGACAATTATCATATATTTCTGGTTGGGCTTTACTAATACCTCAGCATTTTTATGAAGTTTAAGAAACTTGACCACATCAGCATCACTTGAATTGAAATCCATATAAGTATATTATCTTACATATTCCAGTCTAGTTTATAATACACTTAACCTCTTACTGCATAATTAAAAAAATATATTTGTTTAAATTAAAACTTTGACACATGTCAACTGACTTGAAAGTTGGATCTGCCGTAGATGGATTCGTATTCGGAAAGGGCTTTTTTTTCTCATAGCTATTCTTTTTATGCTCCTACTTCCTAGTTAACTAGTATCAATAAATTGTTTTCGTCCAAATATGGCTATCCTTAAGATTCTATTTCGATTTAGGAAATGAAACATACGAGAAGTACCTATTTTCTCGACCAAGTAGATATTTAGTCCATTCAGTTTTAAAACGTAGCTGTTAAAAACTATATTACAAAAATCTGATTAGTGTTCATTTTATGCTGCTCAATAACAAAATGCAAGAGAGACGTATTATAAATCGAAAGTATCTAATGTAGAGAAAGCTACTACGAACCTAATCCTTAGTAAAAGCTAGGTACATAAATTTAATTGTCTGGATTAAATCTGATAAAATAGTAGAGCCTTTCTCCTACATAAAGACCTTAATACATCATTTTGTACCGTGAGATCAAGGCCAGCAAGTATATAAATGAATATTGCAGATAAATCATATAATTGACGATCAAAGTTACGTAAAAGTAGAAAGGGGTGAAATTTATTATCACTAACACGAAACAAAATATTTGACAATTTCCAGTTATGGAAAATACTGTATCGACGACATTTGTATCATGACGACTGTTGCTTTTTAAGAGCTCAATTATCATAGTCATGCTAAATAACAGCTTTCCTCTTACTATTTTGTTTATTTTTAAAGTAAGACCTATATCTCACCAAAAACTTCAGTTTGGTGTGTTTTCATGTCGTTATTGTTTTAGCCCTGTCAAATTACATTATTCTGCAACCAATTATTTCAAAATCGATTAATAACACAGCAAAATCTTAACAGGAAACAAAAAAGCAATCCAACCGTTCCAAAACTATATTTACCCGCCTTTATCGGTAACAGAAACAATACGCAATATAAACTTTAAGGCATTGCAATAAGAGTAGCAGAAGTAAAGCATGAAGGTGACATGAAGCGTAAAGTGACATAAAGTGGAAAGTGTTTCCGTCTGCGATGAACCAAGTATTGCACGTAAATTGTCATCTATCGCAGTACGTGGTATGTATTAAGTGTATGGTGTTGGATGGGTTATTGTTGCTGTAATGTCTTACGGTTCTTTGCTTTGATACGTTATTGTTATAAGCAATTTAGAATAGGTGTCTGCAATATTACAATTGTTTGTAAAATAGTTAGGATTAAAATGCATATTTGTTAAATTGATCAGGAAAAGTGCCTGTGTGTCATAAAACCGTAAATATCTCTTCGTTTAATCTTGTTCTTGCCGTCTAGTTAAATATTTCAATTTCATTTATTCTTCATTCAATTGATTGTTTTATGTGTTCACTTTTTCTCTTTAACACCATTGTTGGTTGAAACATATAAACAAAACAGTTTTAAATTTAACTTCTGACTGACTTTCCATCCTTTTACGTATTCTGTACACAAATGAAAATATAAACTAAAATTTAAGTTACCGACCAGATCTTCAACTCGAGACGTATCAAAAAGTTAAGTTATGTAGTTAATAGATATCCCAGACATACGGTATTATAAATCATATTTGATCCTAAAATTTACTGGTTGTAAAAGCATAATCTAATGAATGAATTGCATATCTTACGAGACATTTTTAAATATGAAACTAAAATAACTGTCAATTTACTTTTTACGCTAATAGATCCCATGAACCGACTTGGATAACATTAATTACCTATTAAAACAGTGAGTCCCGGAGAAAGATGTAAAATACTTTATAACCAGTTCCTCGCCGGATTCTAGGACATCAGCTAGTTTTAAATAGATTTCCTGTGTGTAAAATACGAGTACATATTTCCTTCCTTATCAAACCATTCTAACAATCGTTTGAGAAATTGAAACATATAGCTTGGAAGTGCAAACGAGAACGCATTCCGACGCGCACGCGCCGCAGTTACACTATTAACATAATGATCGGGTGAATAAGAACGAGGCATAAGAGTTAGCGCGGTTTTATTATAGGGTTCAAAACCTATTAATAGAAGGACTAGAAATCAAACAGATATGGTAAATAAATACCCAGTTTCTAATGGTAGTTATAACAGATGAACTAGATTATAAAAATACTGATAAAGATGGTAATAGAAACACCGTTGAACGGGACTTAATATACAGCTGATGTTGATGTGACACAGATGAAGCAGCGTATAAATGTTTGTGTTAGATAATGTTTTATAGCTGCATGACCAATAGTTATGAATATTGAAGATATATTAATTGTGACGATCCTCGAACGTAATAAATTAGTTAGTAGTAGTAAAAATCACTTTATTGCACACAATACATGTGTCAATAGAATTTTGCCGATACAAGTATTAAGTTACAAAGGCAAACGTCATAGCATAGATCAGTGGAATACTTGTAGATTTTGAAAAGTAGTCACATGACAGAATAAAAATTATTACCAAGAAGAGGCAAAAAAAAACCTAAACATTACAAATAACTACAATACATAATAAATAACTTAAAACAAAATAGATTTATCTAAAGTAGTTCGTTCATAGAAAAATAGTTACACTATTTTAACTAAGGACTGTTTTATATTTGAAGGATAAAAATAACATTAACTAATGTAAGAGTTGGAGCTGGTACATACATTTAGCGGAAGAAAAGAGTTGCTTTAAAATATACGCGCTTTATAAAAAAAATTACGTTTATCAAAACGTATTCAAATTATTTTTTTATTAAGCTATGTGCATTTTAGTAGGTAACAAAAAAATGAACAGTCACATACTCCATAATTAAGTACTTATTTATTGCATTAAATGCATGTTACGATTAAGTTATTGTCTGTTACGGTCATGTAGGTACCGTTAGTTGGAAAATACTCTACTCTAAACATCATACTTAAGGATGCAAAGGAAACCGACAATTACACTTACCTAATACTTAAATATGTCTGTAAATGCTCTCCTATTGAGGAAATAGACATTTCCAAGATGTTAGTGACTGATGGACATGCAATCATTACACGTGATAACTGTAAAGATACTGAAATTGCGAAAGACTCAGGCGAGAAAGTTGGTTTTAGTGTTCAATTATAAGAAGCTTTTGAAGAAAACATTGACTCATGCCATCATTATCATCAAGGTCATTGAAATGGATAAAATAATATTAGTCATTGAAAAATCCTTTATGCAAATAACCGCAAAAAATATAAAGACATTACGTATTCAATCGGCAGAAACATTTAACCACATATGAATTTGGTGACAATTTCAAGTATGAAGTTTTAATATATCGCTAAATTGCTTTAACGGCTGTCACGCTAACGGACCGAAAAACCCAAAAAGCCTGTTTCAGTTATCGAGGTCAGTAATGCCATACACAAACAACCACGCACGAACCAGTTGGCGGTCAGGGCCGTACGGTCGTTCAACTTCAATTTTCCACAATAGATTGAACCCTCATTCCTATTAATTTATACTTAGTTAAAGCTCAAGTTTAAATGGACATGAGATTGCATCGCACGGAAACATCGCTTACTCGAAATCCATTGAGCTCTTCCTTAAGGAAAATCGTGTTCGCGGTAAAACGTAGGCGTTAATGTAACGCTATGTCATGAATGTTATTGTTTACCGGGGGCGGTGAGAGCACGTTGTATCGGAGTAGTTTCTTTTTCAATATGTTGGGAATAGGTCAAGTTTAACGATTACTTAGAGCAAGAAATGCTCTTCTTGAGGAACGTTTTCGTTGTCAGTAACAAACAATATGTCAGTCATATAATATATCTTTTTGATGTGATGAAATAGCTTATATAAAAATAGGAAAATATGTATCTTGTTACAAGTTTAACATTTTAGCCACAGTTGCGTTAATTTAATGGAAAAAATTGTATTACTGTTTTTTTGTATATGCGAATAAAAAGCATTAAAGCTTTTTGTCTTCGTCATCTCATAGTATCATAGTAATATTAAATGCCTTAAACTATTATTGACGTTGAATCATTAAAGAGATAAACTAAGCACTTTCTTATTCGCCATTTGTTTATTTATCACTTCACGTAAAGTGTGTCAAATTTTCAATAAATAAATATAAATTATGGTAACCTTCTTATGCATCATTACGTATTTACATCAGCGGCATCCCACGGTGGTAACGGTTATCTTGTACAGCTAACGATATGCTAACGGAATAGTTTTTCTGGCCTTTATTGTATAACTTGTTCTTCTTAATATTTTTTATTTTGATATTCGTCACCGAAGTGATTTTGATGTAGTTTTTTGACGTCATGTGTTATATTGTTTTTTGTTTCGGACAATGCATAAAATGAATTCATTAACAGTTATATCACTATTATTTTATTAATATTTATATCGCCTGCATTACTACATATACAATTCCTTTTTAGGGTTCCGTAGTTGACTAGGTACTGTTATAGTTTCGCCATGTCCATTTGTCCGTCCGCGACTTTGCTCAGTGATGGTTGGTACAAGTCAATTTAAATTTGGTATGAGTTTATTTTTTAATCACGCCAACAAATGAGTAAAACAAAATAAAAATAAAATTATTTTTTAGTGGGCGATGATTTTTTTTGCTTAAAAAATAATAAGGAACTCAATAAACAATTTTTGGATAAAACTAATATTTCGTAAATGCTCTGAAAGTTAAAAAAAACTGCGTCCGAAGCCTTTAAATTATAAACCGTGGGTCCGAAAATTCGGGAAAATTCATAGAAGTGAGACCTGAAAAGTACTTTTAATGAAAACTATACAGGGTGCCATCTGAGACGTGATCAGTTATATGTTTTCCTAACTCCATAAACAACTTTTACTAAAATCAGACATTTTTTTTTTCTTTTTTTACATGTTTTTGTAATTTATTTTTCTTTCAAAAGTGATAATATTAGTGTAAAACAGTTTTATAAGATATTTAAGGTAAAAAAAATATTAAATTACATTTTATTCGGAATAAATGACAAAATTGTTATTAACGACAGTTCCATTTCAAATAGGTAATTCAATTTACTTATTTAAATATTCTAATAAGTAGTTTAAATATCCCGAAAACACCGTCAAATGAAAAATAAATTACAAAAACATGTAAAAAAAAAGAAAAAAAATATGTCTGATTTTAGTAAAAGTTGGGGCATTCAACTGCTAGTTGTTTATGGAGTTAGAAAAACATATAACTGATCACGTCTCAGATGACACCCTGTATTGAATAAAATCAGTTTAGCCGTTTCTGAGTTATAACTCAAAAACCTATAGTAAAAGACGTAAGTGCCGCAAAATATCCTTTATAAAACCACCATTTGAACGGATGTATTGTAATAGCCTGGCAACTACGGTACCCTGCACTGAGCCTGGCCCGACATGCTGCTCTGAAATTTATTTGCTGATTTTAACATTTTGTTTCTTTCTTTGCAGGTAATCTACCATTCGACCAACATGACGCGACGGAAAAGTGTGTGTTCAAAGTGGACTTTAGTTTTATTAGTATTTGTTTTATGCCAGTTTGTTGATTCAAGACCTCAGGAGGTGACTTCAGCGTCACCGGTTGAAAATGCACCAACAAATAATGTACAAACCACAGAATCCACAAGGTATAGATATAGATATAAGCAACGTAGTTTATCTTCATTTAGGTTACCTGAAGTCATTAGCTTTTTCAATAACTCAGATTTAATAAGTAATAGTCATGAAGTTAAAACTGGAAATGGTTTGAAAAGTAATTTAGCTACTCCTGCACAATATTCGAATTCTAACGTGCATTTTGTTAATACCCAGTCAACAGGAATGAATAACAACTCTTCTAGACAAAGTCGTTTAATCAAGTACAAAAGTAACGAAAAAAGAAAGAAGATTGGGAACTCGTCATTCAAAACTTATAACACAAAGAATAACAATAAAGATATACATTCAAAAAATAATATACAAACACTCGAGCCTATCCGAGACCATAAACTGCAAATTTCTCATAAAAATAATCCTCCGATACGTAAAATAGTCACTAAATGGAGGGACAAAGCAAAATACGAAGATTTGAACTTTAATTTGGACACCACCGTGTCTAACGAAAATACTTTCAGTAGTGACCATTCAAGTACAGAGTTAAACAATGATATTTCTACCGAAGCTACAGAAAAAGTAAGTAGCTATCAAAACTTTAATAAACTTTACAACAAACTAGTAAACAATAGATATGAACCCGAACCTGAATATTCAGAAGAAACTCAACTGTACTCTAGTAACGTTCACATAATAGACAGATATCCGTTTCCAAGCGTTAGGCCCACTTATGTTTTTACAACACCCAAGCCTACACCTATAATTACTAATGTAGGTAATCCCCAGCCTTGGCCTCAACCTAGCTTTCAAACCAACTATCGCAAAACAACAAGAAAACCTATGCAGACAAAGAGACCTATTAATAATCAACATAACTATCATAATTCTGTGTATAATAATTATCCGCTACACAATTTTGAGGTCACCACTTTCCAACCATCGACTGTATATACAGATAGGATCGTCATACGACCGGAAGAATACAGCGCGTCGCCCGACGACTGCCCTACTATATTCCTTACACTAAACAATACTTTCCAAGGACAAGGCAAAGAAGCGTGCCCTGATTTAAATATAGCTGTCAACACAAACGTCATTAACAAAAACGTCGTAATAGAAAGCGAGGAAGAAGATGCAGAGTTTTTCCCGGGACCCTTTGATGAATCTGTCGATGATGATGATGATTCAGAAACTGAAAGTGCACAAGCTAACGATTACTTTGAATCCGAAGAAAACGAGGAACAGGAAGATGCTTCCGTGGAAGGCGAAAGCTTGACAAACTATAATGCGGCTAACCAAGAGTTATCAGCAGACTCACCGGAAGCAGTTGGTTTTGGTTCTCCTAGTACTAATCTAGCGTCATTACAAAAACCTAGTAAGCCAAGCAGTGATCTTGACGACATTTTTAGTTTTTCGGGATTTTTTGACTTTTTTCGACCTTCTGTAAATGGTTTAAGTTGGTTGGTATCTCTGAATCCATTTAATTTCGGTTTGCTGTCATTTTTCTTCACCCCCATAGCAATGATATTTGCAGCTGCATATGGTGTAGCTTCATTTTTCAGTGGTTTGACGTTAGCTCGAGAAGCACCAATGCAGGTTTATCGACCCGAGTGGCAGTGGGATGACAATATCAAAACGTGGCATATCAATTCCTTCCCAGGAGATAGAAATTGGAATAAAAGGAAACCAAAAAATAGAAAAGAAGAAAAAAGTTCTATAAAACCTACGTTGTTTTTCAAATTAAAAGAATTGATGAAGACAGTGACAAACAACCTAAGAGACAGAAATGAATTCAAAACGTATCGTAGGCACAGACGTAAGAAAAGAGAGGCTAAAAATTTAATAAATTATAATAATAAGTCAGGAAATATATTTTCATTGAATCGTTTAGATAAATAAACTAAATAAAAAGCTAATGACTATTGGCAACTGGGTTAAATATATGTAGTGTACAAAGTATATTATTATTTATGTGCCAATAAAACTATTTTCAAATAAAATACTTCATACGTAATTGTGTGTTTTAGCTTATTTTAGGTAAACATTCTTATGCTTACTTATAAGTTTTTAGTTATTTAATACTTAATTTAATATTTTCATAAATTATTGTAGATATTTAGCTTATGAACCTACAATAGAATTTTTAAGTTTTTTCATCATGTTTTTAGTATGCAAAATTTATATATGTATGTAAAAGCAGCAGGCAATTTTAAAACATAAAAGGAAAATATTGCTGAATTGGATTGTAATTCCTTTCTCCTAAGAAATAAGAATTATATCCATTTTAATTTATTTGTATAAGTCATGTCCATATAAAGTATTCGTAACGAGAAAAAATCTTATATACTAAGTTAGAGGTTTAAAAACTATTAAATAATTATGAATTTCATATAATCATATTCTAGTTTTATACAAATTTTACCACCAAGAGTAATAAAAGGGCTGACGTTTTATATGTACACAAATATCATAAAACAATAAATTGCTTTAAGTATATACTCGTATTTAAGTACCTTTCTGCTATTAAAAATGGTAAAGGGCGAACGACTTTATTTGAGTTTTGTTATAAATAAATAACTTACTTATAGGTACAATGTTTTACACCCAAGACTAAAAACCTGAAAACTGTTTATTCAGAATCGAGAGTGGAATCAATTGTAGTATATCTTAACATGGGTATACTTTTTATTTAATTTTCATTTTTTTTAAGTGTGCAGTCTAAAAGTTTCGAATACTACAGTTTACCATTGTATCGAGAGGTTAGGAGGTAGAGGTTGAATATTTAATAATGGCTGGCAGCTTTGGCAAATTTGTTTTTTCACTGTAAGTCATGTCATACAAATTGACAAAGTACGTTGACATGACATGACACATGTAGAGATGTAACAACAACACAACAAATGTAGAGTAACAATTGAATATAATTGCAAGGAAAACTAAATATACGAATATCTTTCGAAATAATTAACTGATTGAAAAATAAATACTCTAGATTAATTAGCAATAATAAAAATCATTTGGGGTGTCTGGGGTTTTTAGTGGCTCAAGTAAAACGTTATATATAGCGTTTTTTACTTCGTATTTTTTTAACTTTTGTTATAATTACTCTTACACATATTTGGTCATTTAACTTTGTATTTAATTAATTTCTTTTGTTATATATTTATATACCTCTTCATTAGGTATATTTATCTATATCTATGCCGTGTCGTATTATTTATAAGTTTTATAACAAACGTGCGATTTAATTAAAATGTATATATGGGGTTGTAAGTATACCTATTTTTAAATTTACACTGTTACGATCCATTAAAATAACTTTTTAAAAGTACTTTAATTTATACTATTAATATTTTACAATTTATTAACATGAAATGTTGTCAAATCAATAAAATCCAAATTGCTAAAAACATAATTAAGCCAACCATACAACTACTTATTTAAGTACAAAATATGAATATCTATAATCCCGCAATTAATGTTAGCCGTCAAACCAGATTTTCAGGTCAAATATTAACTAAGATAAGTCATTTGATTACTGAGGTTCCAATATGGCAGCGGAACCAACAATATTTTAGCAATTTCATTTTTTTCCGTTTGAGGTACGGAACCCTAAAAATAGTTACGCTACTTTCTACATTTTAATAAACTTTATCTAACTTTGTTCCACTGTATCTTCCTTAATATTTGGCCTGATAATCTGGTTTGAAAACTAACTTTTGGAAAATTTATTGCTCTTTAAGTTTGTCATGAAACGTGTACACGTAAGCTAATCTAAAAAGATATAAGCGAGAAAGTGAAAAAAGTCAGATAATTTTTAGGTTTTTGCCCCCCTCCAAGTTAGCACAAGGTCCTCCAGGTCGAAGACTTACGAGATTATTCGTAGTATACACCCAAACTACCCGTTGAAGTTCCATTGAGTTTGGATTACTTTCCAGCTACCCTTACCTTATAATTATTTAGAAAGCAAGTATCACCTTTAATCAACTTTTAGATACTTTTTTAATAAAAATATATATATGGATTTGAACAGTAATATAATGTGAGCTTTATAAATTTGCTAGATTTTGTAAATAAACATTCATTATTTTATATTTCAGATGTTTTATTTAATTCTTTAAATCAAACATGCTTATAACATTCATTTGTTAATGCATGTTGCATAAATAAGAGTTAAGACATAAAAAATGTGTTTCTATATTATCTTTAGTCTGGTTACTTTGGCTTTCATTTAATTTGGTTTCAGGACAACATTAGCCTTACGATTGACTTGTCCAGACTTTGTTATTGCTTTAAAATTATGGTGCATTGATAAGTGGTTGTTTTTAGCTTTACGTATTTTATTAAAAGTCAAAGTAACCCGGTCTTGTTTTGTACTCCATACTTAAGTACTCTAGTCATTTATTGTCAAGACGATAATTGGTTATATGCGAAACAGTGGTGCTCGCCTAGAGGCTAATGGGACTACGCTGTTAGTTTACCGAACATGAACTTCGCACATGGGCCGCGATTCAAAAAATCAACACACACACTTGTTGAGAGCTGGACATACGCACCTGAGGAGACGTGCGGGGAGCAGACAGAACGCGACGTCACCACCGCGGACCGCGAGCGACCCGCGGAGGACACTCAGCTTAACCTACTCATTTAATTATTAGCGATTTAATTATTAGCGACCATCGCTTGCGGTCTAGTACAAATCTCTCTCTAGCCATTCCGCCAAAACACTCGCGTATTTACTCTAGGTCCTTCACTGCTTATGCAGTTAAATTGTGGAATGAGTTGCCAGTGGATGTAAGAAAGTCGCAGTCTGTTTCCTCACTCAAGGAGAAATTGAAAAAGTTGTGGCTAGTGGACTCTTAGTGTTTTTTGCGAATTGAATATTGTATATATATATATATGTATATAGGTATATATTTAAATAGTTATTTATTTATGAACGTGGTCTGATATTATATGTGTATAGTAATGTACATTATTATGTATGTAGTTTAAGTATTTGTATGGTACATGAATGTACCTATATATTTATTAGTGTTTACCTGCAGCTTTATGTGTTTTGGAACTTTTTATTTGTATCTTTTGTGCATAGTTTGTCTTTCACCATTTGTATTTAATCCTTTCTCATTTTCTCATGGGTTGGCTGGAAGAGATCCCTATCAGGGATAAGTTCGCCTTTGTGCATATCTTTTATATATGTTACTGTTGTTTTTTATGTTATACCTACTTGTTTATGTGCAATAAAGTGATACATACATACTCCGTCGGCAACGGACGACACCGGGAATTAGTTTCTTTATAATTGTTTGGCCGGGATTCTCCATGTTACTAAGGCGGAATAAACCAGCCTATCTTGATACAGTCCTCTCTTATTTCAACGTCCCAGTAGGACCCTAACACACTGGACAGACACAGCTCCAACCCAACTCAACCCAACTCAACTCAACGCTATAACGACATTGACATTTGCTATACGAACAGATTTTCATTCAACATTGGTCTCACATTGGTCACACATTGGTCACACATTGGTCACACATTGTACCAATGTTGTGTCAATGTCGTTACAGCGTTGAGTTGAGTTGGGTTGGAGCTGTGTCTGTCCAGTGTGTGTTTGTTTTTCTAATCGCGACTATGGCCAATACACGGCGTATTACACGCATACATATATTCGACACTAGTCAAGTCAAATACTTATACATTTACAACGTGTATTTAAACATAATGTACTGACAGGCGTTATCGCAAATTAGTTTCATTTCAAATTAATAAAATTGAATAAATTAAGACGTATCCGTTTTGTGAAATTGCGGTTACCGCCGAAGTATTAGGTAAACAATGACATTGTGATTAACTCTATAGCGACAGTTTCGTAGATTTGATGATAAAGGGTTTCACGTTTACGCGAATTGCTATTTATTTTATATTATGGCGACATATTGCAAACACTGAAGGCAGGTACCAACTGGAATAATCCTTCTAAAACTTGGACTCTATTGTGAGAGACGCCATAAACAGAAAGAAGAACCCAATGAAGGATAAATAATTCATAATGTTGAGTACACATAAATAACCCGGCGATAACAAACAGTCTCAGCTATTTAATAAATAGATAAATAAAAATATGTAAAACATACCAGGAACAGACACATGTCTGTTTTTTTATTAATCAAAATATTGATTGAGGTATATTTCAAAAACTTCGTGTCAGTACTTAATTAACAAATATGCTTCTCTTAATTTCAGGAGTTCCAGTGAAAAAGCACCCGAAAACGTAACAAAAGAAGAACTGACCACCAACAGCTCCTCCAGGAATGTCAAGACTAAGGGCGCTGGTATTGGCGATTCCATCAAAATGGTTGCCAGTCAGTTGCTTGAAAATCCTTCCAATTCTTCAGGACCAGCACCCATCGTGTCTGATACCAGAATACCCCCGAAAGTCAAAAATCAACTTGCACAAAAACATAAAATAAAAACAAGACACGAAAATGGAGAAGAACCTTTAGAGAGTGCTCATGCAGGTATTGCCGTACCAGTCACAATGGAAGAGTTGGAATCTGAAAACAAAGTAGGTGAAGCTTCAAACGAATCATCTACTTCCAATGAAGGAATTTCTACCTGGATTTTACTAAGTAATCCCATGAATAAAGAAAATATTACATCTACTACTGAGCCTACTAAAGTAGATGACAATATAAAGAAACAGAAACCTATTTCTTCCAAAAACAAAACAAAGCGTCCCGCGGTCAATAAACTACCAATAGTTAAGCGTCCAATCATCGGTAGTACGAATAAATCTGATTTAGTAGCTGGAGGATCAGCTATAAATGAAAATGTGTACAATAAGATTAAGGATACTGTTTTATCTAACGTTCAGAAAAACAAAAGCACATCAACCCAACGCATTACTACACCCTCAACGACTACTGTCGCTACAACGAATGAACCCCCTACTACGAAAAAAGAAGTTGTTACAAAACCAGCAGTGACACTTCCTGTTGTCAAGGCTACCTCAAAACCAACAAAGAAGAAGAATAAAAATAAGCTCAAGCTTACCACAACAGAAGCAACAGTTACGAATGAATCTGCTTTGTTACCAATGGAGGCAAAAGAACAAGAAATCGAACTTGAAATCAGCACTCCAGCAGCTACTACAAAAAAGCCAAAACGCACTTCTACCAAGAAAAAGAAGACAAAGAAGCGTAAGACTTCCAAACCCAAACCTGAAGCAGATACGGCAGTAAGTGAAATTAAAACTAGCAACAAGACGAAATCTAGTAAGCCTTCAAAGAAACCAACAATAACAGATGTCACTGGCCCAATTACCTCCCAAATTTACAACTATTTCTCAAGAGAAGTGATGCCTTCTGTAGGAGTGGGAGTCATAGGTTTAGCAAGTCTGGTTGGAATAGCTAGCTACTTCCTGTATCCTTTTGCAACACCAGTAAGAAGGACTTTTGAAGTAGATAAGAAAGATGATTTATATAAACACAACGCTGAAGAATACGCTAGTGATGGGAATGGACAGGCTGAGGAAGAAATGCTGGGAACAGTACTAGCTGGAATGCCGGCTCACTCGAAACATAAACTTAACCCCTATGCTGGTCAAACTACTCATATGAGCCGAAACCCGTACCCGTCTAAGAAAGATCAAGACATCAGATACCGCCACGTGTCTACGAGCAGCTATGAACCAAATTACAATGTGCGCTATTCGCAACAAAAAACCGGTATCGCGCATGGTGCTGTGTATTCCGAACCAGTTAACTACAGCCCACAACAGCCACAATATGAGACCCGACATGTGTACACCACGGAAAGCAAATACACATACGATAAGGGACCCACTGCTTACACTCCATCGTACCCAGCAGTAGAGCCCATCTACGCAGCACCTCAAACAGGCCCCTCAGGAATATCATCATATGGAAGTGATGCATCTAACGCTGTCGTCTACGGAGTTAAACCATCATCAGACTCCGATTTCAAACCAGTGTATCCTTTCGAAGGTCAATATTATGGTGAACAACAACAAACAACTTCCACTCCAATGACATACCCACCTACTTCAATGTATCTTGGCTCGAATAATGAGGATCAGCCTGAAGATACTAAATATGACGAACAAACTGGCGAAGATGAATCTAGCGTTGATAATAAGTTTGTGGTTGGTAATGTTCCCAAAGAACTGTCAGACTCGGTAACTCCAGCCGTCGTGCCGGAACACGGGCCAAGAAATTTAAATAGGAAGAAGAGAAGTCCAGTCTACAAAAAGCGTAGCATCACTGGCTCTATTGAAGAAATCCTAAAAGCTGCAAAAGAGCAAAACAAAGATGTGTTTCTTAGCAACGAAATAGATGAAGCTCTAGGACTAACGGTCAAAATCGTACCAGTTCCAACCGAATCAATCAAAGCAGAAACTGAGAACAAAACAGCTGAACTTAAGGAAGAAATAGTTCCCGTATACGCAGTATCTGTGGATCCTACGGAAGAATCAAAAACTACCACAAACGCACCAGTAACTACTGAAAAGACCGAGTTCATAGTTGAAAGTGTATCGACTCTTCCAATAAATGGTAATAAGCAGGAACCAACCACTGAAACCGATATGTCAAACGAACTAGACATTACAACTAAAGCTTTTAGAGTATATGAAGTATTTTCTTCAAGCAGTCCTGTAGATACAACTGAAATAACCGCCACGAACGAAGGGAAAACCGAGACTACTACAGCTAAAAGTTTAATGACTGAAACTACGACTGAATTCAAATCAGAAACTACTTCAATAATGCCATCTACGTCACCAGTTTCAGAAACAAAAGCACCAGCTTCAAGTACTTCAAGACCAAGACCAACTATGTACCCTGAAGTAATAACATACCCCCCACTAAACCAGGAAGGAAGCATTTTCACATTTCTTAAACGTCTTATAGAATTCAAATACAGATTAGGACTGAGTATCATTCAAAATACTTCAGAATCTTTAAATAGGTATTTGAGAAGTATGGAAAATGCGGCACAGAGCGTAGCGAACGCTTCTAAAACTTAAGATTTGAGCATTTGTTCTTATAAAATACGCTCAGTTCTAAGGTTTGTATGGTCAAGAGACGGGAGCGAATGACTTAAACAAGAATATTAAAATGACAACAAATAATACATATTTTATGTATGTAACTTTACATAGGTACATAAAAAATTAATCTCATAGACTTGTTTTAACGTCATGTAGGCTGGATAAGTGTTAATAAAAAGCATTTTACTACATATCACATTATATTAAAAGTAGGTTTCGTATGCAAACATCGATTGAAAACCTACGTTTATGAGGTTGTAATTAAACAGGGAAATACATAAGCTATAAAATAATAATTTTTATAAGTATATTATATTATTATATGTAGTTTAGATATTATTATAAATTCGGAAGTTGGGTTTTATTTTGTAATTTTTCAAAACCCTACTGAATTTGTAATTTTAACTATGTACAGTTTTCCATAAATACGTTTATTATGTTGGGATCAATTGATATTGTATCAATAAAACATTATTAAATGGTGAATTACTAAAATTATTTTAACACAAAACATCACAATTATACGATACTAGCCGACCCGGCGAGTTATTCTCCTATTCGGGGTGGAATTCAATGCAAAAAATCAAACATTATTAAAATCGGTTCAGCCGTTCTTGAGTTATAAATGGTGCAACCGACACGACTTTGTTTTATATATATAGAAGATTGCAGATTAATAGTGAGTATCCGTATTACGGTATTGTTTCATAAATATCTGATAACACATACTTCTTGATCTTGCAAATAGTATTTTAAGAATTATTTATTTAAACAGATTATGTTTATAAGCTTTGTTTAGTTAATAAGTTATTTAAGATGCTATCTCATTTCCATACTTTGTAAATACCGGATTTAAGTACATATTAAACATGTTTTTATACAAATATATAATTAAATTTTTATTTTATTTTGAACAACCTGTTGTTAAACTTTTATAGATGTCACATACAAAGGAAAAAGTGACCTCCGGTTGTTGGTGTGGTTGTTGCTCGCGAAGCGCTTGGTGGCCTGGCGGTAAAACTTTCAATCAAGGAAACCATCGTAAGGAAACCGGATCTAATCTCAACAAGGCCTACTTTTCCCTCTGGTTTGGAAGGTCAGATGGCAGTCGCATTCGTCAAAACCCTGTTGCCTACGCCAAGTCCTGGGATTAGGTTGCCGAGCGGACCCAGGCTCAATACAGCCGTGGTAAGAAGACAGGACAAATGCTAGGACTAGGAGGATAACGATGATAATCAACTGTAGTTGTTATAAACTGAAAATAGATGTTATATACTTCAGAAAAAGTGACCAAGCCCTCCGGTATCCGAGGCCAGATTTGAACTGGCTGAATACAACACGCGAAAGCTGAAGACGCCAGTTCAAATCTGGCCTCGGACACCGGAGGGCTTGGTCACTTTTTTTGAAGTATATGGCATCTATTTTCAGTTTATAATTTATATATAGTAGT
This sequence comes from Pammene aurita, assembly GCA_947086415.1. Lineage (NCBI taxonomy): Eukaryota > Metazoa > Arthropoda > Insecta > Lepidoptera > Tortricidae > Pammene > Pammene aurita. Next base: position 3,683,357 of record OX352304.1, on the reverse strand, counting down.
GTAACTACTTAAAATTGCATATCAAAAATATTTCAAGATTCAAGATTCAAGATCTATTAATGACGTACACAATAACTACCTACCTATTTTATTTAACAAAATAACTTGATTTGCTTCAAGATTCAACTGTAGTTGTTGTTAAATAAATCTCGATAATGCTCTGGATAATCTCACTGGGTAAGCAGCCAACTTTTAGCGCCTTAGTTTTACGAGGGCTCGTACAGTCGCCATCAAATATTTCGGAGCAGTTATGGTACTCAAAAATATCTGAATATGCACTTTATCGTCTTGACAATATAGACGTTGTTCAGATATTTGTGACCACCTTGGCAGCTCGGATATATTTGATGGCGACTGTACAACTAAGGAGGCGCGGTACACATTAACTCTGAATTTATAATATTATTTAATTACATTACCATACATAAAATCCATAACTACCTATTACTTCTTTACTATATAGACAGACTAAGAACTTTTTGTAGCTCCAAGTCTGCAGCTCCATCTGAACGAGATCAACCAAAGCTGCCGTATAATGTAGGGTAGAGTTAGGGTTGCCAGGTTGGCTTTTTACGGGTGTGTCCGGCCAAATAATTCCTCGTCCGGCCTGTTCGGCTCTTGTTAGGCTTTTGTCTGACTTACGCTACGCGCCAGTCACAACAGTGGCACGATTCGAAAGACCAGCGTAGCGTATGCAACACCGCAAATGACGCGCCGTCCGGCTTTTGGGATCAAATGTCCGGCTAAATTAAGCGCGGAGTCCGGCTTTTTCATTTTTGGGCCTGGTAACCCTAGGCAGAGTACTCTCTGTTAGAGTTACTATTTATTACGATTTATACTAATTACGGTATCAATATGGAAACTTTGGGTTGATCTCGTTCAGATGGCGCTTCAAACTTAGAGTTGGAGCCTCAAAAATTCTTAGACTGTGGCTGTCTATATATTTATAGTCTCTGATATCAGTTAACGAAATAGGCATGGTGAATTTTTTTCATGTATGGTATCATTCGATTCGTTTTGTTGTGAGGATCAAATGTCTATATGCGGCCAATTGCTTTAAAGCAACACAAAAGTCATAAATTAGACTTAAAGACTGAGATTTGCTTTTGTTTCTCGAAACGCTCCTAACACAATGACGTGCAAAAGTGACGTCACGATCATATAGTCGCCCTGTTTAAAGTATGGAAAATATGGTTACCATACAATTAATTTAACAGTAAAATGTTAAAAATCGAATGGTATCATTGTTTTTTTTTTAATTTCGTACTTTAAAAAATTGAAAAATTTTGAAATTTTGAAGCATGATATCTTTGAACCATTTCAATAGATTTTTTTAATTTTCATTTTATTTGGATATATTGGTAATTTTGCATCATATCAACTAAATGTTATTGCATAATTCAACATGTGTCATCATCCCTAGTATAACATCTAAAATATAATTTCGATGCAAAAGCGACATCTCTGAGCAAAATTGAGAGAAGGTAAAGCTACTTAGAAAGATAGCAATTGCCGCAAACTAACTGTGTAGCGAGTTCTACTACTCATCGAGAGATGGCGCTGTAATTAAATAAAATCAAATGTTAGATTAAAAGTGTTATTTTATTCTTTAGAGACTTCGTTAATGAAATAGTATGTATTTTCAATTGACTTCAAGGTTCTCAATTCGTCGGTATCTTTTTTCCTGGAGAAATCGAGGGTACACTTCAAAAATTATAGGCATAGATTAGATAGGTAAATAATAGTTATTTTAATATTTTTACAGTGGCTCGGGCATTTCCTTTTGGAAAGGTTGAACCTAAAAGAAGTCAGTTCTTTTTTGTTTATTAAAAAAACTTTGTACTAAAATCATAGAATGGGTTGTATCACTTAAGTATAAACAAAGTCAAGTGCTATGTCCGATTATCGCAGGTCGCGCGGTGTAGGTAGTACGAGTACAAACAGTCGACGTTAAAGATATCTTAACACTTTTCGACCTTATTACAAAGGTATAAGGTATAAAAATGTAAACATATCGTTGGCGTCGACTGTACATATTACTATTTTTAAGGCATAAGTCTTTGATGCTTAGGATTATATTTTCAAGCAGTCTCCGGCTCTCCTTGTAGGCCTATGGCGTGAAACTTGGATGAACACTAGAAAGATGACGATGAAGAGTTGAAGACATTGTTTAAATGTCATTTCATATGAAATTTTTACTGCTTTCGACTGCTGAATGCATTACGGCCTGGCTACACATTCGCGCGGTTAGAGAAAAGTTCAGGGCGTGTATCTCGCTCTTACCAGGGGGGTGTCACTAAGCAGTTTAGGTACATTTGGCCGGCGCGCCTCCCGGGCAGGCGTATGACTGTGGGCTGCCGCTCGGCTCGCTCGTGTCACGTGGTGCTCGCACAAAATTGAAAATACACAATTAATGGCTTCGAAACCTAAACCTCTATTATAATCCGTATATAATATATAATATTGGTTGCCCAAAAACAATATAAGGAACTGACCGATATATTTTCAAAGGAATACGGCTGTGGCATACCTACTTCCGTGAGAATCAGACATATGATTTTATGTTTACGACAGAAAAAAAATATGTTTACAGAATCAACGTTTGTAATTCCTACACATTTATCTTATTGATTAATCAGTAGGTATAGGTACAAAAACTTGTCAAGTGACAACCCCGACAGCTTGGTGATAAAACTGCGGCGCGCAAAGAAGATTCACGGTTCGTGCGCGGTTATAAGTTTCAATTTTGCTTGCAGGCAGCGAGTATAGGTATAATTGTATACCTAAATCTGACTTTTGTGAAGGAGTGAATTTTCTGTACGGTAGTACTATTAGTTATTCTGTGCTCTTACCTATGGCCACCACTTGCCGCTTCCGCCGTCTCGCGAAATCTTTGCTCAATCCTAAAGGATCCTAAGGGAACCTAAAGGGTACAAACGGAATTCCTTGACCCCCGGACGCAACGCTGGTAACGTCGCTTCCACTAGGGACTTAGGCGATTATCACACTGGCGACGCAACTGGATGCGGCGACGGTGTGCAAGCTTGACAGCGCTATACACATGCAGAGCGCTATCTCGCTCGCGCACCGGGGCCGCATGCTGAAACCGCAGCAATGTGAAAGCCGCCTTACACATAATATACAGTTTGTAAACTTACCAGAAACATTTATTCAAACCCGGGCTTGTCTAGGTGACAAATAAAAGGTTGTGGCATGTAAATTATTTAACTACAGACACTTTTTATAAGTCATGGTAAAATAATCAAAACTAAAATTATATTAAATCATACTTCTATAACATCCTGTATTATTTGTTTACAATTTTATCTTTTGTCAAATATTTGTCAAGTCAAGGTCAAGTTCAACACATGACATTTCGCTTGATATAAAGCTGTTTACATACTTATCATTTAAATACGACGACATTAAAAATAATCTACGTACACTAACAAAATGCATGGTATATTACTATACTCGACACGCAGATCAACTGGTTTAAATAAATGTTTCTGGCAGGTTTACATACTGTATATGTATCCGCAACGGGAGCTTACCCGGCCCAGCTCGACAAGTCTGTGAAAAGGTATCATCAAAATGTCCCTTTGTCCCTTTTGTAAGCATTCCCTCTAAGACCTTATTGCAAAACTAGTACATCAACTGAGAACGGTTCTCATTAAGTAACCAAATCCGGAATCAGTATGTAACATAAATACATTATGTGTTGAATAGCCCGGCTAAATGGACGGAAGCCGAAATACTGAATATGTAGATAGAATTCCAGTTTAAAACTAGTTGGTAGTGAACCACCGATGAGTTGCCTGATCTCAAGTCTAATCGGCATGGTTCCATTAATTCTAATTACTTTTCAGTGTTACGCACTGGACTTAGGAAACGTAGCGTCTGCGCGGCGGTTTTAAAAACGCTGGCTGAGAAATATCTGGTTGTGAAATATTTGTCGTATTATGTATGTCGGAAGCAAACAAGGAAACAGCCTGTATGGTGAGTAGAGATCGAATACCGGTATTATTTTCATACAAATTAACCGGTATTCAATTTCGGTATCTCGGTTGTAAATGAATATTTTTGAATATATTTCGGATAATCTGATAATTTATTACGTTTACCTAAATTACATTTTAGAATATCATATATTTAAACATTGCGAAAGTCGGACGCTATTTCGATTTTTAGTAATACCGGTAACGATCCCTGATGGTGAGCAGCGATAACTGTAGCAAATAAACGCTTTAAATTTCAAGTTGTTATGTATTGTAAAACATACTTTAATAGTAGATTGTACACCAAGGGGATAAAGCACTGTTTTATGTCACGGGCGTGAAATTGAATCCTGAACGCAACGAAGGACTCCAGATTTTACTCCCGAGCGCAGCGACGGGGTTATGAGTTAATTCCCAAGCGGAGCGAGGGAATTAAGACTGAGTGTGAGTGAAGTGAAGGGTTCAAGCGCGCCCGTGACAAAGACAGCTTTGTCCCCGAGGAGTATACTCTACTTTTCTCACCTCTTGCGAGACAATAAGAAACCAAACTGATTTTTATTAAAGTAAATAAAAAGTGAAAATTGATGTTTGATACGTTACCTAGTCTATTTTATTAGAGTTTTATCTTCTATTTTATAGAATCTGCACTTATGACACTCGCGGCATTTACGAAATTAGTCTTTAAGAGCATAACAATAAGAGCTATGAGATGTGAAATCACATTATTAACCAGCGGGTTATAATGTAATTAAGTACAATATTATAACCCAGGTAAAGCCAAGGGTTATAATGATTTGCTGTCGATAAGGTTTCCATCACTATCACTACATAGTATAAAACAAATTCGCTTTCCGCTGTTTGTCCCTATGTATGCTTAGATCTTTAAAACTACTTAACGGATTTGGATGCGGTTTTCGTTAATAGATAGAGTGATTCAAGAGGAAGGTTTATATGTGTTAAACAGGCACAATATAGTGGAGAAACACGGATCATTATAGAGGTTTCTAATGTGATGAAATAAACACATTTTTTACGCTTATATTGCAAACGCTGACTGAGCCCTACGAGAAAACAAAATAATGTACTACAGTATTGTACACCTTAAAAAGGTCTGCAAAAAAGTCTGCGATAGTATATGTCTATCTCATAGGAACAACCTACAATAACCATTTTTTATCCCGTGCGAAGCCGGGGCGGGTCGCTAGTGATATATAATTTGGCATTGTCGAGCAGGTGGTGTGAAAAGTATAGTTAAGTTATTTGAGTGAATACAGGGTATCTTCATATTTTGAAATCCGATTCGCATAAATTCGTACCTAGCTTCTCGTCTTCCAGATCTAGTTATCATGTATTCTTATTTTAAAATACACAAACAATATACTAAAAACACATCTATATTAAACATAACTCCAACACACAACAAATAATCAACCTATCCTGAAGGTGAATGAAGTTGCATCGGAATAATTTTCAAGCAAATTCTGATATTTCTGATTATTCAAATTACGATACGTTTAGGTGCTAGATGTATGAAGAAATATGCGTACTTAAGTTGATGCATTGTAGTTGGATCGTATCTAAAGGTGTTTTTAAGTTAGAATACGGCCCCATATAAAATTAAGGTATAGTCTAGGAGCCATAATAGCCTAACGCCAGAACGCTCGATTTTAAATACTAGTGCGTATAACCACACTTTGACGCCAAAAACGGTCCTAAACAATGAAGCTTAATCGGGGTTTTATGAACCCTTCGTGGCCATGTCACTGTAGTTCTTCTATTCATCTTGCAAACATGAACACTCCTATCCCTATGTAAATAATAGTGTAATTTACATGACGGTTCTGGATCTGGATTTACCAAAACTAAAGAGATAACTAGACAGGTTGACGGGCGGGAAACGATTTCATCTTTTATGTAAGTAAATAGGTTGCTTTTATAACGAATGGAGGTTATTAAGGGAATTAAAAGGGGGTTAGAGCGGTTTGAAGCGTGTGAATATAATGTTGGGTATTATTGTAAGCTGTAACACTATATAGACGGAGAGCTAGCCACGTCAGATATAACACAATAATGAGAGCAACGGAACTCCTCTAGCCAGTTTGCAGTTCTATGCTTATTTCTAGATTTGGACATCTGGCAGCTGTAAAGAGGTGGATATCGAAGAATGCAAACCACTTCAACAAAACCAATCCTAGAGTTCTGGGTTCTATGCAATATTAGAACAAACTATATAAATAATTAGATTATATCATTGTCAAAAGTTTCTGTTGGGGGAAAGTAGTGCCAAACGACGTAAAATGTAATTCATAGTTTGTCGCCTACCTACTGGTTTTGTTTCCGTAATAATATGGAATGTTTTTTGTTCTAATATTAAAATATAAGCTCTGTCCTTTATAACTAAAACAATTTCGGCAATTTTTACCTATTTTGGTCTTACTATTTACCAATTCAAAAATTTTGCTAGTCTGTCACTTTGACCTCCACCCATGAAAAGCTGCCAGATGCTCGGATCTCGAAATAAGGATACTAAAGCAAACTTACTAAAGGGGTTTCGTTGCTCTTGTTATAGTGTCATATGTCATATCTGACGGGGCTAGCTCTAGGGCCTCTAGGTCTAAAAAAAAAACACTGTTAGAGGTAGACAGCAGACGGTTTAAAAAAACAAACAAAACTTTTAAACACGTTTAGATACGATCCAACTTCAATACAACTCCAATATATTAACTACGAATACAGCTAACGCCTAAACGTCTGAATCAGAAATATTAGAATTAGTTTAAAAAATATTCCGATGCTACTCCAATACTACTTCAAAATGTTTGTCTGTTTCGTGTTGGACACCTTGTTGTTTAATAAAACCTTCTCCAAAATGTAACAAAAACTTTTCTGAAATCCGCATCAAAATGGGTCCGTTCAAACGCCAGATAACCGCGAACAAACATACATACACAAATACACGCATACAGGTCAAACTGAGAACCTCTTTATTTTAAGTCAAGATTTTAAGTGAGAAGGTAAATAGTTTTTTAAATGTTACGTTACGGGTTGAACAAATCGTGGTTTTGAATTTAGAACACCGTGCATATTAATACCATCTAAACGGAAACTGCAGCCATCCAACTGTCATCAAACGCTCCCACGCATGCAGCCGCAATTATATTAATTAGTACAGCTCCGCTTTGTGCAGTAGCATCGACAATTCTGTTTAGGAATTTGTTCACAGTTAATTTTGTTTATAGTGTTAGTGGTTTGGCATTTAGTATGGTCTGAATTTTACTCGATAGCTAATGCAATATTCCCCGATTAGTTGATTACTAATTTATGTGACTTTTCTTTCTAATAGGTATCCATATAATATTGTGCATTGTGTAAAAGGTATATTGCGAACAAGTTTTAGAGATACCCGTGAGCGAAACTGAGGGCATTCGTATCTTATCAATATCATCAAAAGAAAAATAATGTTTTAAGACAACAAACGTCAAATAAGGCATCAAAAAGTAAATGACTCTTAGGGAATAACCTTTTTCTATATTCCCCCTACGCACGCGTAGGATGTTAAGTTTTTATGAGAAAGTATGACGAAGACCTAATTATTAATCTGAGAGAACTGGTAATAGTCGGTGGTGTACACGACAACAAAGGCCATTATACGGATTTTTGTGATGATGGGATCCCTTTTGCATAGTGAGACCTTAGGACCCATAGGCCATTTTAGAAACGGGAGCCCCCAAATTTATGGTGCGGTGGGGGTAAAAAGGAAAAGGTTTATTTGCCCGTCACATAGATTTAAAACTATAAGTCCATACTTCAAAAGAAAGTGTTCTTCAAAAGCATAAATCTTTGTCTAATATTAAAAAATACCAAATATAGCATAACTGAGAGTGTATGTGGACCCAAATGTGGACCCAAATTAACAATATATTTTTTACTTACTTTACTTAAACCAATGTGATTTATGAATACTTTTATAATGGGGAATACTTTTATTCTTTTGGATTTTTGTTTTTTCCTTTTGTTTTGACTTATTCAATAATTTAAAAAAAATTTAGCCAGTTTTTCGTAATTAAATGAGACGAGGATTAAAACAAGTTTATCGGTGTTTTTACGTGAAAATGTGACAATTGAAAAATCATAAATAAATAAGGTTTATACGAAAATTACAGTCTCGACTGTATAGGTATTTTTTTTATTTTTGAGATTTTGTGTGGAATAAATATATTTTGAATACATTGTTTATTATACTTTTTGAAATGAGAAATAGAAGGGCTTTTTAGAGGATTTTATTATTATTTTATACATAAAATATATAGGCATTTATTCGTAACAAAAATATATATTTTTTTAAATATTATTTTATTCGATAATTTTACATAAAAAATTGTCAAACAAATATCAATAATATATTTTTTTGATACATGGAAAACCAACAGCGCTATACAATATTCATAAATTACAATAGAATCACAAAGTCAATTATAGGTTCTCACTTATAGAGAATATTATACGAAATTAATACACTACATACCTAAACTTTTTTGCACCACTAAAAATTACATCAAACATTTGATGGGCTCTCCTTCTTAAATTGATCATAGAGCAAAAAGGACCAACTGTGCAAAAGGAAATTCCATCATCATTATTTTTCGTATAATTATGTGTACTCCACGGACTATAAATGATACACTTTAAGTACCATAGACTGGAGGACTTTCGGTCCTTCGATTCGAGGAAAGTGCACAACTCATTGCTCTCAACAGCGATTATGAAAACCACCAAGAAATAATTCGAACAAATGATCTCGAAAGGGTGTTTAATGTTTACATATTATATTATTTCAAATTAGTAGTCCTTATATCAATGCAATAGAGTATACAAATGGACAGTTAACGATGGTTTACTACTAAATGGCCAATTCAATAGTTCACACAAGTAACTCAACTAGCAATTACCGGTGTAAGCGGTCACAAAGCCACTAGGATTAATTCAGATCGTGATGGTAACTGCAGACATGTTTAGTGGTCGCCACAATAGATGTCACTGGTAAGCTGTATTGTTAATCTTGGTAATTGCAGGTTGATATAGTTATTAGAGATTATGGCACTGTCAGTCCCAAATCACTCACTCACAGATTAGCTTGTACTCCGTGTCACCGGTCTCGCTAGAAGCGCAAGCTCGGTAGGAGCATTCCAGTGTAGTAAACCTATCATGTCTTGTCGCGGGAGGATCGGATTTTTCCCAGGTTACCATGCCATCAAAGCGTACAGCCCCAAGTCAGGAAAAAAAGTAAAAAAAGAAACCGTTTTTCTACTCAAGCATAATCTGTCAATTAACTTACTGACATGTATTTTAAGAGCTTTTCATCATCATCATCATCATCAATATTAAGAGGGCCTGGCCCTCTGTCGTTGCAGCATTCTCCATTCCAGCCTATCTTGGGCTTTTGTCTTCACTTCCTGGTATGTGTGGCTACAGCACCATTCTTTAATCTGTGTTATGTATGATATTCTGGGTCTTCCTCTTCCTCTTCTTTCCTCAATTTAAGAGCTTTTATGGTCGCGTATTTTAGCATCGTCGACAATGCTGAAATGGAGTTTCATACGATATTATAGCACGATCGTGGAGGAGGACAACGTCCGACCGACGGCACAATCCGTCGGCAGATTGAAGTAACTAAATTGTATAGAGGGAGCAGGTTGAAAGGCATTCGTCGAGCTTAATTTTTACCGCCTTGCCTATTTTGAGCACTCGTAGAAGAAGTATTGTATTATAATTATCAGCAATTTTTGTACTGTCTTAAAGAACTATTTTAAATCAGGTAATTTCCGAAGCATATTCAAGATATAAAATAATTGACTGACAAAGTCTATTCATGCTTTCAAAGTCGTTTTCGATTACCAACTTTCAGGGTCCTTTGTCGCTCATAGACAAAACCAGAAAGCCTGTTCGAACTTTAAAAATTGATCTCATTTTGATATTACACATGGTCGTACTAAACTTATAATCTGCCCTTGTATAACACGCATGTGATATTAAATAAGACTAGTTTGACTAGTCTGGTCGGGCAGTAGGCGCGGTCGCAGCTTGAAATTTTGGAGGGGGTCACTATGAAGTTTTGGGGGGGTCACTAATACAGAAATTAGCCTGGTGTAATTGGGAGCACATTGGACCGGCACTTTAGAGGAGGCAGGTTGGAATCCTGCGGTTATCCAGTACCTACACAGTTTTTTTTCATTTATTGTGTTTTTAATTTGAAGTATAGGGACCGTGCGCGTTGGAGGGTCTGCCATCTTGTGGTCTAAATAAAAAATTCACAGATTTCGTGCCTCACACGACTATCGAGCACATTGGAAATGAATATACGGAATTCGAAAAACGCTGAGCGACGAGAAATCGGGATAAGGAAAATGTTATAAAATAAAACTACGACGTTGAATGATAATTATTTTATTCTTAGATTAACATAAGTATCCTCGACATAACGCCTGTGAACCAGAGTTGGGGAAAAATTAACGTGATTGAAACTAAAGTTAAAAATGAGAACGTTACTCATAATCATATGAACATGATTACGAATTCAATCATGAGCTTTCTAATCTGATTGACCACCGGCATGAGTAAATCATGTCGATTTTTAGTTTCAGTCATGATTAGCTGAACAGATTACATTAGTAAGACAGAATGCTTAGTTAAACTAACGATTTAGTTGATTAGATGATTAGATTTTGATTAGATTTTGCGTAGCTACTAGCTCCTTCACTTTTTTCCCCGACGAAACAGAGGCGGTACCTAGGTGAGTATAATATACATTTATAGGATAAATAGCTATTTGAGACAATATTTTTAGATAATCAAACGAACTTACCTGAAGTGAAGTTCTATCTAAATTGTCATGTCTTCGCTGAAAGATTTATATTTACAAACAAAGGTAGTTGCCTTGCAACGTTACGACGTATTCGCACTCAGTTCGTCGGAGAAAAAAGATATCTGTCTTCTTCTACGACACCGGTCGCTAGTCACCTCATTCTATTCAGAGCTTATTTCAACATTGTTATTACAGGGGCTCGTATAGGTAGGGTGGGACTCTAAATCTTTCAGCGAAGACATGACAATTTAGATCGAACTTCACTTCAGGTAAGTTCGTTTGATCATCTAATTGTCATGTCTTCGCCTCAAGATTTATATTTATAAACGAAGGTAGATGTTTAGAGATATACAATGTTGAAATCGAAATCAATAATGAAATCAAACTTATGTTTTATATACTGTAGTAACAAGTGCGTTATTATATATAATAATGCTAGGCAATGCCCATTTAACGGTAACTAAAATACGAGAGTTCCACCCCATTTTTAATGACTCAACTGGATCGTTAATTATACTAAATTACTTAGGTACCTAAACAAACCAGCCAAATAATATTCTTAGCCAATATAAAGGTATGATTTTACCTTGAAAAAAGTTGGCTAAGGAAGGTTTTTTTTATTTAGAAATTTACCAAGATCCAACATGGGTTTAACCATCGTGTGGCTATCCCATAAGTACTGTCATTCCAATCGTAACTATCTACACTTCCATTCGTTTTTTTTTTATAACCGCCAAATTAGGAAAATATATATTTATATGTCCAGTACCTACGAGTACCTACATCAAACATAATAATGATATGTAAATGTTACTTAAGACGTTACTCAACATAAGGTATGTTGGTATTCAATTTATACACTTATATACATTTTATTTTGTGTTAGTCAAATAAACAACACGAAATTAGTAATACGATCTACAACTTTGGCTAGAAATTTTACAGGTCGATAATAGGTAAAAAGGTAAATCTAAACAGGGTCTTTCCCATTTACGGCAGATGTTTCAAATAGTCTTCAATTTATGTTAGGTATAACTAGAGTAGTTATTGATTAATATCCAATATAAGCAAATGGGATAGCCATCTTCAACCAATTTTAAAGATAAATACCAGATATAAAGAAATTATAACACGAATTTATTACTGAAATCATCTAGTAATACTTATGGCTTAAAATATCAGTCAGCTACCTACGTACTAAGGTAACAGGCTATTTTACTATAGAGTCAAACAACTTTTATGAAACGTCTCAATAATCCGTTTCCGTTGCTACCGAGCTTGTGACGTCACGAAATACTATGGTGAGTTCACCCGTCCTCCTTTATAATTATATACTTGAGTATCAAAACGATGTTTGATCCTATTTTCCAATTGTATTTTGGTATAAGTATATAATACATAATATTTCACGACTGCTCGACGAATGAAATGATTTTGGCGTATATATAAACCTATATATTTTCATTCACCTGGAATAACAATTCCCTGTATTTGAAACTGATCTGAAGTTTTGAAGATGGGTTGGTAAAACTTCCTAGTGTTATCCCAGCCCTGTTAATAAATTGGAAAACATGGAATACAAAATTAGTTTTAGGTAGGGATATTTTCGCAAAATAACACATTGATTCGTCTTGTCAATTGTCAAAATTATGTGAAAAACGGTACTAGCTTATTCCATAAGACTAGTCACAACAGAAAACGATTTGGAAAATAAAATTGTCGATTTGTCGTTGCAAACTAGAATGGACAACAAGAGACCATTCTCACTTGGTAGAATGAATTGAAAGGATTGCAGTTAGCACGTCAAAATGAAGGATTGAATAAGTAAGTAACTATTTCCTGGAAAATATCGCCAATTATTTTCAAAAAAGCACAATCTATACAAGCAGCTAGTGAAAATGCATAAATATTTTGGTTGACTATGTTCTAAAAAATGTCTCATTTTCTGTATAAGAAGATGTGAAGAGGGAAGTACCTATGTATCCTTACACTAATAAAGGGCACTACCCTTTTAGTACCAACTATAGGTATAAGTATATAATACATAATATTTCACGACTGCTCGACGAATGAAATGATTTTAGCGTATATATAAACCTATATATTTTCATTCACCTGGAATAACAATTCCCTGTATTTGAAACTGATCTGAAGTTTTGAAGATGGGTTGGTAAAACTTCCTAGTGTTATCCCAGCCCTGTTAATAAATTGGAAAACATGGAATACAAAATTAGTTTTAGGTAGGGATATTTTCGCAAAATAACACATTGATTCGTCTTGTCAATTGTCAAAATTATCTGAAAAACGGTACTAGCTTATTCCATAAGACAAGTCACAACAGAAAACGATTTGGAAAATAAAATTGTCGATTTGTCGTTGCAAACTAGAATGGACAACAAGAGACCATTCTCACTTGGTAGAATGAATTGAAAGGATTGCAGTTAGCACGTCAAAATGAAGGATTGAATAAGTAAGTAACTATTTCCTGGAAAATATCGCCAATTATTTTCAAAAAAACACAATCTATACAAGCAGCTAGTGAAAATGCATAAATATTTTGGTTGATTATGTTCTAAAAAATGTCTCATTTTCTGTATAAGAAGATGTGAAGAGGGAAGTACCTATGTATCCTTACACTAATAAAGGGCACTACCCTTTTAGTACCAACTGTAGTTACAATACGTACTACTAGTCTTGGCTTTAACTTGAAATATTTTATGATAAGTTTAGCCAAACTAAAGGCGTAGGTAGGTACCATAACCATATAAGTGATATAAGGTTCCTTTCCCCAAAATGTGTTTAAAAGAAAAAAATAGGTACATTTTGTACTATGTATGATCATATTTGTACTTTATTATTTGAGTAATATCACCCAAGTTTATAAAACTTATTAAACCTCAATCAAACTTTTTATCTTCCTAGCAAACGCAGAAGTCGTTATGACAGACCTTTATAGAAATGCTATTAGTCTCAAAGGATATTACAACAAGTATATTGTACCTTATTAGTATTATGAGATTTATGAGTAAACATCAATACTCGAGTGGAGACCGCGTCTCGGCAAACGTAGTGTAAGACGCCCTCCGGCCAGGTGGGATGACGAGCTGCGAAAGACTGCAGGCAGATGCTGGATGCGGCAAGCTGAAGACAGGGCGCTATGGCGCTCATTAGGGGAAGCCTATGTCCAGCAGTGGACTAGTATAGGCTGATGATGATGATGATGATCAATACTCACATGACCGATTGACCGTAAGTTGCAGCACTTGCTGCCTCGCAAATGCGTAATATACGCAGCCAGGGAAAATAACGTTGAAATCGTATGTACATAGATTGTAATAGATGTGTGGAAATTAAAAATATATTTCACTTATTTATAAACAAGGACCACGGCTATTGAGACACATGTCGCCTAGTATTTCCAAAAATCCAGCAACCAACGTATCAGGACGTTGTTTTCTAGCTAGTCAAGGGTAAAGTCATAATTTTTGAGTAAAATGCAAATCCTAAAACCTGCCTGATCCCTTAGCACTGTCAGTCTGTAATGTACCTTAAATAACAATAATAAATCTTAACCGTTTTGAGGAAAGGGAAGAGTCCCTTATCATATATTATCCATATATATATAAACGGATCACCAGCATTTTTGTTACACCTTGTATATACAGTATATGTCAGTCTCATAAATATTTACTATATAAGTTTTTTTTTATGAAATGAAATCAATATCGACTTTTTGTACCAAAATGAAAAAAACGCGTGTTGTCTGTAATTACTGCCCACATGCGGCATTCGCCGCGAGTGCCGAGCCGAATGTCTCTTTCTTATTCTATAGAATCCATAGTAGAGTAGAATATAAGACAGATATTTGGACGAATGCCCAAATGTGTGTACGCGGCTGAGGTGCTCGGCAAAAAACAAACTTTGTTTTCATTATTTTTTAATTGCCAACCAAGGAAGATACGGGATCTGCGCATACCTTGATGTCTAACGTCTGCACTAAAAAAACGTGAGAGCGAGGCTCTGGGCGTGCTTGGCTGACTGCTGGACGGCGGTGCTGACGCGCGCGACCTGAGCCTTTTCGTCGGCGGTGGTGGTGATGAGACGGTTGGCTCCTCAGGTTACAATTTAAAGTTGGATTGGTTGGGGGCTGTAGTATTTAATCGGCCAGCTTTTTAAAGTTAAATATGCAACTAGCAGAGTTTATTTCCAAATAAATACGATCCCGGCAGTGTTTCGGTAAAATAAGAATTTGGTACCTGTTATTATTCTGCAGAGCATCCATAAAATATAGCCCAACTGACTTTGCTGATATCTACTATATCTGATGTTAGCATTTTCTAATAATAAAGAGAATTATAACACTCGAGCCACGCAGTTTTTGTGGTAAGTAGTTAATGTTTTTCTACCCACTGATCTTGATCAGTTGAAATCCTGTTTTGCTGTTTGTAGGTATGTACTACAGACAAAGTTGCATAGCCTGTGATATAAATATACACATTTATCACTAAGTGAAATGTAAATTCCTTTTGAAAATTATATATATCATTAACACGAAATGTTTTTTTATTCTTTTTTGTTTTTGATATTTATTTCCTAAGTATCAAGGATCTTAAGTCCATTAAACATATTGGCGTTTTCATTTTTCGCAATTCGCCATATTCCGTCGCCTCCGAAACAAATCTATAGGTACGTCTGAAGTCTTCGGCGTTGGCAAGGGTCCTTAGGTATGCCGGTTCCGCAGGCTGCAACACTGACGAGGGTCCAGGTTCCGATTCCGAATCCCAAGCTGCGAGTTACGGGACACCTCCTGAGGCCTAGGTCCATACACCCAATTGTTTGTCTATTTCTGCGGCTTGCAGATTTTGTGGAGGCGGCGGTAGTTTATATTTAACAAGAAAAAATAACGGTTAACATCTCGTGACTAACTCTGTGAAATCGCTACTGATTATTATCTCGTAATAACTCGGAGCTAAAATGTTCACTGCCTAACATCTCGTGCTAGATCGGGGAATAAATATGTGACTTATTATGCGAAGTGCATATCACTTTAAAAGAATATCACAAACACAGGCATTAGGTGGTCTTCAAATAGATCGCTGCTTTTCCTCCAAAGAAATTCCTCATTTCATCACTCCTCTTCCGATCTTGACTTTTTCCTTAGTCATAACACTCATAACACTTGAACTAATCCACTAGGTTAATAGCTAAAAAAAAGGAAACTAAAATTTAATTTATTTGTTAGAGCTCTAACCAGGTGCGATCGCCGCGCGCGCACGGACAAGAATGAGGTGACCAGTGACCGGTGTCGTAGAAGAAGACAGATATCTTTTTTCTCTTTCTACGATACCGACGAACTGGGTCCGAATACGTCGTAACGTTGCAAGGCCTTCGTTTATAAATATAAATCTTGAGGAGAAGACATGACAACTAAAGGTATCATTTGGTGGTTGGCGCTTACGTCTTAAGTTGTATAGTGCAGATTCAATATTGAGCAATAAAAGCATAAATGCCAGTGGCAAATGTTACCTTTACCAAAATATCGACAATTTTGACATTGGAAATGTCTTTTCGTTCGTTCCAGTATAGGCCCCGATTTCACGAAAAAGTGCGATCCCCTCTAACTCGGAAAGTTGTAAATATATGATATTCAAAAATGACTCAAAAGACTCATATTTACGAGAGCTGTAAGATGCAAAAAGAATTTTTCGAAAAAATAAAAAAAGAAAAAAGTTATGGCCGGAATAGTGAAAAAACAAATCAATTTTTTCCAATTTTTTGATTTTGGCGTTCGATATTTTGAAAACGAAAAATGATATTAAAAATTTGAGAAGAATTCCTCTAGAAAATTTAGCCAGTTACAATTTAAGCCTACAAAAAAGACGATCGGGTTAAGGTTCTGCCCTGTAGCCTAACGTTTTTGAAAAAAGTCAGAACGACATTTTTCACATTAATTTTTTTTCCTGACTTCAAGATTTCAAAAGAGGAGGTTCTCAATTCGGCGTGTATGTTTTTTTAAATGTTTGTTACTCCATAACTCCGTCATGGGGAATCGAAGGAACTCCTCAAATGTTAATGGCATACATGTAGTGATTTTTATCAACAAATCAATAATTTTCATTCAAAACAGTGACATTTGATTAAGCGGAACTGCTGATGATGATCAGAAGGGAACTCTTCAACGACGCATAGTTCACGTTTGGCGATTTTTCCTCTACGATGTGTTTGTTAAGCAAGTCAGATGTCAGGACAAATTTTCGTCAAGCTCAAGTTCTGATGATGGGATACATGAGGAATCGAGAGAACTCCTCAAATCTTAAAGGCATACACATAGTGACTTTTGTATTTTATCAACAAATCAAGCATTTTCATTCAAAAGAGTGACATTTGATGAAGTGGAACTGCTGATGATGATCAGAGCGGAACTCTTCAATGAAGCATAGTTCACGTTTGGCAATTTGTCCTCTTCGCTATGTTTGTTAAGCAAGTTAGATTCTCAGGACAAATTTTCGTCAAGCTAAGTTTTGATGATGGGATCCAGGAGGAATCAAGGAAATTTCTCAAATCTTAAAGGCATACATAAAGTTATTTTTGTATTTAAATCAACAAATCAAGCATTTTCATTGAAAACAGTGACATATTGATAAAGTGGAACTGCGGTTGATGCCATAAACATGTGAAATGAAAAATGAGAAAGGAATTCTTCAACGACGCATAGTTCACGTCTGACGATTTGTCCTCTTCGCTGTGTTTGTTAAGCAAGTTATTTCATTGTATAGAGTGCACCATCTACAATAATCCTTCACCGGCTTCCCCCATTGAAGAAGTCGGTTTTTTTTGCTTAAAAATTATTTAGCTATGTGGCTACTATTTCTCGAGTTGACTACGGATTTGTAATATAATAATTTTCATGTACTTTGAACATTATTATATCCTGCTTATTAATCTAAAAATGAAATATGTATACATAGGCGCCACGGCGACAATTATTTAAACTGGATTGGATTCAATTGGAAAATTTTCAATTTGTTTGTTCACAGCAGAGTTGGGCACACTTAATTAAAATCGGTGATCGATTACTAATCATCGCTGATTGAATAATCGCTGATTAAATCATAACACAAAACAATCAAGTTATTTTCTCCATGAGTAAATAATTAACGACGGGCGCTGATTGAAACTAAATTAACGCTAATCAACTAACTTGTTCAATGTGATTGACGAATGTATGATTAGAGTGTTCTTAAGCTGATTTATATTATTACTTGAATAAGCCGTTTGTTCTGAATTTCACATATTGAACCAGATACATATGTAGAAATTTTCATTATCCTAAATGAGAATGAGAATGAGAATGAGAATGAGAATGAGAATGAGAATGAGAATGAGAATGGGAATGAGAATGAGAATGAGAGTGAGAATGAGAATGAGAATGAGAATGAAAATGAAAAGCGCATGTGGAAACCGCAGCTGTGTGATAGCTGCCTTATCTGTAGCCGAAAACCGCAATAAAACCGAACAGGCCATTTCAAAGTTAAATGGGAGTATTCATTTGTACACTCATACCAAAAACTAACAAAAAAATTGTCGATAATTTGGTAAAGGTAACATTTACCACTGGCATTTACGCTTTTATTGCTCAATATTGAATCTGCACTATACAACTTAAGACCGCCAACCGCCAAATGATACCTTTAGAAATATTGTCACAAATACTTAGCCATTTATCCTAAATGTATATTATACTCACCTAGGTACCGCCTCTGTTTCGTCAGGGAAAAAAAGTGAAGGAGCTAGTAGCTACGCAAAATCTAATCAAAATCTAATCATCTAATCAACTAAATCGTTAGTTTAACTAAGCATACTGTCTTACTAATGTAATCACTTCAGCTAATCATGAGTGAAACTAAAAATCGACATGATTTACTCATGTCGGTGGTCAATCAGATTAGAAAGCTCATGATTGAATTCGTAATCTCGTTCATATGATTATGAGTAACGTTCTCATTTTTAGGGTTCCGTAGCCAGTCGATATGCGACGTCAAAATGCTGGAACAATATTCCACCGCCATTGAGGGACCTAAAAAGTAGTCATAGCTTTAAATTGAACATTAAAAAGTTTATGCTTTGTCACCAACTCAACGAGGAAACTTGTAGAGTTGATACTAGTTGTTATGTTCCTTTTGCTTTGCTGTGTGTATTTTCCTTATTAACAATTGTCTTTTTTGCCCGCTTTCTTCTGTTGCTATGTTGTGTATTGTATTCTTTCAGTTATAGTCTTCTGTGTCGTATGTAAGCCACGATTTTTAGGTTAGAGTGTATTGTTTTGTTCTATGTTTCACGTGTCTGCCGTTGACGGCGTTGACCCTGGCGCTAGTGGCTAAGAGTTATAATGTTAGGCTACGACATGTCCGGTCAGATGCGTGGTCACTAGATTGTTGCGTTGTAGTTTAAGGTACTTTTATTTTTCTTTTATTAAGTTTTCCATTTCTATTGTTCTCTTGAAGCTTATTACTGATGTTTCTTTTTATTGCCTTTTTGTTATCATAGATTGTACTCGCTAAATATGTTTGTTACCTGCCGTGAATTTTTCACCGGATGTTCTTTTCGGAAGATCAGCGCTGGCTAACGCTAGCAATATGCTGAGAAAAGGCCATTTCGTGACTCCTGTCTTATTCTATAATTATCTGTAGTTTATTTGTTCTGTCTGTAATGTCACGAATAAAGATATTTATATTTATATATTTATATTTAAATGGCAAAAACCGGAACCCTTATGGATTCGTCATGTCTGTCTGTCTGTTTGTCCGTCCGTATGTCACAGGCATTTTACTCGGAAACTATACGACGTGTCTGAATAAAATTTACAAATAAGGTGTATTTTGTTTGAAGCTACTTAGTTATGTAGTTAAATTTGAAAAAAAAAATAGTTTTAGGGGGGCGCTCCATACAGGTGACTAAATTAAAAAAAAAAAAATTTACAAAATATCAACATGTGATACATCAATCGATAGGTCTTTTAAAATAACATTGAGGTTTTTTTGACTATTTCGTGATTAAGTGAATATTTTCTGAAATAATCGCTTCTAAATTCAGAAAAGTTGTGTAGCCCCCCGTAACTTTTGAACCGTAAATTCAAAACATATGAAAAAAATTGAAGAGATGCGCCTTATGATATCCTTTCAAAGAAAATTGTTTTGAACATCGGTTCAGCCATTTTTGAGTTATCTCCAAAAACTTCTTCCATAGGCATCAGATACGACCTCTTGGTATTAGTTTGGTTCTTATTCCATTGAAGGTACGGAACCCTCCTATGCGTGGTCCGACACGCACTTGGCCGGTTTTAACTTTAGTTTCAATCACGTTAATTTTTGCCCCAACTCGGTTCACAGGCGTTATGTCGAGGATACTTCTGTTAATCTAAGAATAAAATAATTATCATTAAACGTCGTAGTTTTATTTTATAACACCTTATCCCGACATTCTCGTCGCTCAGCGACAATATTTTTTCAAATTCCGTAGATTCATTTCCAATGTGCTCGATAGTCGTGTGAGGCACGAAATCTGTGAATTTTTTTGTTAGTTTTTGGTACGAGTGTACAAATGAATGCTCCCATTTAACTTTGAAACGGCCTGTTCGGTTTTATTGCGGTTTTCGGCTACAGTTAAGGCAGCTATCACACAGCTGCGGTTTCCAAATGCGCTTTTCATTTTCATTCTCATTCTCATTCTCATTCTCATTCTCATTCTCATTCTCATTCTCATTCTCATTCTCATTCTCATTCTCATTCTCATTCTCATTCTCATTCTCATTCTCATTCTCATTCTCATTCTCTTTCTCATTCTCATTCTCATTCTCATTCTCATTTTCATTCTCATTCTCATTCTCATTATATTTTTCTCATTCTCATTCTCATTCTATTTTTCTCATTCTCATTCTTATTTCCATTTAGGATAATGAAAATTTCTACATATGTATCTGGTTCAATATGTGAAATTCAGAACAAACGCCTTATTCTAGTAATAATATAAATCAGCTTAAGAACACTCTAATCATACATTAATCAATCACATTGAACAAGTTAGTTGATAAGCGTTAATTTAGTTTCAATCAGCGTCCGTCGTTAATGATTTACTCATGGCGAAATTACTTAGTTGTTTTGTGTTATGATTTAATCAGCGATTATTCAATCAGCGATGATTAGTATCAATCACCAATTTTAATCAAGTGTGCCCAACTCTGCTGTTAACAAACAAATTGAAAAATTTCCACACGCATATCTAAGTTTGAATAATTGTCGCCGTGGCGCCTAAGTATACATATTTCATTTTTAGATTAATAAGCAGAATATAATAATGTTCAAAGTACAAGAAAATTAATACATTACAAATCCGTAGTCAACTCGAGAAATGGTAGCCACATAGCTAAATAATGTTTAAGAAAAAGAAACCGACTTCTTCAATGGGGGAAGCCGGTGAAGGATTATTGTAGATGGTGCACTCTATACAATGAAATATCTTGCTTAACAAACACAGCGAAGAGGACAAATCGTCAAACGTGAACTATGCGTCGTTGAAGAATTCCTTTCTCATTTTACGTTTCACATGTTTATGGCATCAGCCGCAGTTCCACTTCGTAGTAGCGCAACACAAACACGTCGTAGAGGAGAAATCGCCAAACGTGAATTATGCGTCGTTGAAGAGTTCCGTTCTGATCATCTTCAGCAGTTCCACTTCATCAAATGTCACTCTTTTGAATGAAAGTGCTTGATTTGTTGATAATAATACAAAAATCACTATGTGTTTGCCTTTAAGATTTGAGGAGTTCCCACGATTCCTCATGGATCCCATCATCAGAACTTGAGCTTTACAAAAATTTGTCCTGACAATCTTACTTGCTTAACAAACACCGATGTGTGTTCGATAAGTGGAGGAATCGCCAAACGTGAACTATGCGTCGTTGAAGAGTTCCCTTCTGATCATCATAAGCAGTTCCGCTTAATCAAATGTCACTGTTGCAAAGTATCACCCCGGGCAACTTAAAGTCTCAGAAGATAAGAAACTGGAGACACAGTATGCCTTCGGCGAGTTTAAAACGACACAAACAAGTAAAGTCAAGTACGCTTAGTCCTGTACCTGCTCTGGTATTATTATTATTAATTGTAAAAAATGAGCATACAATGTCATAAATTGTACCTTTTTAGAAAGCTTATGAACTGAGGAAATAAATTCAGTGATTTGTGCGCGAAGTGTTATTACTTTTTTTTTAGTTATGCCTTAATATGTAACAAGATTTGAAAAAAATACAAAAACTTCTGACTTCAGATGCTTTTATTTGCAAAATTTTGATATGTTTTGTACTTTTTTTATTATTTTACGTAATCAGTGATTCATTGGCTATTCGGAAAATCTTTTTTTTTTATTTGAAAAATACGTAGTTTAAGAAAGAAATACTAGTTTTAGGTCAAAAAGCGGGTATTTATTAAAAAAATCTAAAATCTTGAATAACTTGAAAACCGAGTTTTGACCCCTACTTGACTGGACTTAAATCACTCCAAATAAGCTGTAGAATAACCCCCTTGAAGGAATACGACGAATTACCAGTCACCCTGTATACTTAAAATCAAAAAAATAATTTTCAAAATCGGTTCAGACATGACGGAGTTATGAAGTAACAAACATAAAAAAAAAAAACAAAATAAAAAAAAAACATACTCGCCGAATTGAGAACCTCTTCTTTTGAAATCTTGAAGTCAGTTAAAAAAAAATAATGTGAAAAATATCGTTCTGACTTTTTTTAAAAAGCTTAGGCTACAGGGCAGACCCTTAACCCTATCGTCTTTTTTTAGGCTTAAATTGTAGCTGACTAAATTGTCCAGAGGAATTCTTCTCCAATTTTTGATATCATTCTTCGTTTCCAAAATATCGAACGCCAAAGTCAAAAATTTGGTAAAAATTGATTTTTTTTTCACTATTCTGGCCATAACTTTTTTCTTTTTTATTTTCTCGAAAAATTCTTTTTGCACCTTACAGCTCTCGTAAATATGAGTCTTTTGAGGCATTTTTGAATATCATATCTTTACAACTTTCCGAGGTATAAGGGGATCGCACTTTTTCATGAAATCGGGGCCTATACTGGAACGAACGAAAAGACATTCCCAATGTCAAAACTGAAACTACTCGAAGCCAATAGAAGGTTCTGCCTCCAACACTTGATTCACGTACCCTTGTTTCAAAGCAAGTATCTCTAGAGTTGAAAAACGCATTCCCCCAACAAGGACAGAATATATGCAACGTGACAAATTTTAAAACACGTTTCTAGATGGCTGATAGCATACCGTAACTAGCCTACGTAATTTAGTCGGTTTCTTTGTTAGGTACCCTTCAAAACGCGGAGGAGGTCAACAAACGTTTATATTGTACTTGAGCCTTTTGGAAGTAAGCAATAATCAAAGAAACCGACTAAATTATGTAGGCTAGTTATGGTATGCTCTCAGCCACCTTGAAACGGGTTTTAAAAGTAGTCGCGTTGCGTGTATACTGTCCTTCTTGGGGGAACGCGTGTTTTAACTCTAGAGATACTTACTTTGAGGCTGCCACCTCCAGTTAACGCACGTTCCCTATAATAAATAAAATAAAATAAATAAAAAGCCTTTTATTTCTTGCAACTTAAAATTTAAATTAAAACAATATTTGTCATTTTGTTACGTCATTAGTAAATATTAGTCATAAGAATTAAATTTAATCACAAGTAAAAATATTAAAATACATTTTTCATTCAAGAACCCCTACTGAAAGGGTGAAGGCCTCCTCCAGACTTGTCCATCGATCTCTATCTCTTGCTATTAACGTCCATCTCTTTCCTATATGTCGTGCGATGTCATCCTCCCATCGCGACGACAACAACGTACAAGGTGCAAAGTGCTAAAAGGTTCGAACTACGTAAGCTGCAGCATAATGATCTAGAAGTCGAAACCTATCGCCTGGTATACAATTTTTCTTAAAATGTCACTTAGTATAGATTTTTAAATGACGCATACAGTGCCATCTGACTCAAAAGTTAGTATACTAACACGAACACGATTCCAAGTGCCACATCGAATCGTACTCGATGAATGCCATCTCTCTCACTCGCGCGCACGGAGCGCTATTTACCACATCGCACTCAGTTCGCGGCCGACCAGCTAGTCAACAGTTGTGAACACTAGATCGTTTTCTATGGAGGTATGTAATATTTATTTACGTTTTCCTTATATTTTTGTATTTATATGTTTAAAAATGTGTAAAGTGTTCGATGTGACACATATAACTACATACGTTTAAAGTATTATTTAAGAGAACTACGTACGCGGGACTATCTGTCACTTAGAACTGTATACGTTATTATCGTAGCTATAGTTAACAAAGTTTGTAAATCTATGTGCTACTTAGAATTGTTTACGCCATTTAATCAGTCACTTAGAACTTTTTATGTTTTTGAATTTGTTTTTGGACACACTCAAAATAGTCATATCTGTCATTGCAAGTGCTAATTTAAATATTAAAAAGCGTAAGCGTAATATAATGTAATGTAAAATAATGCTATGCTATGTGTAATAAAATAACTATCACAGATTAAGGTTTTATACGGGCAGTTTTGTTGTATAGCTAATCCTTATTTTGATCACTGTTTACTTTGCACCAGTAATACAGCTTTACACATAAGTATATGCACATAGTGTTAAAGCTTAATTTGTTGCTTTTAATATGCATGGTATTTGACTTTCAGAGTCTCTAAGGATAAACGAAGAAGGTTCACTATTGTCTTGCAGAAACTTTTTTGACATATATTTGTTTTGCATAATGATACTTAGCTGAAGTTTGGCAGAAACACCTTACGCAGAGTAAATATGCTTTGGCATAAATCATATCACAGATTTTTATAATATCGAATCTTATATTGGCATAATGTTGATGGGCATAACTGTCTTCTAAACGAATAGTATTTTCGCAGATATTTTTTTTGCATAATATTTAGGCGGCATAAAGTTGTCAATAAATAATAATAAATTTGATTACAAGATAGACTTCATTGTTTTATCATATTGTACAAGACATGCGAGATTGGATGTATTGCTCATAAGAACATAAAGTTTTTTCCGCGGGGGGCGCAGTTGTAACCTAACCTAACCCACTTTTCTGGCAACAGTTTGTTGCCGCAGGGGTCGCAGTTCTAACCTAACCCAATTTTCTGGCAACAGTACGTTCCTGTGGGGGGTCACAGTTCTAACCTAGCCTATCCCACTTTTCTGGTTTCGCTCGTCGTCGTACCTAACGAATACTCTGGGACTGTATTTCCTCTTTGGTAGGGAGTTGGGTGTGTTGGGGACGCAAGATACCTAATAATCCTATTATGCCATAGCAAATTTGGTGAGACTTATATTCAACTACGTAAAATTTACTTAACCTACTTTCCTACTAGCAGAAAATAATTATGCTTTTATAATAGTATGCTATAGGATTATTATGGTACATTAAATTATGCTAAACCAAAGTCGGCCAAAGTAATGTTCTACAAAACAATGTTCTGCAAAATGTTTTGCTTTATGCCAAATTACCATTCGACCGAAAGTGTTTCTGCAAAACATGTTATGCCAAGTGTATTTCTGACTAATATTATTCTACCAGATAAGGGTAACCCGAGGAATTATATAGAGCACTGACAACTGCGTTGGAGGAGCCAGAAGATACGCATTCCACTAATACAAGCATATCAAGTCAATCTGAAAATCAAATCTCAAGTCAAGTCAGACAATGCCGCGATATAACAAACAAACACTTGAATATTGGATAATTTATCCCAAAAAAGACCAATGTGATTTATGTCATCAATTTAAAAATCTACGGAGAACATCTGAGAAGGAAATATCTAATTATGAAAACCATTTAAAATTTTAATGTTATTGCATGCGAAAAGACTTGTTTGAATACGTAATTTTGTTAGAAAGACTGATAAAATCATGTGCTGTTAAAGAAGATTGATCGATCAATAATAAAACATAAGGTAAATAAGTAAGAACAATGTTAAAAAATACTCCTTTTTTCCTTACTAATGCCGTGATAAAGACTGATATGTAAGGTTTTAGTAACAGGTTTACATTTTTATTACATTTTATTGAATAAATAACACATCTAATATACTTTTACTTTTATTTAGTACTTTCTACATAACTATTGAACTATAAAACTAATGTCGAATATGATTCTATCTGCAAAATGTGTCAAAATTGTAATTATGCAGATTTATACAGAATGTTTATGCACCCAAAAATAAAATATAAAATTGTGCGTTAAAAATATGGTATATAATTTTAAAAATAAGCAAAATAAATGAGTTAAATTTCGACGACAACAACGTACAAGGTGCAAAGTGCTAAAAGGTTCGAACTACGTAAGCTGCAGCATAATGATCTAGAAGTCGAAACCTATCGCCTGGTATAAAAATTTTCTTAAAATGTCACTTAGTATAGATTTTTAAATGACGCATACAGTGCCATCTGACTCAAAAGTTAGTATACTAACACGAACACGATTCCAAGTGCCACATCGAATCGTACTCGATGAATGCCATCTCTCTCACTCGCGCGCACGGAGCGCTATTTACCACATCGCACTCAGTTCGCGGCCGACCAGCTAGTCAACAGTTGTGAACACTAGATCGTTTTCTATGGAGGTATGTAATATTTATTTACATTTTACTTATATTTTTGTATTTATATGTTTAAAAATGTGTAAAGTGTTCGATGTGACACATATAACTACATACGTTTAAAGTATTATTTAAGAGAACTACGTACGCAGGACTATCTGTCACTTAGAACTGTATACGTTATTATCATAGCTATAGTTAACAAAGTTTGTAAATCTATGTGCTACTTAGAATTGTTTACGCCATTTAATCAGTCACTTAGAACTTTTTATCTTTTTGAATTTGTTTTTGGACACACTCAAAATAGTCATATCTGTCATTGTCAAGTGCTAATTTAAATATTAAAAAGCGTAAGCGTAATACAATGTAATATAAAATAATGCTATGCTATGTGTAATAAAATAACTATCACAGATTAAGGTTTTATACGGGCAGTTTTGTTGTATAGCTAATCCTTATTTTGATCACTGTTTACTTTGCACCAGTAATACAGCTTTACATGTCAGTATATGCACATAGTGTTAAAGCTTAATTTATGTTGCTTTTAATATGCATGGTATTTGACTTTCAGAGTCGCTAAGGATAAACGAAGAAGGTTCACTATTGTCTTGCAGAAACTTTTTTGACATATATTTGTTTTACATAATGATACTTAGCTGAAATTTGGCAGAAACACCTTACGCAGAGTAAATATGCTTTGGCATAAATCATATCACTAATTTTTATAATATCGAATCTTATATTGGCATAATGTTGATGGGCATAACTGTCTTGTAAACGAATAGTATTTTCGCAGATATTTTTTTTGCATAATATTTAGGCGGCTTAAAGTTGTCAAGCCGAATAACATTTGATTACAAGATAGACTTCATTGTTTTATCATACTGTACAAGACATGCGGGATTGGATGTATTGCTCATAAGAACATAAAGTTTTTTCCGCGGGGGGCGCAGTTGTAACCTAACCTAACCCACTTTTCTGGCAACAGTTTATTGCCGCGGGGGTCGCAGTTCTAACCTAACCCAATTTTCTGGCAACAGTAGGTTCCTGTGGGGGGTCACAGTTCTAACCTAGCCTATCCCACTTTTCTGGTTTCGCTCGTCGTCGTACCTAACGAATACTGTGGGACTGTATTTCCTTTTTGGTAGCGAGTTGGGTGTGTTGGGGACGCAAGATACCTAATAATCCTATTATGCCATAGCAAATTTGGTGAGACTTATATTCAACTACGTAAAATTTACTTAACCTACTTTCCTACTAGCAGAAAATAATTATGCTTTTGTAATAGTATGCTATAGGATTATTATGGTACATTAAATTATGCTAAACCAAAGTCGGCCAAAGTAATGTTCTACAAAACAATGTGCTGCAAAATGTGTCGTATGCGTGGTAGTAGTAATGCCAACTATACCTTTATGCCAAATTACCATTCGACCGAAAGTGTTTCTGCAAAACATGTTATGCCAAGTGTATTTCTGACTAATATTATTCTACCAGATAAGGGTAACCCGAGGAATTATATAGAGCACTGACAACTGCATTGGAGGAGCCAGAAGATACGCATTCGACTAATACAAGCATATCAAGTCAATCTGAAAATCAAATCTCAAGTCAAGTCAGACAATACCGCGATATAACAAACAAACACATGAATATTGGATAATTTATCCCAAAAAAGACCAATGTGATTTATGTCATCAATTTAAAAATCTACGGAGAACATCTGAGAAGGAAATATCTAATTATGAAAACCGTTTAAAATTTTAATGTTATTGCATGCGAAAAGACTTGTTTGAATACGTAATTTTGTCAAAAAGACTGATAAAATCATGTGCTGTTAAAGAAGATTGATCGATCAATATTAAAACATAAGGTAAATAAGTAAGAACAATGTTAAAGAATACTCCTTTTTTCCTGACTAATGCCGTGATTAAGACTGATATGTAAGGTTTTAGTAACAGGTTTACATTTTTATTACATTTTATTGAATAAATAACACATCTAATATACTTTTACTTTTATTTAGTACTTTCTACATAATTATTGAACTATAAAACTAATGTCGAATATGATTCTATCTGCAAAATGTGTCAAAATTATAATTATGCAGATTTATACAGAATGTTTATGCACGCAAAAATAAAATATAAAATTGTGCGTTAAAAATATGGTATATAATTTTAAAAATAAGCAAAATAAATGAGTTAAATTTGATGACTTAATTCACACATAGAATCTTTTACAGTGAGTCGCATACTTTTTTTACAGGTATAATATTCTAAGTCCCAGATAGACCTACATACGTAGATTTTATAGAAAATTGTAACCAAGTATAATGTTCTAAGTCCCAGATAGACCTGCTTACGTAGTTCTTAAATAAAATTGTAACCAAGTATAATATTCTAAGTGGTAGATAGAACAGTATACACAACGGTAAGCCAATAGTTCTAAGTTAATCTAGTGGACTATCTGCATTTTCTCGAAAACTACCATTAAATTGAGTTATATGAAAATAAAATAAGCAATAAAATAAAATTATAATCATGTGTGCCAAGTTTCAGTTTATTATCTTTAACACGAAAAAAAGTATAAGGATTCTACTTCTGTTTTGCTCTCCTGTAAAGTTGTAATTTCTCAATTAGAATCATATACGTTGTTGTCGTCGATTTGATGACTTAATTCACACATAGAATCTTTTACAGTGAGTCGCATACTTTTTTTACAGGTATAATATTCTAAGTCCCAGATAGACCTACATACGTAGATTTTATAGAAAATTGTAACCAAGTATAATGTTCTAAGTCCCAGATAGACCTGCTTACGTAGTTCTTAAATAAAATTGTAACCAAGTATAATATTCTAAGTGGTAGATAGAACAGTATAAACAACGGTAAGCCAATAGTTCTAACTTAATCTAGTGGACTATCTGCATTTTCTCGAAAACTACCATTAAATTGAGTTATATGAAAATAAAATAAGCAATAAAATAAAATTATAATCATGTGTGCCAAGTTTCAGTTTATTATCTTTTACACGAAAAAAAGTATAAGGATTCTACTTCTGTTTTGCTCTCCTGTAAAGTTGTCATTTCTCAATTAGAATCATATACGTTGTTGTCGTCGATCGTGTTACGAGTTTCCTTTTTTTTCTGCTACCTGCTGGGCCGGGCCATGATGTTAGAAGGTTCGTCCAGCGACCGTCTTTCATGCGGGCGACGTGACCTGCCCACCGCCACTTTAGTTTTAATGAGTACCCTAGGGCATCGGTTACATTAGTTTTTGCCCTAATAGTGGCGTGAGGGATTTTTTGCATTTTGTTAATATTTAGAATGCTTCTTTCCAAACTACGTTGGCATGATCTTATTTTCCTCTTGACCTCCTTTGTGTACGTTCCTTATACGTAGTTATTAAATATGCTACGAGTGTCAAAATGCAATCAAAACGAGATAAATGCGTATCTAATTTGAGAAGGATTCGTTAATAAAGACAGTGTCGGCATTAATTCATGACGCAAAAAGGCCGCTGATTTACAAGTATAAATTTATCATGAATCTACATCCATCAAGGCTTATCTCGCTTTTATTTAAATCGCTCGATTTCGAACAATGCCCCTTAATTTATGCGAAGCAATTTTGTACGAATTTCGAACTGTAGTGCGAATTGCGGTACCATAGATCACCTATGTTAGATAGAGCGTAGAAGACTCGGGCTCAGCGTCCGCTACAGGGAGCATTTACAAAAAACTTTGGCTCAGGACACATTGGTGGCTTTTCTGGTAATTTTATAAATAGGAGCAAGATATATAACACCTAAAGGTTGTCTGGAAGAAATCTCTTTTTAGCGACAAGACCGCCTGTTGTTTCCCTCTCATTTGACTTATGCATTTTCTGTACTGGTTTTCTTTTTGAGGTGTTCCATTATGAGTATTTGTATTGTATATTACAAAACTATTGACGTTTCCAGATTGAATGACGTTGCCAGAATAGTAACTCAAAATGAACTACTTTTTACGACACGACTTTAAAATACACCTATTATTAATAATGGGACAATCTTACAAAAATCAACCTAGTCCTACGGTAAGCTCAATAAGGCTTGTGTTGTGGGAATGGGAATAATAAAGTTTCAAAAATAGTGATATAGCAATGAATTTACCTTATTTATGATGAATTTTTGTTGATTTTAATATTGGAAAGCGTATACAAAACATCTAGTTTTATTTAATTTTTAAGCATATTCTGTTAATTTGAGTTCATGATGGCTTTAAACTAGCAACACGTATTACCATAAAATCTAGAAGCTAAAACACAGTATTTCTGAGATGTGTTAGTAGCAGTACTTCGTAAAACAGTTTGTTGTAAAATGAAAGAAAAACACAACTGGACGAAATAAGAAATAACATTTGTACAAGGCGACGACTATGCCTTTAACGGGCTCAAGGGTGTCAGAAATTGAACCTTATTGCTTCGGAATACAGGTCAAATAACGGTAAGAAATATATTCCTTATGCCTTATAAAAGATTGAGGGAACTCTTTGTTTGCGTTGAAGCGGTTGAGGATTTTTAATGCGTTATCCATTTGAGATAGTCTATGAGTTGCGTCGCTGATTGTACAAGTTTTCTGTTCGGTTAACAGAGAATTACTTACGAGGGATATGCATATTGAATACTGTTGTGGGAGGTTTTATTTAAAAGAGAATGAATTATTACGGCTGGACAGTCAGTGGTAGGAGTAGGTAAACGACTGAAGTGTTCAAAATGACCTAAACACGCGCGCTCTTATTATTTCAACAACAAAGTCGTATCGCTGCTGACTGTCCCCATGAGATTCTTGGGACGTATGTACGAAATGTAATTTGTAGTTTTTTTTTTTCGGCAAAATAAACATCGTGGGGAAACCGGACCTAATCCCAGCAGGACTCGTTTCCCATCTAGGTTGAAAGGTCTCATGGCAGTTGCTTTTGTAAAATCTTGGATACGCCAGTTCTTGACATTAGGTTACTAAGCGGACCCCTTAAGTCGTATAAAAAACTTTACGAATAACATGATACAATGCGTTATTTCGTACTTGGTATCTTACTACGGTGCAATTCATCTAGTACCTACCACATGGTACATATACATATAAAAATACGTACAAAAGAACTATATTCCCGTTGGCTGTAAGGTTTTGGGACCCAACCAATCCTCCCTAGATCTGGATTTGATACCTCTCAGATTGATTTGATTTTTGGATTTTTGTAGGGGCCATTACCCACCGGCCGCTCAATGGCCCTTACAAAAATCCAAAATTCAAATCAATCTGAGAGGTTTCAAATCCATCTAGGGAGGATTGGTTGGGTCCCAAAACCTTACAGCCAACGAGAATATAGTTCGTTTTTGGCTAGCCTGTATATTTATAACCCTAGGGATATAATTATATGTCGTAACATAGTTATACGAAAGCGATTCATTACTATCTTACTAGGAATATAACTACTATAATACGTCTTTAGTTTAGTGATGTAGTTATATTACTGGATTAAGTTTAGTGAAATAATTGTAGTTAGGAGTGCGGCGGTGCGGCGGAGGTATAGTAAGATATTACTATCTTACTAGGAATATGATTATAATACGTATTATACGGCATATAACTATATCCCTAGGGATATAACTATACCTCCGCCGCACCGCCGCCGCACTCCTATCTACCTATAGGTATAATTATTTCACTAAACTTAATCCAGTAATATATCACTAAACTAAAGACGTATTATAATAGTTATATTCCTAGTAAGATAGTAATGAATCGCTTTCTTATAACTGTTTCCGAACGAAACCATACCATAGTTTTTCATTCATTATGTCAATGTCAACTCACTCTCTTCCATTTTTTCAACTAACACGCTCCGATACAGCTCTGTAATTAATTAAGGTTTTTATTCAAATACACGTCTAATTGTGTTTCAAAGTGATTTTTATTTCTTCACAAACATAAATGGTGCCGAAACAAGTGCAGTTCGCGAAAAAAGCCGTATATTCAAGAAAAGTTGTCGCCGCGCGTGAAGTGCCGGTCGAACTTTTATCCAACATTGCATAGAAATATCGCCGAAATATTAACGCCAGGACGCGCCTCTAAGCACATGAGAAGAAACTCGGTGATATTTCGAAGCAACAGCATCAAATTAAGATTCTTCAAAGTTCGTCGCGAGCAAGCGCATTTCTCGGAATTCAACTTCCAACGTTCGCCATTTTGATCAATTCAAGGCCAAGCCAAAAAGTGCGCGGAATGAACAATTTTGGAGCGAAGACCGAATCGTTCACTCAAACGTCAAACGAGTCTGACATCCAATTGTCAATGTCATAATTGACATTTGACTTAATTCTTCAATTTCATTGTTTATGTGACAATATCAATATGAGAGGCAATACCGAGAACGAAATCAAGAAGATAAAAGCATAGATCGCGTGGTGCAAAGGAAATACAACAAAACTTGAAAAGCTTTTAAACGAACAACCGGAGACTTTGGAAACGGAAAAAGCAAAAATTAGATTGGAACAAACTGAAGCCAATCTCAAGAAGTACAACAACCTATCACTGGAGCTAGCCGTCTTAACACAAAGAGACTCTGCTGAAGACTTCGAAGAAGAAGCTGAGCACGAAGAGCGAACCATTAACGTCATATCACGATTACGGAAAATAACCTCAAAAGTGTCAAAAGCCGCTACGTCGTCGTCATCGTCGGAAACAACAATGGAAACCACGGGCGTGAGACTAGCAATCATGGTGGAGTGCGGTTACCGGAAATCGAGATACCAACATACGACGGGAAGAACTACACAAAGTACGTCGCCTTCATGGAACTCTTCGATGCGGTGATAGATTCCAGTGACAAACTCAAACCAGTGCAAAAACTGTTCTACTTCAAAAAGTATTTAAAAGGTGAAGCGTTAGCGTTAATTGAAAGACTTCCCTTAACAAGTGATTCATATGTCAAAGCTAGGGAATTACTTAAGCTGCGTTATGATAACAAGTTTCTTGTAATAACTAATCACATTCTGGCTTTAATAGAAAGCCAGCCCATTGTAAAAGGTACTGCCAGCAACCTAAGGGACCTTGTTGCCAATACTCGACAGCACATAGGTGCACTCAAAGCCTTAGTGCAGCCTACCGAACAGTGGGATTTAATTGTACTAACAATTATTTTAAAGAAAGTAGATCAGTTTACATGCAGAGCATATCATCAGGAGCGTGACAGCGACAAGATGCCAACACTTGACGATTTCTTGTTGTTTGTGGAGAGAAGAGCCAGCAGCTTTGAAGAAAGCCAACAAAGTGAGGGTAAGTCACATGCATTTACTAATAAAAGTACAAAAGTGTGTAATGTGGCCAATATATCAGTACCTTCATGCTTATGTTGCAAAGCAACATCACATAAATTGTTTTGTTGCCCAATTTTTGCAGCACAATCACCAAAAGAAAGACTGGAGCTTGCTACCAAACTCAATTTATGCAATATATGTTTAGGTATGCACAAAAGTAAATGTAAATTTCATTTCAAATGCTCCTCATGTCAAAGCAAAGCTCACAATACTTTTTTATATGTCGAAACTTCAAAACAAATTACCAGCTGCCATGTGAACTCGGACGATGATGAAGCTACTGATCTATTGCCTACCGTTAAGGTCAAAGTCTACGGGCAAGATGGGTCTTTCATTACAGCCAGAGGGATGATTGATTGTGGTAGCCAAGTTTCTTTCATGACTTACGAGCTTGCCAAAGCATTGAACTTGCAGCCAATAGATAGAAATCTTAACATTACAGTCTTACAGTGTCAATCTAATCAAACATCAAAGTCTGTAAATGCCAAATTTGAGTCTCTTCATTCAAATTACAGCTGTCAAGTGAAATACTCATTAGTGAACAAAATCACTACAAAATTGCCCCAAACAAAAATAGATACAAGTGATGTAACAATACCAAATTCTGTTGTACTAGCAGACGATGATTGGTCAAATCCTGCTGACATCTCATTCTTGCTATCTGCCAGCATATTTTGCAAAATATTACTGCCCAGCAAAGCCAAAATCTCAAATAGTGAGCTATATCTCATCGGTACAGAATTTGGTACGATTGTGTCTGGAGACACTCCATGTAATCATGGAGTCAATTGCCATCATGTGTCATTACATGTGGCCAACCATGTGGCTAACGATAATGTTGAACACCTCCTAACAAAGTTTTGGGAAACGGTAATCAATCCTGAAATGAAATCGGAGGTTAGAGCAAAGCAGAATGCCTGTGAAGCAGAGTTTCAACGCTCTGTACAATTAATAAATAACAAGTTTCAGGTCTCACTTCCGCTTGCTCAGCCCATGGATCAAATGAATTTAGGGAATACATTTCCAATTGCCGTCAAAACCCTTAATTGCATAGAAAAAAGGTTTGAAAAGGACCCAATTTTGTGTGAACGGTACACTGAATTTATAAATAAATATATAGAGCTAGGTCATGCTAAGGTGCTACCCCTTACTAACTCTAACAAGCAAAATCTGTATTTTATGCAGCATTTACCTGTTATTAGAGAGGACAGGAAAACAAATAAAGTGCGCGTTGTATTTAATGGTAATACTCGGGCAGGCAAACAGTACAACAGCCCTAATGATGTATTACTGAACGGCCCAAAAGTCCAAAAAGACATTTTTGATATACTAATATAATTTCGAATGCCAAAATATGTAATTATGGCAGACATTCAAAATATGTACGGGGCTATTCAAATAAACCCCAAGTTTCACCATTTGCAAAACATTCTATGGCGTAATAACAACAATGAACTAATTGTTATTCAATTACAGACCGTGACCTACGGACAAAAAAGTTCCAGCTTCCTGGCCACAAGATGCTTGGAGGAACTGGCTACAAGGTATGAGGAGGAGCTTCCTAAAGCAGCAGAGGTGATCCGCACAGCAATGTACGTGGATGATGCGCTCTTTGGAGCAGACACCATCGAAGAGACATTGGAGGTAAGAGACCAATTAACTATGCTCTTGTCCCGTGCTGATTTTCATCTACACAAGTGGGCAGCCAATAATCCCAAACTGCTAACGGGCATCTCACCAGAATACCACTATGCTGATGATCACCAGCTCTCCATGAAAACTGACCTAAATTGTTATATAAAAGCTTGATCTCAATCTTTATATGTGTGAGTAAAGTAACTCAATTGAACTTGATCACAAATACTTGTTAGTAATTTTAAGGTAAATGTACTTTGTTCAAACAACCTTAAAAGAAAATGTATAATTCTGGTCAACCCAGCCCCCGGGATTATGTTTCCGAACGAAACTATACCATAGTTTTTCATTCATTATGTCAATGTCAACTCACTCTCTTCCATTTTTTCAACTAACACGCTCCGCAACAGCTCTGTAATTAATTAAGGTTTTTATTCAAATACACATCTAATTGTGTTTCAAAGTGATTTTTATTTCTTCACAAACAATAACTATGTTACGACATATAATTATATCCCTAGGATTATAACTACTTATATATAACGGCTTTATCTATCGTACTGCGAAATATACTCGTATACTCAAGCAAGAGCTCATATCGAGTAGAGTGAAAATTGACCCTTAAAGTAACCCGTTTTCAATATCGTTGAGTATATTTGCAGGGGGGTTTCACTACGCAGTTTAGGTACATTTGGCCGGCGCGCCTCCCGGGCAGGCGTATGGCAGTGGGCTGCCGCTCGGCTCGCACAATATTCGTGTCACCTGGCGCTCGTGCAAAATTGAAAATACACAATGGCTTCGAAACCTAAATCTCGATCTAATCCGTATAAAAGATGTCTTTACGGATGTCTGAAGAACAAGGAAGCAGAAATAATATTTTTAAATTCCGGACCATATTGAAAGGTCCCGAAGTCCTTACTTAGTAATAGTTAAAATAAACATCCTTAATTTATTGATATCGGTTTCCCAGAAACAAAATTAGGAACTGACCGACATATTTTCAAATGAATACGGC
The DNA here is from genome assembly GCA_947086415.1 of Pammene aurita. Classification (NCBI taxonomy): domain Eukaryota; kingdom Metazoa; phylum Arthropoda; class Insecta; order Lepidoptera; family Tortricidae; genus Pammene; species Pammene aurita. The sequence goes on along the minus strand of OX352304.1, from coordinate 3,646,802 downwards.
TGTAGCATACCTACTTCAGTGAGAATGAGTCATAAATCTCTATAAAAATTTCTATCTCCGGATAAAAATTTCATGTTCACAGAATCAACTTTTGTAATTCCTACATATCTATCTTAAAAATAATAAACCAGTAGGTATAGGTGCAAAAACTTGTCAAGTGACAACCCCGTCCCGACGCTCACAGCTAAGTCATAAAACTGCGGCGCGTAAAGAAGATTCACGGTTATAACGTGCGCGGTTATAAGTTTCAATTTTGCTTGCAGGCGGCAAGTATAGGTATAATTTTATACCTAAATCTCACTTTTGTGAAGGAGTGAATTTTCTGTACGGTAGTACTATTAGTTATTCTGTGATATTTGGTTCTATTGTCATCTAGATAACACTTATTTATACTTTATTATTTGAAACCGTTTTATTAATAGAATGTCGGTGCCTTATTTAAATAAAATCTCTGAAAACAGATTAATATTGATGTTTCATAATAAATTACAATTGTGTATTCATCGTTTATTATTTTATTTAAATACCCCCGCCGAAGCTATCCATTGTAAAGTAATTATAACAACAACGTTAAAATATTCTAAATTCAATTAAATTAAATACAGAACACGTTTGAGTAATAAATCTCATTCATTACAACTCACACGTTCAATACAATAAAATAAAATGCCCGTAAAAAATAAAAATAAATCAACATAAGCAATAAATTTTCAAACAAACCGCATTTTTGGGGTTCCTTTCGAAGGGTGCCAACCGCCAGCTTTATTAGGTCATTCTTAAAGTTTAACTGTTGTTTGACTTATATCCGTCAAACTTTTCTTATATGGAACGTGCTTAAACCGAAGAGGGCAAAACAGGACGCCCCTTTTTACTGGCGCGAAGTTCAAAATTAGTACACTAGAAGGCAGGTTTAAACCGTCTGCTAGACGGTCGCCAAGCACCTCCGACCGAGCGACCTTGGTCTGGACGGACCGTGTACAGTTGTTTCCAGCAAAATTGTATGAAGCACCAACCAAGGTCAGGGTGGCTTTGGACCGTTGGCAGCCTTGTACCAAGGGTAATGAGTCAAATCTTGGAGCAGCACCTATTGGAGTTGAGTATTTTCAGTTTTCGATTTAGTCCATAACAGCAGATTCTCTAACGCGCACGGTCTATATAATAGAGTATGGTTTGAAGATTGAAACATAAATCTGGATAATGACCTAATGGAGATGAAAACTCACAATTCTGAAATGGTGTCAGCTGTCTTTGTTTTGCGCCCCGAAATAACTTTTAGAGACATTTTACCATAGACTGTATGGATTTGACGCCCACACACGATGCTTTAAAAACCACAGTGTCAAGAGTATGTTAGTGTCAAAAAATATGTATTATCTTAGTCTTTTAGGAATTCTAACATAGCTCTTAAGTAAAATACTGTTTCTAACAACATATGGACTATGTCTGATATAAAACTATTTTGATTTGATTTGATTAGGGTGTCTCTTATATTGCGATTTTGAGAAATTAATAACGCATACCCCCTAAAGATAAGTTGAAGGTTGCTACTTTTTTATCGGTTTTCGGTTCGTAGCGAGATTTTTTTCATTAACAATGAAAAAAAAAAAATCAATGAATGATACAGAAGTAGAAATAGTAGAATGCACTGATTATATGAAAAAAAACTTAAAAAGAAAAATACTTTGGTCATTTTCATACTACCTATATGTATGGGAAAATCGGGTCAATGTCGGCACGGGTAGCAGTTACGAGTACAGGAATGACCTGATTTTTTTTTTGTAGATTATTTTGGAGTAAACGAAATATAGTACTTAGGGCGCATGCGTTGTTAATTTTTCAAACTCACAATATAAGGCACACCCTAATATATTATGTATGTAATAGAAACTTCTTCCTTTTTCAAGTGTGGAGTAGGTATGTATGCTGGATATAGGTGATTAGGGTAAGTCATACTGAACAACTTTTTTCTATGGGATCCCGAAATCCCAAAACAATTTTTAGTCTCCCCATAGAAAACGTCGACATTTGATCAGCCGAAATGTATAAAACAGCCAAAAGATTTTTTGTGATTTTGGAGTTGGTCCTACCAAATCACCTCGCACAATATGGCTAGTTATTGAAAAAAACAATCTGTATATACAGTCAACAATAGGTTAGATTCAAAAAGGATAACCTGTAAGGTTACACAACATAGCAGTTGTATTGAACATGAGCTCTTTTTCAAATACGGAGCATGCTCGATAAAATTCATTGTGGGCAGCCGGCCACGTGGTAGTGACAATGTGGTTCAATGGATTTCTGGAGTATTGACAGTGAGGACAGATTTATTGACGCGGCATTAGGATTTTTCGCGGAACGGGGAATGAATGGAGCCTGCTAATATGGTTTTTTTTATTGGATCGGCGAAAAGAATATGGTGTATTTGATTGTTATAAATATGCGTGTTTTTTAATTAAATAAATTATATCTCAGATTCAGTCTCTTCTTGTGATTTTTATGTCTATTAGCATTGTAGGTACAACACAGTGAATGTTGGTAACAGTAAACAGGTAACAGTACAGTAGTAATATTTTATTAATTAATTAAACAAAAACACTTTATTTTAAAATATCATCAGTCTTGGTTATTACATGCGTGTACTTATACATATTTATTTGATTTATTAGCTATGTATATTTTATACATATCTTAGAATTAATTTTTTAGTCCGCATATTTACCAGGTTAATATTATCTCCCAGTAGCCTACGCAAAGTACAAGCTCTGCTTAGATTGTGATTTACACATTGTGTATAATTTTGTCCTAGATATATTTATTAGTTGTACTGATTTAAAAATTGAATTGCTCAGTAATATAATATTAATGCTATTATACTGGTTAAGTACTTAAAAAAAAGAACTTATCAGTTTACTTTCAACTTATCGCATTTCAGTTTTGCTCCGTCTCGGGGTCCCGGTCTGCGCTCCACATCGTTGCCCCTGCGGAACCGATGTGAACTATCTGGGCCACCACGGACTTTCCTGCCAAAGAAGCGCGGGCCGCTTCTCAAGGCATGCTGCCCTTAATGACATTATCGGTCCCTTGCATCAGTTAATGTGCCGGCTCTTTTAGAGCCAGCCGGCATCTCTAGAACTGACGGCAGGAGACCGGACGGTATGACTTTGATTCCATGGAGTATGGAACGGGTGCTGGTGTGGGATGCAACCTGCGTAGACACACTGGCCCCGTCACATCTCCACCGAACCACCCTGAGGGCAGCGGCAGCGGCAGAGGCGGCCGAAAAAGCCAAGGTGGGAAAATATAGTGGTCTTGGCGTCGAATATATTTCTGCCCCATTCGGCGTCGAGACCCTTGGTCCGTGGGGCTCTAGCGCTCTGAGTCTCTTCAAAGACCTGTCGAAGAGACTCAGAGATGCCACAGGAGACCGAAGAGCTGGCAGCTATCTGGGACAAAGAATTAGTCTCGCTATCCAGCGAGGAAATGCTGCCAGCATCTTCGGTACCATGCCGCCTGCGCCGTATTTAGATATACTTTAGTTTTAGTTTAGTCTTATTGTAGAGTTAATTATTTTGTTTATAAGTATTTAAGTTTTAGTTTATAGTCGTTTGTAATTATTCGTATGTTTGTTATTTAATAAATTAATCATAACTTTTAAATACATTAATTGTCAGAATGATTACAAGATAGAGGTACTTACGACCCTAAGATAATTAAACTTATCAGTTGCAACACCAATTTGATCATTCTACTCCACGCCTTCTTTGTTCTTCACCCCTCGCACGCAACATTACTCGCGGAACTCCATTCGATAATATTCTCATTTTATTATATTAAAGTCCCAGACCCACGTTTCCGATCCAGCGATCTCGCTTTCATGCCCTTTAGGTCGAGATTTTGACACGTAATTTGTTGATTTAATGAACTATACACTTAACATTGCGGTCAAATGTTAACTGTTGCTTTGTTTTGGTGGTTCTCTTTTGTTTGGTTTTGTGTAATCTGTGGAGGGTAAATGCTTGTCGTGTTGTGTCATGTTGTTTAATACAAATTTGCGTATTCCTCCTTCTTTACAAATATGCTTAGATTTTTGAATGTAGTATCGTGAAAGGCGTTTTTTATAAGATAACATTTTCAATACATATTTATGATTTTTGGTTTGAGATGTTAAATGTGACAATTTTAGACTGGAAGATTACGCCATTACATGTACCTAAAAAAACCGGCCAAGAGCATGTCGGGCCACGCTCAGTGTAGGGTTCCGTAGTTTTCCGTCCGTCACAGTAAGTGTCCCCACTTAAGAGTTAAAATAACACCGCCATGTACGATATGATATGAGCGTTCCACGTACAGCGACATCTATCGGCAAATTAAGTAAACTATTGCGCGCGAGCTTAAAGTATGGAAGATGATTTTTATGGGATAATAGTTTATTGCGTGAACCGATTTTCACCGTTTTTACTTTATTTGAAAGCACGTCATTTCATTGTGATTTTGTAGAAATTACAGGTACAATAAACACCTGCTTATACGGTTAAATTACAAACTTAGTTCAGAAATTATTTTGTATTTTTTTAAAAACTATTCAACCTATCAAGTTAAAAATAATTTTCCTAGAAAGTTTTTGTAAAGTTCTACTTTTGAGATTTTTTTCATATTTTTAAAACTTATGGTTCAAAAGTTAGAGGGGGGGGGGACACATTTTTTTTACTTCTGGAGCGATTATTTCCGAAAATATTTACATTATCAAAAAATGATTTCAGTAAACCGCTATTCATTTTGAAATACCTATCCAACAATATATCACACGTTAGGGTTGAAATGAAAAAAAATCACTCTCCACTTTACGTATAGGGGAGGTACCCTAATAAAACATTTTTTTCCACTTTTTATTTTACCACTTTGTCGGCGTGATTGATATACATATTAGTACCAAATTTCAACTTTCTAGTGCTAACGGTCACTAAGATTATCCGCGGACGGATGGACGGACGGGCAGACATGGCGAAACTATAATGGTTCCTAGTTGACTACGGAACATGTGACATCATTCAGATGTTTTTGCAAAAATATAAAGGTACATACGCATACACAATCCTAAACACATTTTTGATTAATTGAATATTTCCGAAAATAGTCGCCCTGAGAAACACGTAAATGAAGAAATAGTTACTCGATTTAGAAAAAATATTTGGACAATTTTACCCTAACATCATACATACGGTTAAACGGGTGTAGGGGTCATGTAGAATTTGGCATCAACCATGGCTACACGGTTTAAAATCTCTGTTTTCTGCCAAGGTCTAGTGGCTGTGGTTGTATGCCGTCTGGCCATAACTTTATATTACAAGGTTGGCAACGCGCATGTAACACCTATGGCGCTGCAGTAGTCTATAGGTTACGGTTAGCTACTTAACACATTCATTGCCACCCAGCTAAACAAGACATCCGCGCCAGGCCACAAAAAATTCGTCATATAAAGCGGTAGTACCACGATCCCGACTATCGGGTTGTCCGGCCTGGGAACGAAATCATAAAATACCCGATAGTCGGGTTCTCGGCATTGAATGTGTTAACATCAGGCTGTATACTTGTTTTCCAAAAAATCATACAAAGTGACCCGTTTTCACAGCCCCAGAGTGTACGAGTAAATTGCACGCTCCTTCCCCGACAATGGATCGTCACATACTGCAACATGGAACACATTGATTAGAGAGCAGCGTTAAAGCTAAGAGCATTGAACCAGTACCAATTTGCGTAATTCGGATACTGGGGGAACTATGGAAACTCACTAAGATATTGCTGGCTATATAATTATGACAGTTAATAGTGGTGTATTGTGCAACGTGGGGTTGAAGATATATATTGGGACACAGACTTATATATGCCGAGAGCGAAGCCGAGGGCTTTTCTTATTCACATATCTAAGATCGGTTGCTAGAAAGCCAGCTTTCAAGAAAACTCATATATAGTAGTTTATGTAACTGTTACGTAATAAGGGTCCTTAAAACATGAGTGTGGTTTTATGAAATGAGCCGCAGGCGAATTTCATAATAAGATCACACGAGTGTTTTAAGGCCTAATTACGTACAGTTGCATACACTGCTTTATCTACACTCATATTATTTATTCTAAAAGCCTTATTTGGAAACCATAGAATGGCCGCCATTGCACCGCCACCATGGCCAACTCTCGTGTGCCGGCGCTCGCGCGGGCGCGTGTCGGGCTGTCGGCGGATCCCCGGGAGGGTGCAGGTGTACATTATGTTATCAAAACTCATAGCACATCAATAATTGAGCATGAAAAGTTAAAATTACGTTACTGCTACGAATAAAAAGCTTATCATAGTAAAATCGGTCGTGTTAATGCTAGCCATTGCCTACCGTTTTCGAACACGTTTTAGAGAACTTACAATATGAGTGTAGATAAAATTCGTTGTGGTGCTGCGGTGTTACAGAAAAATACACAGACACACTCGTACCTATGGCTGTCAAACTTAAATTATCCCCCTGTTTGCGTCAGGGGTTAAAACATAGATTGGTAATGATGATGATGATTATTCAACTAAAATGTGATCGTCACGTTCATTGAATTTTAATACGTCCAAACATGCATTGCGTCGAATAGATTGGAAAAACAATTTTGTCTTGTCAATCAATGTGCCTTTGCATTTCTCTTTTGCCGAAAGCCGAGCGTCGAAAATAAATTCTGAGCTAATATTTAGTTTTGGACTTGGACAAAAATGTCAAGCACTTTCAAACAATATTTTTAGATAAGTATGGTTTGTATGTATATGTATGAATGTGTGCATACATAATACATGTGTGTGTGTGTGTAATTGTGTATGGGTTTGTGTGTGTTTAAGCCAGGAAAAAACTTTACTTTTAGGGTTCCGTACCTCGAAAGGAAAAAACGGAACCCTTATAGGATCACTTTGTTGTCCGTCTGTCTGTCTGTCTGTCTGTCTGTCTGTCTGTCTGTCTGTCTGTCTGTCAAGACCATTTTTATCAGGAACGCGTGGAGGTATCAAGCTGAAATTTATATCAAATACTCAGGGTCTATTGTCCCTTGGAGCTGTGAAAAAATCGAACTTAAAAGCCAACGCAATCAAAAGATACAGTCGTTTATGCTGCAAATTTTAGAGTTTCGGCACTCGTAAAACCTACGGGGTACTTCCCGTGAACTCAGAAACTTGAAAATTGGCACGAAGCAACGTCATATAGCATAGACAATGGAAAATTTACAAAAAGTAGACATTTTTAGTAAAATCATACAAAATCATATTTTTTTAATTTTAAACTTACTACCTTTTTCCTCGTAAACGCGTGGAGGTATTAAATTGAAATTCATGTCAAATACTCAGGGCTATAGGACCTTTCAGATGTAGCAAAACCAAACTTTTATGTCAACGCAATCAAAAGAAATAGCAATTTAAGTCGCAAATTTTGAAACTGAGTACTCGCAAGAAACTCAAAACCTAAAGGGTACTTCCCGTAAACTCAGAAACTTGAAACTTGGCACGAAGAAACTTCATATAGCACAGACAAAGGAAAAATTACAAAAAGTAGACATTTTTAGTAAAATCAGACAAAAAATATTTTATTAAATTTTAAACTTACTACCTTTTTCCTCGTAAACGCGTAGAGGTATTAAATTGAAATTCATATCAAATACTCAGGTCTATAATACCTTGTAAAGGTTTGTACGGAACCCTCGGTGCGCGAGTCCGACTCGCACTTGGCTGGTTTTTTTTTGTCTTACCTACAGCTATTTGACAGACGTCAACTATCAGATAAGATAACGAATGTATAAAATACCGCCAAGGCAACGCTACACTCATCATTCATCAATAATATCACAGATAATAAATAATTTACAATCATAGTGAAATGAGACTAGTGCGGAAAGTCGGTCTTACCACGTTTAAAATAATCATCTGTTAAGTTTTTTTTTTAATAAATGGCTTTTTTCCAGTTACCATCAAATATATCGGAGCGGCCAAGGTACTCAAAAATATCTTGGACTTATCTGAATAACGCCTCTATTGCCAAGGCAATAATATGCACTTTATAGCCTTGGCAATAGAGGCGTTGTTCGGACATTTGTGACCACTTTGGACGCTTCGATATATCTGATGGCAACTGTCCATGAAATGGGACAATTTTCCCAGTGTCAAGGTAGCATGATAAGAGTACGGTCAAGTTTTATAAGTTTGCTCGTAGAGCAGTACATTGTTCGGCAGAGGTCTCGCTGTTTGTAAAATGGTGGCTGTTTTTTACAAACAACCACGAGGCGGCCGCGATCCCGGTGCTGGTTAACACCCGGGTGGTAACCAAAGAGTGATGACCCTGGCACGTGATTTGAGACTAGTTCTTCATTAGCTGCACACTTGTTCGTTAGAGATCACTGCAGCATAAGCTTATTTATTTAACCGTTTTCCATTTTTCAGTCGTTCAGAGTGTAATATTTAAATTCTGCATCCATTGGATTACGTCGTTGTCGAGGGTAAACAAGTCTGGTGGATCGCCGTCGTATTTACGGAGTGCACAGTCCCGGACGATGTGCGCGACGTCCTGCTCCCCTACACCGCACTCGCACTTTGGAGTCTCTACCCAGCTGCACTTTGTGCAGGAAGGCTCGTGAGCGTCCGCAGCCGGTTCGTAGCCTATTCAGCTGACATCATTCTTTTCTAGGCAGTAAAAAGCCAGGTGGTTTCGCTATAGAGTTTATAGAAACGCCCAGGGTTTCCGGAGGCTTATCTTTCCACTCCTTTTCCCACATTGCAGTTTCGTGTGCTATGGTATGGAGGGTGCCGAGACTTTAAACGGTTCCAGGGAGGATTTTTAAATTCACCGTGAGCAGGCAAGTCGGGGCAGGGCAAGATCTTCCTCACCTCATGGACTAGCGCTTGTTGCCTTCTTAGATGAGAAGGAGCAATATGGCTAAGCGTCAGAAGCCATTGTGGGGGTACTCTTGATGGTTCCGGAAATACACCGCATACATAAGGTACGAATATAACACAATGACCTACGTAAATTAACAAAAAAAAACTATTATCATGACGACTTCGCCATCTTGACTTTCAGCCGAAAGACTAATTTAAATAGTCATCAACGTAGACAGAAGCTAGTTTCAATAAAATACCACAATGAGTTAGTTAGGTTAATAGAAAGGAAAGTTAAAAAGACTTCGGCTTCGCCATCTTGACTTTCAGCCGAAAGACTAATTTAAGTAGTCATCAATGTAGACAGAAGCTAGTCTCAATAAAATACCACAATGAGTTAGTTAGGTTAATAGAAAGGAAAGTTAAAAAGGGTTAAAATGAAACCCTTGTATGACAGCATCGACTTACGATCGAGAACTCGCAGTTAAATCAATCTGTCCGAAGCAGACCCTTATCTCAGCTGACATGTCCCTAAGTACCTCAAATTGCCCTTTTGGGCTGACCGATCACCTTGGGTACGAGATGCCTTTAAAATTACACGAAATTTCTTTGAAAAGGATACGGCAGTCGTGAGAACTAAAACATAATATTAATATTATGTAATGTATCTAGTTACGTAGGTGGGTAGGCTGATCACTGGTTCAGAATGCTTTAAGGCATTAGGTTTGCCATTTGTACCATCTTATTGTGCAATAATAAATAAAAAATAAATAGCAAAAAATGCATTCTGTTGTTTTTAACTGTTTAATGGATTAATACCAAGTCAAATACTTTTTCACGTACAATGTTATTTTGTTACAAATATTGTAAAACCCAAGAACAAAAACACATGTAAAGAATGTCCATCAGTTAAAAAAATATTTTGAAACAAAAAACGGCTACTTTATGATGATTAAAAGATCTAATCTCATTCGAACATAAACCACATTCAATAATTTTATTCAAATAATAGATGACAATTACGCCAAATAAATTCAGTCCAGCGCACTCAAATGCGAGGTTTACGCACCGCGGAACACAATAAATATTCCCAAATTTTAATTTGACGCTTGAACAAAATGGGACTGATGAGGCAGCAGTACCAGTGAAATACTGGCTGGTTTAAATAGCTTTTAAAGAGGCCATTGCAATTTGGATTTAATGTCTTAAAATGAGTGGAATGTATAGACGTTCAGATAGAGGGCAAAAGCTTGGGAAACTGACCTCACATTTTTGTGGCATCGGAGCCTAAGCACTTTCTTTTTTCTACTTCTTTCTCAATTTATTATGTATGTGTGTGTGTCTAAGAATAAACTATATTTTATTCTATTCTAAAAGTACAGTCGGCGTTAAAACATTTTTTTTGAGGAAAACTTATTCCTTTAACAACCAATCCATTTCAAGCTAGTTCTGCAGCTGACTGTACTTGCGGATCTTTCTTGTAAGTGACACAAAAAGTAGCAAGGATTTATGAAAATAATATACGTAAAGGGTTATTAAAAAAAGTTTCATTTGTTATTAGTCTGCAATGTTTGCTTCCAACACCGAGTTTCTGACTTGTCATTGTAAACAAAGTCAAACTCTTTATTAATTTGTTAATAAATAAACTTAGAATTTGTAGATAATTTAAATAGCTTTACTTTTGAACAAGGTATTTTAAAAACTTTATTTTTGTATTATTTCTAGCCGCCGCCGCCATTTCGACCGTTTGGAGGTCGTTAATAACTTTACTACTACACTTAGGGGTCGAATATACAAAAATATTTTCGTGATAGAGTTTTATCTACAAGCCTTACAAAGTGTGTGCCTGTGTGTCTTACAAAGGGCCGTATTATAACTTTAAAATACGTTGAGACACGATCCAATTTCAATACAACTCCAATGCATTAACTACGCAATAGGTAGGTACACCGTAACGTCTGAATCAGAAATATAAGAATTGGCTTGAAAATTATTCAGATGCAACTCCAACACAACTTCAATATTGGTTGATTATTTATTGCGTTCTAGATTTATGTTTGATCTATCTATCTATCTATTCAGCCCGCATCCACCCGCTGCTGAGTATAGGCCTCTTCTTAATAAAGAAGAGGCCTATACTACGTAATAACGCCACTCTCCTCGGTCCCGTGCCAGTCCCATCCACTCGCCGTTCGTCAGATATCATCTGACCATCTGGATGACGGTCGACCTTTTGGCCCATTTTAGCCACCATTCAGTAATTCGTTGTAAATATCGAACGAGCCTTCCTACCCAAGGAAAATATTCTGAATATAGAACTCCATATTTCACTGATGTTTTATGTTATGAGATAGTGATAACATAAGTTTAAATTTCGCACAGGCCTTCAAAGCAACGCACGTCGTCGGGTGACAAACAAATTCACTAATTACCTACTACCACAAGTTTATAGCAGTAATGAACCGTATTGGTAACAAAACAAGGCGGATTTTAGTTTACTTATTTTTTTTGCAATTTGTGAGATTTAGTTCTCACCTGACAGTATAGAGATACCCTTAGAGAATTCAAACAACCGGAGTCGCCATTGATAGGCGTTCCCCTCTGCCGAAAACATATGACCAGTGGTCATACACTTGTATGGACTTACACTTGTTACAGTGGTCATACACTTGTATGAGCTATTTATACGTTACGTACGAATATCCATACATTTGTCGTTCCCCTTCCCCCACAAAAATCGGCAGACTTTTTTTGTATAGAAAATGACAGATATGGCTACTCCATCCGGATTTAATTCTCTAAGAGTTTACCTACCCCATGTCTATCCCGAAAGAGGAGTGTCGTAGTATGTTTGAGTTCCAGTATAAACCACTACTACACTTCTCTTTCCGAACAGACTTTAGTAACTCACTTTTTAATATTTGAGTTTATACGACCACATTTAAATGATTTGATATAACCGCCTAAATATTCGTCGTTATATGTATTATTTATGTCTTATAAAATTAGAATTAGAACTAAGGATCAACTATAAATGATGATTCCGTCATGTTCTAACCGGCATTGGTCTCTAAAATGTAATATTACGCCAAAAATTAGGTTTATTCATTCAAAAATGTTGGCCAATTAAATGATGATGTCTCGTTATCATTAGCGTACGGACAGGAGGCCAATTCTCGGGCCGTTCGAGATGATCTCTATTAGACATATCTCGAAAAAAAATGGCGGATGTCGAACGAAAACTAATTTGCGTATTCTCGAAATCTCACACTCGAGATATGACTACTCCCAGCGTTCGAGATGCAACGAGTGGTCGACATTTGATATGCGATAGCGGGAAATTTTGAGAGGTTATTAGTTGGCCGAAAGTGAAATTACACACAAAATAACACAACAAACAAAGAAACAACAAAATTACAAATTATTTAAAGCATTTTTATTTACTTTAAGCAATAGGTACTTAGTTTTAAGTGTATAGTGAATAAGATTTTTATTTTCTACTTTTTGTAACTTATGTGGATGGTATGTGGATGGTTTCTGCAATAAATGTATTTCTTTCTTTTTTTTTCAAATTAAGCTACGCAAAATAAATATTTTATTAAAATATGTCGCTCTACGCAATGGAGTTTGTTGAAAAACTTATAAACGTCGCCCAAGTTTAGACGAATAGACGCACTTTTTGAGCTGCGGAGGGATGTCCTTTTTTTGCCATTAGCCCACCTAATGAAGGAAAACTAAGAGGAAATAATTCGTGTATAGCCAAATTTTGGTGTAGTTGTAGGCAAAGGTATCTTACACAACATACTAAAAGTACCGGTGGATGGGGGTGCCGCTAGCGGAAAGGGGGGGGGTGTAAAGGTCCCTAATTTTGGTTTTTCGTAAATAACTCGGTAACGGTGGCTCATACGAAAAAATGTTCTATTGCTTAATTCATCCACATCAAATTTTCTATAAAAAAGATTATTTGCAATTTTTTGCTAGGATCAATGTTTAATGAGATATCGAGGAAATACGATAAACACTTTTTTAAACTTTCGGAACCAATATTTACGAAAGTATTAGTTTTATCCAAAAGTGGTTTCAGAATACCCTTATTGTTTTAAAAAGACCTATCTAATGATACCCCACACATTAGGGTTGGAGTAAAAAAAATATTTACCCCCCTTTCCATGTGTACGGGAGGTACCCGAAAGAATAATATTTTTTCACATTTTGTTTTAAAACTTTGTCTGCGTAATTAAAACACATACTTATACGAAATTTCATTTCTCTAGTACTAGCCATCACTGAGCAGGGTGAGGAGGGGTCCTACCCTTGGAGTTTCGGCATGTCCGTCTGTCCCCGTCTGTCCGTCCACGGCTTTGCTCAGTGATGTTTAGTACTAGACATCTAGACGGACAGATGGGGTCAGACGGACATGGCGAAACTATAAGGGTAGGAAGTGAGGTAGCAGGGTGAGCAGCCTGCTCAGTGATGGTTAGTATTAGAAAATAAAAAAATCGTGTGAGTATGTACTTTATTCACGCCGGCAAAGTTTTAAAACAAAATGTGAAAAAATATTATTTTTTCGGGTACCTCCCGTACACATGGAGTGGGGGGGTAAATATTATTTTTACTCCAACCCTAATGTGTGGGGTATCGTTGGATAGGTCTTTTTAAAACAATAAGGGTATTCTGAAACAATTTTTGGACAAAACTAATACTTTCGTAAATATTAGCTCCGAAAGTTTAAAAAAGTGTTTATCGTATTTCCTCGATATCTCATTAAACATTGATCCTAGCAAAAAATTGCAAAGAATCTTTTTTATAGAAATTTAGATGTGGATGAATTAAGCAATAAAACATTTTTTCGTATGAGCTACCGTTACCGAGTTATTTACGAAAAACCAAAATAAGGGACCTTTACACCCCCCTCTCCCCGCTAGCGGCGCCCCCATCCACCGGTACTTTTAGTATGTTGTGTAAGATACCTTTGCCTACAACTACACCAAAATTCAGCTATACACGAATTACTTCCCCTATCAGGCAGTTAAGCGTCTTCGTTTGGTGAGCTTTTTCACATACTAATAAGTAATAACTCAGATTCTAACTACGTTTTCGTTTGGCAAGCCAAGCTGTCAAATCAAAATAGGCGCGATTTTGCGTTCCATTTCTCGTAGGTGTATTAGCGAAACACTTAAATATTTTTGATGTCATTGATGCACTTAAATGTGTTGATTGGTGGTTTTGATGTGTTAACACACCATAACAATGCATTATATTGTTGTAAATTAATAACACTTTTGGTTTTGGTATAAGAAATATTTAATTTAATAGAATGTTTAAACTCGATTGAAAACAAACACAATCGAGAAAAACGGAACGCGTTTTGTAATAGACATTGAGATCACCATTCGACATTAATGTTTATTGTGCCCCAGAATACGAAATTCTGCATCCTTCGAGATTTTGGTGAGATTTTCAATTCCTTCGAGTTCATTTCAAAGAGTGATAATGTCGAACGGCCCAAGAATTGGCCTCCAGGTGGTGGCATTATTGAGCAGAGAGGGCACTGGAGAGGCCTAGGTTTCATTTTATGATTGAACGGATGATTAAGTTATTTTTGTGTCTAAAACATACATTTCTTATTGCCAATATAATAGTAGTGCTAATATTTTCACTTGACAGAAAATGTTAAGTTGGTGTTAAGCATCTTGTTAGTGAATTTCACAGGGTGATTATGTTTACACAGAATTTTAATTTTATTTATTTTGTACGGAAAATTAAAACAAAAATAGTAGTTTATGTAACTGTTACGTAATAAGGCTTAATTACGTACAGTTGCATACGCTGCTTTATCTACACTCCTAAATGAAGTGTTCGGAAACCATAGAATGACCGCCATTGCACCGCCGTGGCCAACTCGATTGTGCCGGCGGTCGGACGGGCGCGTGCCGTTGGTCGGGAAGGAGGACAGGATTTACATTATGTTATCAAATTCGATGTTCGGAATTTGAAACTCATAACGTATCAATATATGAGCATGTAAAGTTAAAATTACGTTACTGCCACAGATAAAAAGCTTATCATAGTAAAATCGGTTGTGGTAATGCTAGCCATTGCCTACCGTTTTTGAACACGTTTTAGAAGACTTACAATGTGAGTGTAGATAAAATCACATAAGAAGTTTTCTTAATTTCTATTTAAAGTTCAATTCGGTGTAGGTTAAGTTCCCTTAAAATATTTGAACTTCATTTGTGAGCAGCTTATATTTATTTAATGGTATGGCATACATACAAAAATAGGCAAACAATTATATTATTAGCATTCAGGAGTGGTGTTTTAAATGTCAACATTCAGGGTGCTGAGCCAAGCAGCTGCGTCAGGTGTGAGGTGCAGTAGATCTTCCGGTGGGCCCTGGTATGAATGCAGGGGGCAGCGCTGGATAATATGTTCCATGGTCTGGGCTTCTTCGCTGCACTCACACCCCAAGTAACACAGGAAGCATTATAACATATGAATAGTTAACTTATTTCGAACTTCAGGACCGTATAAACTCTTATATACGTTCACCGAGCAACTTGTCGCATTATATGATGCTTTGACCTGTATAACGGTTGTATAATGGCATATCTAAATGCTTTTGTAAAGCCTTTAGCTTTAGTGCAGCAAACCACAACGCAACTGTACAGCTTTTGACTGTTTAAAAGCACTTAAGTGCTTTAGGTTCCACAATAGCATTATATAATGCATTAAGTTGTATAACGGTTGTATAATGGCATGTATAAATGCTTTTTTAAAGCCTTTAGTTTTAGTGCAGCGAACCAAAATGCAACTGTACAGCTGAATGCTGTACAGTTGCGTTTTGGTTTGCTACACTAATGCTTCGGTGTGGTTTAGTGCCTTAGGTTCTACAATAGCATAAATAAATGCTTAATGCTGTTTATGAGCATGAATATTAGCCAATAAAATGCCACGTATACAGCTTTCAGCTGTTTTTAGTGCTTTAGGTTCTACAATAGCATTTTATGATGCTTTACGCTGTATAACGGTTGTATAATGGCATATGTAAATGCTTTTGTTTAGCCATTAGTTTTAGTGCAGCGAACAACATGCAACTGTACAGCTGAATGCTGTACAGTTGCGTTTTGGTTTGCTACACTAATGCTTCGGTTTGGTTTAGTGCCTTAGGTTCTACAATAGCATAAATAAATGCTTAATGCTGTTTAAGAGCATGAATATTAGCCATTATAATGCCACGTAAATTCGCTATACAGCTTTCAGCTATTTTTAATGCCTTAGGGTGTACAATAGCATTTATAAGTAGGTAATACGTTCCTAATGCAGTATAATAGCAATAATATAAACCATTATAAAGCCAAGTAATTCACTATAAGGGGCTGTTCATCAATTACGTCATTTCAAATGGGGGGGGGGTCTGGACATCGGATGATGGTAGCATGACGTAGGAGGGGGGGGGGGGGCGGTCATTCCGAAGATCACATCATCAATGTGTAAAAAAAGGAATGAAAGCCGTGTTTCTATAAACTTTTAATGCTGTAAAATATTATCTACTAAATAGTTTTTTATTTTACAATTAAGCTTAAAACGCATTTTTTTTAATGACGTCACTTTATTTGGCAGGGGGAGGGTTGGATGATTTTAGGGGGCGGGGGGGGGGGGGGGGGGGGTTAAAATCATCAAAAATTGATGACGTCATTTATGAACAGCCCCTATACAGCTTTTAGCGGTTTTAGTGCCTTAGGTTCTACAATAGCATAAATAAATGCTTAATGTTGTTTAATAGCATAAATATTCACGTGTAATGCTGTAGGCATAAATAAGGCATTTTTAGGCTGCTATTGGACTAAGAGCTAGCCACGTCAGATATGACACAATAATGAGAGCAACAAAACCCGTCTGGTTAGATTGCTATACTATTCTTATTGCTAGATCCTGGCATCTGGCAGCTTTTAATGGGTGGAGGTCACAGTGACAGACTAGCAAAATGTTTTAATTGGAAAATAGTAATACCAAACTAGGTAAAAATTGCCGAAGTTGTCTCAGTTATAAAGGACAGGGCCTATATTTTAAGGGGCTCCCTGGCGCCAACGACCTTAGATCTGATTCCCTTAGTTTTCTAATTATTTATATAGCTTATCATATTATCAGTAACGGCTTTAAACAATATAGTATCCTATATTTACTTCAATATTCATTGTTTTCGAGATATTTGACATCAAAGTCGAACCGGCTTAGGCTAAAAAAGTGGTTTTATCGTCATAAATTTTGTTTTAATTAGTTAAAAATTAAAATCTCTACAGTTTTTAGAGACATCAAAGAGGAACCCTAATATTTAGATTACGTATATGTAAGATTCTTTACATCATTCGAATATCGATAAAAGTGTTTTTTTAGACCATATTTTAAAAATATCATAAAAAATAACGGCTCATTTATTTTAAGATCCGGCTCTACAGAATGGAGATAAAAGATTCAAAAACCGATAGTCGTTTGCCTTATAATTCTATCTATAGTGAATATGTTGGAATATCGATTCAAAACTGGTCAAAAATCGATAAAAAAAAACGTTAGACCAAAAAGTATTGTGTATTATTACCATACATCGGGGTTTTCGATGCGGGAATGTTTGACATTAGCCAAAGAGTAGGCATTAACTTAAAAAACAGAATGTAATCTAGCACGTTTCTACCTAATGAATAATTGATCGAAAAAATCATAGGTATATACAATTTATATGTAATAGCTGACTATTATGTATATATATTGTAGGTACATATACCTATGATTTTTTCAAGTATTTTTTTATTAATTCATGTAATGACTCAACCTCTTCAGTTAATCAAATAGTTCATAAATTCGGACGTCAAGATTAATATTTGACACTTATTATACCGTGTCTTTGTCTTAGGTAGATCTTTATAATAAATTTCGGATATGCAATTGCATTTTTAAAATACTAAGTATATAATAGTCAATACAAACATGCCTCTAAGAAAAAAAGCTCGTATCATAGTGTGTAAGCTATTCACAGAGAGGTAGTTATTCATTAGGCATAATATGATATTTTCTCAGACTAACTCTCAACCTATCTGTTTATCTCTACTCTTTCTCAAATCTTTCCCGCACCGAAAACCCCGATGTATGATTATTACGGAAACAAAAACAGTAGGCGACAAACTATGAACTATATTTTATTATACATCGTTTGGCACTACTTTCTCCCAACATAAACTTTTGTATAATTTTTCTTAATATTGTATAGTATTTGTATAGTTTCTCATAATATTGCATCAAACCCAGATCTCTAGGATTTATTTTCTTGAAATGGTTTGCATTCTTTGACCTCCACCACTTTAAAGCTGCCAGATGTCCAGATCTAGAAATAAGCATAGTATACCAAACTGACTAGAGGGGTTTGGTTGCTCTCATTATTGTGTCATATCCGACGTGGCTAGCTCTCCGTCTATATAGACCAACGCCATTTTGTAAATAATTTATAACCTAAAAATAAAATCATGCGGACCTATTTATACAAGAAAAATACCTATATAATAATGAAATTACTTAATTTAAGACTGCTCAACCAACACTATTATGTTAATAATGCAAAACTCGTTCTATACGAGGATTACACAATTGTTTTGTTTATTTGACGCATATCTTTTTATAATATTTTATAGCAAGACCACAATAAATCAAAGGCGCGTGAAACTTTTCAATGTAACTTATATACACATTTACAGTAAACTACATTGCGCAGTAATATTTGAAGGATATAATAACGTAAAAGAGTCATAAACTTTTATAAATTTTGTTAGGATGCAAACAAATATGACGTGTCACTCATTCGGTTCTTTGTACCGTCTTCGTCCATCATATATTGCGAGACAAAGTAGTTAAATCACAACGTTCATTGTATTATAACATTTGTTCCGTCGGTGTTAGAGACGTTTTTGCATTGACGTAAGGTTTATTTTACTACACTCTTATGCTAGTATAATTCTTTTGTATTGCGATTGGCAAGTTAATCGAGAGTACTTATGCTTCTTTACTGCGATTAGCAAGTTTTTTGGCCGTATTAATGCTTCTTTAATGCAGTTGGCAACTTAATAGAGCGTACTAATGGTTCTTTAATGCGATTGGCACTTTCCATGACAACGATAATGCTAATAGCGCAGACATATTGCGCCTGTAATGCTATTAAATGACCTGTATAGGATCTCAAGCTGGGTAATTCGTGCCCATTTAAGACCTATATCAGCACTATAAACGTTTATAATGCTACTATAAAACGAACTGAAAATGCTAAAAGCATACAGATATGCTGTAAGACGGCCGTTATACTGCTTTGATGTGTTACTTGGGACAGAGCCGAATCCTTCCACCCCCACTTGTGTAAGAAGTAGTTACATCGGCCGTGACCCGTTCTGAGCCTGTTAAGGCGACACCATTGTTTTCTCGGGAGGTCAAACCCTGGGAGTCGACGTGTAGGGTTTACAATTCCTGAGTCTACTTTGGCTGCGGCCCATTCATGTTTCCAAGCCTCTGGAATATTAAAACTTGAGAGGTTCTGGGTATATGCGGGTTTTCGGGACTTCAGACGCTGGTGTGGTGGGTTACAGAAATCTCTATGAAGAGGTAAGGAGCTAGTTGAGATGATCTTCTCTGTTTCTCTCCTCAGTGCATGCTTTCTACGCAGGTGCGGGGGGGCGATGTGGCACAGAGTTGGCAGCCAGTATGTGGGGGTAGACTTAATGGTTCCGGTGATGCATCGCATAGTGTCATTTTGTTTAGTGTCCACCTTCGCCACGTGTGCACTTTCTAACCACACGGGAGCACAGTACTCTGCGGCTGAGTAGACTAGGGCGATTCCAGTTGCACGCAGGCATTCGGATGATCTCCAAGATGTGCCGAGCTGTGATGAGCAGCTTATATAATCAAGCTATTCTGGAGAGAGATTTGTTAATTACAAAGCAAGGTACAGCGACTGTGCCTGTGAGGGTCGTTCACATATCGATTACAGACTAGGGTAGACCGGAGCGAAACGGAATCAAGTTAAGCAAATTTTTCTAATTCATAGGATCGCGGGTAGCCACGGACAGCCAAACAGCGTTCCCTGTTGGGTTTTACCTTTCCGCACTACTCGGAGAGCTAGCCACGTCAGATATTACATAATAATGAGAGCAACGAAACCACTCTAGTCAGTTTGATATACTATGCTTATTTCTAGATCTGGACATCTGGCAGCTGTAAAGTGGTAGAGGTCAAATAATGCAAACCACTTCAAGAAAACAAATCCTAAAGTTCTGGGTTTGATCCAGCTATATGAGGTATTATATAAATAATTAGATTAATATCATTGCCAAAAGTTTCTGTTAGGGGAAAGTAGTTCTAAACAACGTATAATATAATTCATAGTTTATCGCCTACTGTTTTTGTTTCCATAATAATAGGCAATGTTTTTTGTTCTAACGTTAAAATATAGGCCCTGTCCTGTAACTGAGACAACTTCGGCAGTTTTTACCTATTTTGGTATTACTATTTTCCAATTCAAAATTTTTCTAGTCTGTCACTCTGACCTCCACCCATTAAAAGCTGCCAGATGCCCGGATTTAGCAATAAGGATAGTATAGCAATCTAACCAGACGGGTTTGTTGCTGCCATTATTGTGTCATATCTGACGGGGCTAGCTCTTAGTCCACACGACAAAGTGAGACCCAAATGCTTCTTGATCCGTTTCGTTCTGCGATCCTCTTTGCCTTGGTCTACCCTATGTACATCTTTTATTAATTTAAAACACAGTTTCCTGTTCCAAGTAAACACTTCACCAAAATAACTCCACCGGCACACTGCGAGTATTAAAAGCATCAAAAATAAACTATATCAACTTGACACTCCGTCCGCGCCACTAAAAGGGTTATTTTAGCCCGACTTTCATACATTTAAGTGGAAACAAGGTAGCCGTATAAATTGGGTAATGGATATTTCCGCTTTATTAAATGGAATTTTGCAATAAATTAATAAGTTGAAAGCGTAAGCCTTCTCGAAATTGAGACGTATAAAATAATAATCGTATACTCGTTATAATTTTCATGTTAATAATTGGCTTGAACCGATATTGGCTGCTGTGTTGTAATATTAATAACACTGAGCATATAAATTAATGTAATATGGTTGTCTGGAAGAGATCGCTTTTTAGCGATAAGACGGCCAATTGTTTTACCTCTGCTTTTACTGTTTGTAACTTGTATTTTATGTTTCTTTATTTCGAGGTGTGGAATAAAGAGTATTTATGTTTATGTTTATAACGGTCTATTAGATACAGTTTCCTCACGATGTTTTCCTTCACCGAAAAGCGACTGGTACATAACGACGTACATAAGTTCCGAAAAACTCACAGGTACGGGCCGGGGTTTGAACCTGCGTCCTTCGGATCGAAAGTCTGACGTCTTACTGACAGCCGTATTTTATTACTGATAGCGACTGTACTTAAAGAATTGCTAAAAATTGTCCCAAGTCGTAATGCACTTAAAGGCCCCTAAATCGCTTGCAAAGCCTCTACTCGTATTTATCAGATAAGGGGCCTCACATATGTAGCTCACTAAACAACGATCTGCGTGGAGAACGTTCTCGAAATGGGACGTGTAAACAAAGAGTCAACTTCCATTCGCACCCGCAATGGCTTTATAACTCTATAATGTTATACAGGATGCTTTTAGTTTCGAGCTTAAAATAAAATATTAATGCAACTTCAAAAAGCAGTCAGTTTAAAAATATGGGAAAAAATTCCAGTTACTTTTATATTATTAGGAAATTAATAATTAGGAATATGCATGATTTTTTTGGAAGAAGTCATTCGATTCTATTTCCCTGTAGATTCAAATGTCTCTAATAAACCTACTATCTATGATAGCCCTGAAACGTCAAAAATGTGAAAATACGTTAGGCGTCTGCGCCGCGCGTCAAAACGCCCCATACAAAAAGTGTGAGGTTTGTGACGTCACCGACCTCAAAGTTGCAGAAAACTGCTTGGAACTGGAAGGAACAAGTTTTTGGAAGATTTTTGTAATTTTAGGCATGAAAAAATGTGTTTAGCTATATAGTTGTCCTACATTTTTTTTCTTGTTAGAACATATTAATCGAACTGAAGTTTTGAAAATACATTTGAGGCATAAAAAAAATGCCTAAAATTTTACGTTTTTAAACCGCAATATCTTTAAAAAACTGTTAAAAATTGTTACGGATTTCCACTTATTTATATTAATTTGGGGTTGTTGAACTTGTTTATGCAACAAATTCAATTAAATATTTTTCATGCATGTTCTCTATTATAGCTTGTGCTATAAGATCAAAGTTCAACAAAACTTTGTAAAGGTAGAAGTAAGTACTTATACAGGAATTTCAGGTAACTGAACACGTCGTAACGAAATGTGTGAAACTGCGAATTAAATTTTTGCTCAATTGGAAACAATGGAAACCGGGAAGTGGGTTAATTTAATTTGCAAGATTTGATTACAGACAGACAACGGGACAGTTGAAACTAAATAAAAGCGTGTAAAAATGGCATCATATGGATTCCATATTCCTGATCCTTATTTACAGTTTCATACATATTTTGCCTGGTATCTGTTGTTAATTTAAAATGTACTTTATTATTATCTTTATTATACTGGACTGTTTCCGTATTCAATTAAGCACTTTCTAAAGCAAACATTATTTCAAACTATATACGGATCAAGGTCAAAGCCACCCCGTATACCCTGTTTTCGTCATGTTTATCGGAAAGTGAACGTAATAAATCCCCTTTTATTTTTTCGTTTAACTGTAGTTCGCAAGTGGCGAGGCTGAAATAGTAATAATTGATGAAAAACCTTTGTTTTTCGCATTTGTTTTTCCCCCTTTTGTATTTGGTGCAATACAATAGCGCTGGGCAGAACTGTGATCAAACAATGTACGGCGTTGAATGCTTTATTGCGAAACATGGATCGTTTAAGTCGAAAGAATTCTGTTAAATATGTAGGTAGGTACAATCGTCGGTGGCAAGACAAGGTGTAACTAAAATGCTGGGGATTACCAGCCAGATTACGATACCAATTGTGGTATCGTAATCTAATTCAGCTAAGCGTAAGTTAAAGCAGTGTTCCTTGGTTCGACGTTGGACAAAAATCTACAACGGAGTCCTCATGCTCGTATAAGAAAACTCGCTCTTCGATTAAGCTCGGCCGCTCATGCCGTTAGGAGAATTTTTTTTTTTTTTTATACTACGACGGTGGCAAACAAGCATAGGGCCTGCCTGATGGTAAGCAGCTACCGTAACCTATGGACGCCTGTAACTCCACAGGAGTCACATGCGCGTTGCCGACCCTTTACAAAAAGGAGGATTCACTGTGTTGACGGCTAAAGGAACAATAGGGTCCCTCATCGTCAACACACTGGGTCCTCTTTGAGCTCTTTGGCAACCTTACTCACCAGCAGGAACACAACACTATGAGTAGGGTCTAGTGCTATTTGGCTGTGGTTTTCTGTAAGGTGGAGGTACTTCCCCAGTCGGGCTCTGCTCCAGATTTGAGGGAGATGACATTCACTGAACGTGCCCTACCACACTAAGCGAGATGCCATTCGCAGTGCCCATACCTCTCTTTTTGGCATAGTTTAAGGACATACCCAAGTCCGGACGTAGTTTAAGGACATACCCCGGGTCCAAAAACAATTAACAAATTAGACAATTAACGAATATTGACACAGCTCGCTTAGTTTATCACAGTTATTTTCATAGTGTAATGTCATATGGTATTCTGGGTTGGGGCAAAGCAGCTGACATACAGACTATATTTGTTTTACAAAAAAGAGCCATCCGCTTTCTGGATAACTTAAAGGCAGGTGCATCAGTTAGAGAACTATTTAAAGAAATTAATATTTTAACTGTTGCTTCCCAATATATCTATGACATTATTATTTTTGTTGTAAAGAATATACATACATTCAAAAAAATTCTGACATCCACAGCTATAACACTAGAAATAAAAACAAGCTTGCTATCAGAAGTAGTCGTATCCGCAAACCATATAAGTCATTTTTTGGTCAAGGTATTCACATTTATAACAAGTTACCCGTCAATGTTTTAAATTTATCATTTCCCGCTCTTAAGAAATATTTGAAAAAAAGTTTAATGTCAAAGGGTTATTACAGGGTCGAGGACTATATGACGGACAAAGATGTATGGCCCAAACCAGAAAATACTACAAAATCATCTAACATTTAGAGGACACAGTTCAGATAGGAAAGCATATCAAACGTTTTGTGAAGCAATCAGATTTGGATTTTATTATTATTATTTTATTTTAATTAAACAATACGTACATAAAAATAAAAAAGCTGTCAACCTGTCAAGTCAACATTTGGAAATTAGTTTTTATAAACAACGATATTTATCTCATTTTACTCAATTATTTCTGTATATATTTAAATTCATAGTTACAGAAACTAAGGAGACCGAAAGTGTTCTCAAAAAGTCACAACAAGAAGATGTACAAACATTATCGACACTGCCAGAATCATCCCGGTGCCGACTTTCAAGATTAATGTTGCTGTTTTTTAGTGATGGATAGAACACACACACAGGCCCAGTTGGTGGAATGCTTCATTTGTAATGACCATAAACTCTATAAAGGTGATCGCGGGCTGAAGATGCATCAAATCAGGACACATATACCACGGATTGACCTACCTTCGGCAGTTCCCGCCCATATCAACCGAGGCGGGGTCCACATTCCCAGCACCATTACCCAGTCGACAGACGTATCTGCACGTCTCGCCGCATTAAAATCCAGTATTAAAATAGCTAAACGGATCCCAAAGGGCGCCCGTGTTACTGTGGCTCAGAGTTTGACAGAATGTGTGGCTAAGGTGGTTTCTGACAACAATTTATCCGCATGGGAAGCGCTACTCACCTTTTTTTATAAAAACTGCCATATTCCTCGCAACAAACCTAATCGTACCCTATCCGCTATTATCAAAGACAATGTGCTTCACCCCGACTTCCCAGCGGATCTCGCGTTGCCGCCCGTCACAGATTATTACAATACCAACTTGAATTACAAAATTAGAGCAATAGAAAGAAAAATTTCAGACGGCAACATAAGAAGTGCAACCAAACTTTTATTTTCCAGCGATACCTTAGCTTCTCGTTCCGAAGAAGTGTTCGCCGCCCTTAAAGACATGCATCCGTTACCCTCCACGCTGGTGCAGCTTCCAGTGCCGCCAGTTACCGCTACGCAACCCCTGCAAGTTACCGAACTTGCAACATTACAGGCAATCCGTTCCTTTCCCAATGGCTCTGCGGGTGGGCTAGACGGCATAACTCCTCAGCATCTCAAAGATCTAACTAACCCGCTGATAGGCGTTGCCGGCCAATCTCTACTCAAGGAGTTGACAGCTTTAATTAATCTAATGCTGTCAGGTAAAATATGTAGTGAAATCGCTCCTACTTTATACGGCGCCAACCTAATAGCACTAAAGAAAAAAGACGGCGGCACTCGTCCAATAGCGGTAGGGAGCTCTCTACGACGATTAGCGTCCAAATTATCCTGCCGCGAGTTTCATACCCGCCTCACAGACAAGTTCAAACCCAATCAGCTTGGTTTCGGTGTCAGAGGCGGGTGTGAAGCCGCAGTGCACGCAAAACGCACGTTTCTGGGAAATTCAAATTTCGAAGTCCTACTAAAACTAGACGTTAGAAATGCTTTTAACTCCATTGATCGTAGTACGCTTTTGCAGGAAATACAAAATGAACTTCCCGAAATCTCAGAGTACCTAACGCAGTGTTACGGCACTCATTCTTAATTAATGTTTGGCCAACATGAAATTGCGTCGAGCGCCGGATGTCAGCAGGGAGATCCCCTAGGGCCCGTAATTTTTAGCCTCGCGATCCACCCTATCATTACCCAGCTAACTTCAGAACTCAACTTATGGTACCTTGACGACGGTACGCTGGGTGGAACGGCTACATCAGTCTTAAGCGACCTTAACACCATCAAACGGCGCTTTTCAGAGATAGGTCTCACACTAAACTTTAAACTTCAATAAATGTGAGATTTTCATTTCAGAAAAGCTCCCTGCCAGCGCCCGAAGTGACATTCTCCTAAATTTTAACCAAGTTACACCCAATCTTACCTTACTAACCCGAAGTTCCCTTATTTTACTTGGCGCTCCAATATATGAAGACGCCACAGCCGCGACAATAAACTCTAAATTAATTAATTTTCAAAATTGTTCGGACCTGCTTTTTAAAATTGATGCCCATATTGCAATTAACATATTAAGGTTGTGCCTTTTTTCCCCAACATTTTTATACATCTTAAGATGCAGTCCCATCTGGAAATTCCCTAACCTGACATCATCCATAGATACCGTGTTAAAAGATTCCATAGAAAAAATTTTGAACATTTCTCTAACCTGTCAATCATGGTCCCAAGTTACTCTACCCATCAAATATGGCGGGCTGGGCATACGCTCCGCTGGCGACCTGGCTCTCCCTGCTTTTCTCTCATCTGTCCACAGCACCGTCGCCCTCATCAGTGGTATCCTTCACGTTACCAATCCCACTGACGTGGTAGTGGCGGGCTTGATAGATGCAGAATCAACATGGAGAGCCGGTTTCCCCAGCGAAGATTTACCCACGGAAAAAACCAGCCAAGCTGCTTGGGACCTAGTAAAAATAAAATCAACGTACAATTCACTTTTGGCAAACTGTCTTAATTCTAGTGAGCGCGCTCGACTGCTGGCAATTTCCGAACCTGAGTCGGGGCATTGGCTGCACGCTTTGCCGTCGAGAAACATTGGGTCCCTTTTGGACCCGGCTTCCCTTCGTGTAGCTATTTGTCTCAGGCTCGGGCTCAAAGTCTGCGAACCACATCCATGCTGCCGCTGCGGCAACCCAGTAGACGACCTTGGGCGCCATGGACTTTATTGCCAGTCGAGCGCCGGTCGATATTACAGACACACATCACTCAACGACCTTATCCGCAGAGCCCTTGGGACGGCAAACATACCGTCAACCCTAGAGCCGGTCGGCTTGTCTGCGGCGGACGGGAAAAGACCCGATGGTTGCACGCTTGTGCCCTGGTCTTTGGGGCGACCTCTGGCATGGGACGTGACCTGCGTGGACACGTTGGCCCCGTCCCTCGTCCGACGTTCGGCCCAGAAGCCGGGGACCTCCGCAGACGACGCCCAACTGGTCAAGTGCCGCAAATATGCTTTTTTAAAAAACAATTACATATTTGCGGCACTTGCGGTAGAAACTTTCGGCCCGTGGTCGTCAGACACTAAAACCATTATTAAAGACATATCTAAAAAACTAGTCAATGTGTCTGGCGACCTACGGGCAGGTTCCTACTTCGCCCAAAGGCTGAGTTTAGCCATCCAGCGGGGAAATGCGGCTGGCGTGCTGGGAACGATGCCCCGGGCCAGCTTAGATTTATACAATCATTGTAATGTTTTTTGTTAATGTAATAGTAGTAAATAATGATGTAATTAATTACTAACATTATTGCAACCAGTAAAATAAGTAAATAAATCTTGCATAAACTCTGCGTACTATTTACACAGAAGAACTTATCATTAAATTCGTTAGCAAAAGTAATGCGGAAAACGTATAAAATAGAGAAACAGTGTAAACTCGAGGTGAAATACGTACATTGTATGTCTCTTAAGCTGTTTTGATATGCCTTCTTATAGAACTATGCATTATTGTGTATCTTTAAGATGTAATATTACTGTATTACTGTTTTGAAAAAATAAGTCCTGCCGAGTTTCTTGCCGGTCATAAATAATTCTTCTCGGGTCAGAGGTGTAGGGTTAGAACCGGAGGTAGTTTTATTTATTTTTCTCTCTGACGTTCATAAGTGCATTGTAATGTGCCTAAATTGAAGAATAAATATATTTTATCTTTTTAGGGTTCCGTAGTCAACTAGGAACCCTTATAGTTTCGCCATGTCTGCCCGTCCGTCCGTCCGTCCGTCCGTCCGCGGATAATCTCAGTGACCGTAAGCACTAGAAAGCTGAAATTTAGTACTAATATGTATATCAATCACGCCGACAAAGTGGTAAAATAAAAAGTGGAAAAAAATGTTTTATCGGGGTACCTCCCCTATACGTAAAGTGGGGAGTGATTTTTTTTTTCATTTCAACCTTAACGTGTGATATATTGTTGGATAGGTATTTAAAAATGAATATGGGTTTACTAAAATCATTTTTTGATAATGTGAATATTTTCGGAAATAATCGCTCCAGAAGTAAAAAAAAATGTGTCCCCCCCCCTCTAACTTTTGAACCATAAGTTTTAAAAATATGAAAAAAATCTCAAAAGTAGAACTTTATAAAAACTTTCTGGGAAAATTATTTTGAACTTGATAGGTTTAATGGTTTTTGAAAAAAATTTACAAAATAATTTCTGAACTAAGTTTGTAATTTAACCGTATAAGCAGGTGTTTATTGTAGTTGTAATTTCTACAAAATCACAATGAAATGACGTGCTTTCAAATAAAGTAAAAACGGTGGAAATCGGTTCACGCAATTAAGAATTATCCCATAAAAATCATCTTCCATACTTTAAGCTCGCGCGCAATAGTTTACTTAATTTGCCGATAGATGTCGCTGTAGGTGGAACGCTCATATCATATCCTACATGGCGGTGTTATTTTAACTCTTAAGTGGGGACACTTTCTGTGACGGACGGAAAACTACGGAACCCTACACTGAGCGTGGCCCGACACGCTCTTGGCCGGTTTTTTTATCTAATTACGAAAATCTAAAAAAAAAAAATTTTTTCACATGGAAAAAAACTATGTTCTATGACCGGTTTCACGACGGGTCCCATACATTTTTTTTTCGCGTTAGATTTTTTTTTTATATTTCTTAAATTTTCTTTTTTTCTATAGTCGCAATACGATACCAGTTATGCCCGTAAACGCATCATTAGTATTTTTGTTACAATTAACCTGTGCAGACTCCATGTTGGAACTTTTACAAAAAGCACGAAGTCACCACACAAAGGCGCGATTTGAGTACCTTAGTGAAATAATCCTTACGATTCAACCAGCAGATATGAATAGCGTCTTTCACCATTTTGTAAATATAGGCGAACTTATCAGTCTTTTTCTAAACGTTATTATATCTTAATAAAAACTTTGTTACTGCGATGTAGAAAAACGATCTGTTTAGTACAATAGCACCATGAAACGTACAATTTGTCTAACTAAAATGAACTGGGCCGCGATTCGAAAAATAAACACACACACTGGACAGACACAGCTCCAACCCAACTCAACCCAACTCAACTCAACGCTATAACGACATTGACATTTGCTATTCGAACAGATTTTCATTCAACATTGGACTCACA
Source organism: Pammene aurita (assembly GCA_947086415.1). NCBI lineage: Eukaryota > Metazoa > Arthropoda > Insecta > Lepidoptera > Tortricidae > Pammene > Pammene aurita. Next base: position 3,617,517 of record OX352304.1, on the reverse strand, counting down.
TTGGTATCACATTGGTCACACATTGTACCAATGTTGTACCAATGTGAGACCAATATGTGACCAATGTTGAATGAAATTCTGTTCGAATAGCAAATGTCAATGTCGTTATAGCGTTGAGTTGAGTTGGGTTGAGTTGGGTTCCAGCTGTGTCTGTCCAGTGTGTGTGTTTATTTTTCGAATCCCGGCCCTGTCGACGCGAACTGTCCACCGCTTCATTTTGCAACTTGTGCGCCAATAGGTTTCATTTTCGCTATAACTTTTTAGTGTCCAGTCAATGCGCTCTATTGACACCCTATAATGGATGACTGTTTACAATCAGTCCTCGCCCCCGGTCGTTTGGTCACATTACTTTTTGATATTAAGTTCAGCAAAGTAGGTGACAAGTTGTTACGTCATTTAGGAGATTTATTAGGGACTATGCTCGTAAATGTAATTTATTTGTAGTTTATAGACTGATGAAGATTAGATTATACAAATAAGCAGGCAGGCAGGTTACCTGCACGGTTAGCACCTCTTGCAAGAGCGACTAGCCGCGAGTAGGGAAAACCTTCCCGCGCCTGTCTAAAATCTCGCTTTCCGGTAGCATAACCTGCACCCGCGGCTGCAACTGATGCAAAAAGAACTCAAAGTTGTGCTAAGATTTTAGTCCAAGTCGCGAGTCACTGTCATTTTATGACAGTGGCATTTGATCGCCAGTCTGTCGCTCCTTTCACGCGCAAGTTGTGTAGCCGTGTTGTTTTAGATAACGGGAGTATCCTATAGTAAACTTAGATAGGGTAGGTTAACGCACTGGTTAAAGTCTATAATAGTAGACTTTGTAGTACAGTAAAATTCGCTTAAGACGATTTTGAAGGGACCCGGTCAAAACTTGACATAGTTGATGTCAAATATTTCGAAATTTGATATTGACAAGAGCCCTTTGTAGTTAAATTTCTTCAATTGAACACTGCGAATACTGCGATCGTTCACGTTACTCCCACCATACACTTCGCACATAACCAATACCTAACAAAAATACACAATTGTGTTACTAATAACGGTGTCAGAATGTAACGTATGTTTCTGTAGTTATCTTCGTATAATACGCCGTATTCGAGTTCAAATTGGATCAAACCGTTGTCACCATGCAGACCCTGGAAATGACATTTCAAGATACATTCTTGTAAAGTAATATAATATATTAAATTCACTTACAATGTACATTCCCTGGAAGGCTGTAAACGGATCGTATTCACGTATAAATTTGACGACAAATCTGATTTACTGTGTCTGATAGATGGAATGAAGTTATACGTTGTACGTTTGAGATTTTACTGCAAATATTTTTAAGAGGTTGATATATACCACATATTTCCGCTATACTTTTATTGGTTGAGTAGGTACAGGTGCTATGATCACAAAAGTCCTTTATTAGTGAAGAATATTAGAATTGACACATTCCATATTTTTGAAGTGGTACCTTACGGGTAACTTAGCTTAATTGGTACCTAAAGCCACCGAGTTGTGGCAACTAGTGGCTAGGCGTATCGATGCCGGGTTCGAGTCCAGGTATTTTTTTTTTTACTACGACGGTGGCAAACAAGCATACGCCCCGTCTGATGGTAAGCAGCTATCGTAGTCTATGGACGGCTGCAGCTCCAGAGGTGTCTCATGCGCGCTGCCGACCCTTTACAAAAAGGAGGATTCACTCTGTTGACGGCTAAAGGAATAAAAGGGTCCCTCATCGTCAACACACTGAGTCCTCTTTGAGCTCTTTTGGCAACCTTACTCACCAGCAGGATAACAACACTATGAGTAAGTTCTAGTGCTATTTGACTGTTTGGTTACGTAACTATTGAAAAGATCTTATTACTATTTTCGTCCTCGTCGTTATTAGTACGAGTATCTTTACACTTTTCCACTCTATTGTAAATAATTAGGTAAAGAATTGTATAAATTCTTAATTTGTGAGATAAATCTTCTCTAGATCTCTCTTATCTCTGATATTGTCAAGAACTTCGAAGGCAACAGCTGACCTCTCCTAATTCCGACAATTCCTATCTGCTCTCGGAGCCGTTAATGTCGCTACAAACTATTTGTTTGTGAGAATCTTGCTCGCTCCAGTGATCTCACAGCCAGTATTTAGTGAAAACAGTGTAGTTAACGCAGTAGTTCGATTTTGACCGTGATAGCAAAAGTGTTTGATGCTTTGCTTAATGTGCAGTTAGGTCGTTGTCTATCTTTCCATGACAACCAGTTTGGGTTCCGGCCGCACTTGTCAACGGAGAGTGCGATACTGTCACTTAAGCATGTCGTCAGATACTATAACGATCGTAAAACGCCCGTCTACGCATGCTTCTTGGATCTATCCAAAGCATTTGACATGGTGTCCTACAAGGTGCTTTGGAAAAAACTGGAAAGCGTCAAACTTCCACGGGAGCTGATAAATAGTTTCAGGCACTAGTATGGACACCAGGTCAATAGCGTAAAATGGGCCGGTGAAACATCTAGTGACTATAGGTTGGAGTGCGGGGTGAGGCAGGGGGGATTAACGTCTTCCTCGCTCTTCAACGTGTACATGAACGCGCTTATTGAGGGGCTCAGCAGCCAGCATGTTGGCTGCCATGTTGACAATATATGTGTCAATAACTTGAGCTATGCGGACGATATGGTCTTGCTGAGCGGGTCAGTTTGTGGTATAAGGACGCTTCTGAGGTCGTGTGAGGAGTATGCGTGTGACCATGGGTTGCAGTACAATGTGACCAAAAGTCAGTTTGTTGTCTTTGAGGCCGGGTCTCGTAGAATTGATAGCGTACCGCCCATTTATTTAAATGGGGTAGCCTTAGAAAGGGTGGAACAGTTTAAATATCTGGGCCACATAGTTCGGTCTGACCTTGGGGACAACGCTGACATCGAGCGGGAACGAAGGGCGCTATGTGTCAGAGCTAACATGATCGCCCGTAGGTTTGCGCGGTGCTCCAGGGATATGAGGAGAACGCTTTTCAGAGCCTACTGCACTTCGCTTTACTCATGCGGCCTATGAGCGAATTATACTCAGAAAGCATACGACGCCCTTCAAGTCCAGTTTAACAACGCTTTTAGAGCGGTGATGGGGCTGCCGCGGTACTACAGCGCGTCGGGCATGTTCGCGGAGGCGCACGTGGCGTACTTCCACGCGAGCATGCGCGCGCGCAGCGCCGCGCTCGTGCGCAGAGGGCGGGACAGCCGCAACACCGTTCTAGCCATGATCGCCGAGAGTGACGATGGCCCATATATTCGGCACTGTTGTAGTCGGCACGGCGTAGTTAGTAAGATAGAACGTAGGTATTAATAATGTATTTTATTTTATTTTGTTGATGTTTTTATTTTGCATTATGATTATATTATTTGTGAATATGAGCTGTAACTGCTTGAAATAAATGATTTGAATTGATTTTATAACTTCACAGCACAATATAAGGCAGGCCCGATAAGGTGTCTTACAGACAACACAATGTCTAAATCATAAAATCAAATGATTTTTTTGAAATGGTGAAATTAGGGTCATTTTTTTTTTACTTTAATACACCTAATCGTTGGATAATGAGATCTGATGTTGTGTGTGAAAGATTTTGTTTACTTACCTATCTTAATTTAAACACGATTTAAAACTTATACCTACTTAATGTAGCGTTTTGCGACTTTACACTTGAAGAACTGCTTCATTTACCTTCAAAAACTGTGCGCAGCATCGCACACCACCACCACCTGGATGGCAGGGTTGGAGCCATAGCCATTAGCAGCCGTCGCCCCCTGCTCCTCTTCACCGCTGGCCGAGCGACCCACCTGCTATGGACCCTCGTCAGCCATGGCAGTACCAGAGCCGCGAGTGCAAATTTAGACCGGGCCTTAGACCACCAACGACCTACGCTCGAATTTTAAATAAATAGTTTTTTATCTGTCGACTTCTTGGGTTTATTTATTTAACCTTCCCACCAAGTACGTCACATTGGTATATTTGACGTCTCTAAATGTAACTATTATATCAAACTGAACTGTCTATTATTGTCTGCATCAGCTAAATCAAGTTAAGGGTCTAGAAAACAAGGCAAGAAAGAGCTTCGCAGCGCCGTCATCTGTCACCCGACAGTTGCCCACTTCTACTTACCAAACAAAAACACAGTCAAGCACACGATAATCAACCTTGTTAGCATACGGAGAGAAGCGATACTAACTACCTCACCAAAATGGTGCTGAAACCAAGGTTCTTACCGCTAGTTTACAAGATTATAGTCTCTATTAGTAAGTATATTAAGGTGTGTGTTGTACTGTATGTGAGTTTGTTAAGTGTATGCTCGTAGTCACGTCTCCTGGCGATAAGAACCGTAGACAAACGGGTTCCGTGGCAAACTATTGCCTGCGAGGGCACAGTATGACAACTGCCTCGTAAGATAAATGCAAAGGCTTATGCGCCTAATATTTAGTGTTATGTCACTTATGAAAGCCTGCGTTCAGCATTGATTCGATTTGAAAAATCGGTAACATGGTCAGTGTCCCTACAGTAAGATAAGATATAACCCTTTATATCTTTGTATTACTACAGAAGTCGCGATTAAAAAGATCATGCCTTTATTTATGGAATCGCAATGTTCTGAAATAAAGATATTTTATTTTATTTATTTTATTTTTATTTTATTTGCAAACACAGGTTTTACAGTTCTTACATAAATTGCGTACCACCATGTTTAGCCATTATTTGTAAATGGCGCAAGCCACAAATATAATTTATACATAAACACTAACTATAACTACAAAACTTCAATAGTTCGTTAGACGATTAAATTTCCAAGTCAGAGAGGTATTCTCCTACTTTTCTACTTAAATTTTTAAACTAAGTATACACAAGTACTGTGTCTCTCCACTCGTAAGTAGGTACCGAACTTTTTCGTTAGCCTGGTAGGGTGTAATTCCACTGCTGGGCAATCGCCTCCCCTCTTTCCTGCCATTAGTCCTGTCTAATACACATTCCCGCCAAGTCGTACCGCCATCTCCGTTTCGATCTACCACTGCCTCGACATCCGTTCTGTGGGATCCAATCCGTGGAGAGTTTGGCCCAGCCATCCGGATGCATTTGGTAGACGTGCCCTGCGCAGTCACATTTTAGCTTGGTGGTCGGGCTCTGCTTCAGATTTGAGCGAGATGATATTCGCAGTAGAAGAAGAGTAGAAGAGTTTTCACACACCACACACCTTTTCAATGCAATGAATCGACACCTTTGGACTGCAATGTGTCAAGTATAGAAGCCAAGTTACATCATTAAAAAGTACTGAAAATAATAAATGTTATCAGAAAACTGCTAAAAAAACCGGTGTGCGTTTCTCTGACTATTATAATTTTAGGTATTTCTATGTAACGTGATACTTATTCAAAATGTACCTTAAAAACTGCTGGAAGTCAAGTGTGCATTCCTATAACTATTTATGATTTGAGGTATTTTTATGGAACTTGGTACTTATTCAGATCTCACTTCTTTTATAGGCGAAGCATTCCCATAGTATCGAACTTGGCAGCCTTTCACATTTATGTTTTTGATGGGATTTCATTTATTTTTGTTAGGTGTAGGTTCTTTATTATTTTGTTATCACTTTTGCTTTAGGAAATGTCTCATTCCACTTAGGTATGTACTTTATACTATACCCTTTATACTAAGCGTCTAATTCTATTTTACTATTTATTTATAGGTGATTTTTACAAATAAACTGGCTCCCTACACCTATAAAATGTACCTACTTACATATAATTACATACATCAATAACGTACTTTATTCTGTTTGTAAGTACGCTACCTACATAGATAATTAATAACTTGGTAATACCTACCTACCAGTAGGTATTATAATTGGTGGCCTATTATGTAGCCCTAGAAGTGCACCATCCCATCTCATCCCGTGGCGTATCGGAGGGTGAGATGGGCAGTAGTATATATAATTCCATCTTAGAGTATATATGATTTCCATGTTCTTGAATCTGCGATTTTACTAGTTGTAAAATTAGAAATTATTTAGACTATGCGAGAAAAAATAGTCTTTTCATTTTTGTTTGACTGATTTAGCGCACCCAGTGTACCTAGTGACCTGCTTTGTACTTCGTAAATCGTGGGTTCGGTTCCCGCAACAGACACACACAGAGTGGTGAACAATTTTATTGTTCTTGTCTTTAAGACAAACATGTATTTTCTTAAATTGGTATGTATCTAAATTTAAATAAGTCTTATCTCATTTCCACTCCATACCTACTTATAGTAGAACAAAATTACACATTCGTTGTTTTCGAAACTGACTCACACTTGGCCGTTTTCAGATTTTTACTTTATTTCGACCTAAAGACAAACCTTCGAGCCAAATTTGAGGTCGGTACGACCATTGGAAGATAGACCCACTTAGTTCATTATGACTTCATAGTAGAACAAAGTTACACCTTCGCTATTTTTAAAACTGACTCACACTTGGCCGTCTTCAGATTTTTCCCTTTACTTTGGCCTTAAGACCTATCTCCATGCCAAATTTCAAATCAGTACGACCATTGGAAGTGGTCTAGGCTTTTGATGAGTCAGTGAGTCAGTGAGTCAGTGAGTGTATAGTAAAAATAGTGATTTTCTGACGTCAATATCTCAAGAACTGCTATAGGTAGAATAATGAAATTTTGTATTCTAGACAATTAAGGGGATGTCAACAGACACTCGAAATTTCATATGCGTAGATAAAATATGTTTTGAGTTATAGGGTGGTCGAAATTGGCCCGAAATGGTTCGTGTAATATAACCCACGGCCGGTGTGTCGCTTTTTTTTGCTCGAACTTGGCGGACACACTGCCGTGTGTCTAGATTTAAAAATGATGGGGTCGTAAGTGACGGTCCTAGATTATTTTACTTCAAATTCGGGGCGTACGTAACGGTCTTAGATTATTTTACTCCAAATTTGGGGCATATAGATACCCATCACAGTACACACGTTAACTGTATTCAGCTTAGTTCACTGTTAGGAAGCCTGAAAAATGTATCGAAACGTGGCTGGTCCGAATAGGTATATCCAGATTACATAAAAAAATATAGAAAACTCGTTTTTAATCAGTTGTGTAATAGAAATGAATTACTTGCTCAAAAACTATCGAATATATTCCGGGAATAAAATAAAATAACTGTCCCAGTGCTTAAATTTGTACAATTGTTGACACCCTCGTTCTTAAATCAAAACAAGGGAAGTAACCGATCGGCTAACTATGATTACTATTAGGATATCAAACATTAGGACGTTTACATAGTGAGTAAAATACTATAAATATAATTTCAATAATATCGTTTCAATATTTAAAGATATCTTATTGTAATTTACGATCCAACAATATTTTTATTTTGAAGTGATTATTAATTCTTCTATAAGTAGTAATTTCTGTGTCTCAAGAGTCACAACTGAAAAAAGGGTTAACTTTAGCTGAGGCGCAGAATACTTCTTACCTTGCGTTTAACGCCCAATAATAAACTAATCTGTCATAACTAAAAATGTATCCTGTTTACGGTTATCATTCATATACATATTATTCGAAGTATTTATAATATTACATGTCATTTCAATTATAATTAAAGAATATATTAAACAATTAAATGAATAAATTAAAACCAAATCTATCATAAAGGTTAGTTGCCACTTAGTCCTGTCCGGATACGTTTCAAACTTGACACGTTAAGTTTTGTACCCGGGTACGTCCTTACACTACTTGGGTCTAAAAGAGGGGCATGGGCACTGCGAATGTCGTCTTGCTTTATGTGGTAGGGCACAGCTCAGCGAATATCATCTCGCTCAAATCTGGAGTAGAGCCCGACTGGGGAAGTACCTCCATCTCACAAAAAACCTCAGCTAAATAGCACTGCACTAGACCCTACTCTAGGGTTCTGTTTCTGCCGGTGCGTAAGCCGCTAGAGAGCTTTAAATGGGTGCAATGTGTTGACGAAGGGAGCCCCTTTTTTCTCTTTAGCCTACAACCCGGTGTACTCTTCTCTAAAGGATAAATATTCTTCATCCATTTCTCAAGCCTATCTTTTACTTTTTATTGAAAAGGTAACGTACTCGTAGTGTACCCTGAATGAAAACAGCGTAGGATAGTAGTTTGATCGCAATGCTTTTTTAGGTCTTATACTTAGCCGACGAAATTGGTAATCATTCGGTATAACTAGATCAATAGTAAGCTTTAAATGTTAATTTAAATTATAACTGATGTTTATGTTATGAATTAAAGCAATACAAATTGATGATACATTTATAATTTTTCGTTGGCGTCCATGTTGTTATACGATTATTTTTAAACGATTATTAAATTCTTTACACATTATCAATTTAACTTCTCTCTTTACAATACAATTAAAAATAACAAAAAATGACACTCACGCGCCCTTAATATGATAAATAATTAATAAAAACATGTCCTTTATAGCCTACAAACCTAACTGTACTCATGGTAAGTGACCTTTACACCGTTAGTTTACATTTAAACTGAGCGTAAATGTTTACTAATTTGAAGGTCAAACATTACATTTTAGTAATAAAGGTCCCATGAAACATTTTTTTTGACATTATAGACCTTTACATCCATGAGAATTCTTTTAATTTTAGAATTTAGAAACTCCTTTATAGCAGTAAGCCACACAAACTATTAGAAAAGTCCTTTACAACCATGTTCACTTCATTATATTAAAATTAATTATGGTAAAATAATTTTTAGATCAGGTCGTAAAGGACAAACGTAATAAAACATGTCCTTTACGCCCATCTAGACCATACGATTTGGAAAATAAGCAAGACAAAATGAAGGGCTTAAAGGATGGAAAATGAGATGAAACCACTATTATTTATTATACTGATTACTACGATATTTATATCTAGCGACTTCCTTTACGATTATACCATAAACTTGTAAATTATAACTTGTCATTTACGACCCTTTAGAAACGCAGTTTTTGCGAACTCGTAGTATAAAATTTGGGTCGTAAAGGCAACTTTTTAAGAGATATCGAAATTTTAACTATACAGAACGATAGCGCTTGAAATTCTGAACACAGCTGTATATATAACTCATTTTCGCCAAAATGTCCTTTACGACAATTGAACCCAAAGGTATCGATATGACACAATAATTAGAGCAAAAAAACCCGTCTGGTTGGATTGCTATACTCTCCTTATTGCTAGATCCGGGCATCTGGCAGCTTTTAATGGGTGGAGGTCAGAGTAACTGACCAGCAAAAAAATTGAATTGGAAAATAGTAATACCAAAATACGTTTAAACTGCGGAAGTTGTCTCAGTTATAAAGAACAGAACGTCGTTTTGCATTACTTTCCCCCAACAGAAACTTTTGGCAATGATATAATGTAATTTTTTATATAATTTCTCATAATATTGCATCAAAACCAGAATTCTAGGGTTTGTATTCTTAAAGTGGTTTGCATTCTTTGACCTCCACCACTTTACAGCTGCCAGATGTCTGGATCTAGAAATAAACATAGTATACTATACTAACGAGAGGGGTTTCGTTGCTCTCATTATTGTGTCATATCTGACGTGGCTAGCTCTCCGTCTATTTTGACAAGACACCAAGCGCCCAAGCAAACGAGCACGATTACTGTCAATTAATATTTAGGGGTAACTTGCTCGTTTCACACACAAAATGTTTTAACCAAATGTTTTCCACCGAGCATCGAACCCGGGGCCGTCCATTAGAGCTATCTAGGGTGGTGGTCAGATGGACATAAAGTGTAACGAATCAGAATGGCCCCCAATTTGCGCCAGAAATTACCTATAGGGTTGGAAAGACGTTTCTTTCGATGCGGATATCTAAACATATAAAAGAAGAAGTCCTGATCTACCATCAACGCACAGCCGAAACTACTGGAACTAGAAACTTCAAATTTGGTCATGAGCTTACTTTTATGACGTATGCAAGGGATATGACGGGATTTTTGGAAATTCCACCCCTAAGGGGATCAAATAGGGGTGCAAAGTTTGTATGGGAGAAATTTTTTTTTGAGCTGAAGACTTAAAAATTGGTAAATAGGTTACGAACTTAAATCCAAAGAAAGTGTTTTCAGCGTTTTGCAAAATTCTAACCCTACGAGGGTAAAATAGGGGTGCAAAGTTTGTATGAGAGAAACTTCTGTTTTAGAGTTGGAGACTTAAAACTTTGTAAAAGGTGCAAAGTTCGTATTGGAGAAATTTTTATTTTGTGTAACAGACTTTAAAATTTGTGTTTTTTTTAAAAGTTCCACGGCGATCTTTCCGTATTCCAACACTTATTCACTTATTAGGTTCACTACTCCCCAGTAGATGGCGTTACTGGTCTCATCTAAACATATAAAAGAAGAAGTCCTGATCTACCATCAACGCACAGCCGAAACTACTGGAACTACAACCTTCAAATTTGGTCCAGAGCTTACTTTTATGACGTATGCAAGGGATAAGACGGGATTTTTGGAAATTCCACCCCTAAGGGGATCAAATAGGGGTGCAAAGTTCGTATTGGAGAAATTTTTATTTTGTGTTAGAGACTTTAAACTTTGTGTTTTTTGAAAAATTCCACGGCGATCTTTTCGTATTCCAACACTTATTCAATTATTAGGTTCACTACTCCCCAGTAGATGGCGTTACTGGTCTCATCATAAATATGTTTTTGCCGTTGATTGTATTCCATTAAGTAGAGAAAATGAACGTATTTATAACATTTACATTTAGATTACATATTGACCCTGTAGGATGTTAATTATTTCTCATCTTTCGGTATTAGTAGGTACCTATAATAATATTTGTTTGTTGAAATAGTTTTTTTTTTACCATACATTGTTAGGAAGATGTTTTCCGTCCACGTAGATTTCTTTGTAAGCTGCTGGAATTTTACAAGATTCAACCTCAGTAATATATTAATTATGTACATAGATTTTTCCGCGATACTTTTTGTTTATTAGGTACACTACTCCACATTTGATGGCGTTAGAGGTTCTGCTGAAATTTAAAAATTATAGCCGTACCTTTTGACTTTTGCTGTAGTCGGGTAAAAAGGTGTATTTACTAAATTAAATAAGACCCGTTTATCTTGAACTACTTTATAAGCAGACAACACAACAAATAAAAACAAATCCACCAATAGATGGGGATAATCCATACGGACCGCTGTCCATCAAAAAGGATTGCGTCGATGCGCCTCGTTTATTATTTACCTTTATGACCGCAGACACTGAGCTAGTTAACGGCGAGAGGGTAGGCGGTAACTTTTCTTGATGTAACCTACAGTCTTTAGATTTATCTTCCAGCATTTCTCTGGTCACATAGTTTCTTTTGATCTCATCAAGCTCCCTTTTTAGTATCAGAATATCCTTTAGCACTCGCGTCGCGTCAAGATGGTCAAAACTAATTGGCGGTAGTTTGCTAAGATCCCGGGCCACAAATATGGGAATATTCTCTGGATCCGTTCCCCTGAAAACACTTATAATGTCAACCACTGATCTTTGTATCTTTCAATTATTTTACATGTTTTTTAAAGTGGGGCATTCCACTCATACAATAGTATGTTATTCAATCAAATACAAACACTGAAAACATTGAAAAAATAATCAACCCAGCAGGATTTGAACCTCGCATCGATACGCCTTACCGGGGCTCGATCGCTTTACCAATTAAGCTATGGGTTCAGTTACTGAGTTGACGAAATTCTCAATGCCTTCAATCATCTTTTTGCATTTATTTTTTACATCGACTTTATAGCAGCCGTAAGCGACATCTAGGTGCTAACTACTAGAGTTAGATACCCTTCCCGCCGACCCTATTGCAAGTGTCACAACGGAAATAATAGATGGCGCTGCTATCAACTCATAATTATATTACATGTTTTTTAAAGTGGGGCATTCCACTCATACAATAGTATGTTATTCAATCAAATACAAACACTGAAAACATTGAAAAAATAATCAACCCAGCAGGATTTGAACCTCGCATCGATACGCCTTACCGGGGCTCGATCGCTTTACCAATTAAGCTATGGGTTCAGTTACTGAGTTGACGAAATTCTCAATGCCTTCAATCATCTTTTTGCATTTATTTTTTACATCGACTTTATAGCAGCCGTAAGCGACATCTAGGTGCTAACTACTAGAGTTAGATACCCTTCCCGCCGACCCTATTGCAAGTGTCACAACGGAAATAATAGATGGCGCTGCTATCAACTCATAATTATTTTACATGTTTTTTAAAGTGGGGCATTCCACTCATACAATAGTATGTTATTCAATCAAATACAAACACTGAAAACATTGAAAAAATAATCAACCCAGCAGGATTTGAACCTCGCATCGATACGCCTTACCGGGGCTCGATCGCTTTACCAATTAAGCTATGGGTTCAGTTACTGAGTTGACGAAATTCTCAATGCCTTCAATCATCTTTTTGCATTTATTTTTTACATCGACTTTATAGCAGCCGTAAGCGACATCTAGGTGCTAACTACTAGAGTTAGATACCCTTCCCGCCGACCCTATTGCAAGTGTCACAACGGAAATAATAGATGGCGCTGCTATCAACTCATAATTATTTTACATGTTTTTTAAAGTGGGGCATTCCACTCATACAATAGTATGTTATTCAATCAAATACAAACACTGAAAACATTGAAAAAATAATCAACCCAGCAGGATTTGAACCTCGCATCGATACGCCTTACCGGGGCTCGATCGCTTTACCAATTAAGCTATGGGTTCAGTTACTAGGTTGAGTATCGATGCGAGGTTCAAATCCTGCTGGGTTGATTATTTTTTCAATGTTTTCAGTGTTTGTATTGGATTGAATAACATAGTATTGTATGAGTTGATAGCAGCGCCATCTATTATTTCCGTTGTGACACTTGCAATAGGGTCGGCGGGAAGGGTATCTAACTCTAGTAGTTAGCACCTAGATGTCGCTTACGGCTGCTATAAAGTCGATGTAAAAAATAAATGCAAAAAGATGATTGAAGGCATTGAGAATTTCGTCAACTCAGTAACTGAACCCATAGCTTAATTGGTAAAGCGATCGAGCCCCGGTAAGGCGTATCGATGCGAGGTTCAAATCCTGCTGGGTTGATTATTTTTTCAATGTTTTCAGTGTTTGTATTTGATTGAATAACATACTATTGTATGAGTGGAATGCCCCACTTTAAAAAACATGTAAAATAATTATGAGTTGATAGCAGCGCCATCTATTATTTCCGTTGTGACACTTGCAATAGGGTCGGCGGGAAGGGTATCTAACTCTAGTAGTTAGCACCTAGATGTCGCTTACGGCTGCTATAAAGTCGATGTAAAAAATAAATGCAAAAAGATGATTGAAGGCATTGAGAATTTCGTCAACTTAGTAACTGAACCCATAGCTTAATTGGTAAAGCGATCGAGCCCCGGTAAGGCGTATCGATGCGAGGTTCAAATCCTGCTGGATTGATTATTTTTTCAATGTTTTCAGTGTTTGTATTTGATTGAATTACATACTTTTGTATCTTTCCTTCATTCTTCCGAATTATCATCTTCTTATCAGTTTTAACAGCATCGTATAATAACGACTTCGCATTTAAAATGTCACTTTCATTAAAACCCGTTTCACAAATTCGAATCAAGCTAGGATCATACATAACTTTAATTTTGTTTTGTACAAACGCTAACACTTCATTTATTACAATATTGCAATTGGAACACTTCACTGTACTAGCCATTTCTAATTATCGCATACGCGCGCGCGCGGTCAGTTTACGCACACGACTGTGATATTGTGGAAGTCGAATTGTTGTTGAATTGTGTGTGGATATTTTTTCTGCAAACAAGATCTGCTAGTTTGTATGAATTGTTCGTTGGACAACCGGGACGCGATTCGAAAAATAAACACACACACTGGACAGACACAGCTCCAACCCAACTCAACCCAACTCAACTCAATGCTATAACGACATTGACATTTGCTATTCGAACAGATTTTCATTCAACATTGCTCTCACATTGGTCCAATGTCAGACCAATGTGAGACCAATATGTGACCAATGTGAGACCAATGTTGAATAAAAATCTATTCGAATAGCAAATGTCAATGTCGTTATAGCATCGAGTTGAGTTGGGTTGGAGCTGTGTCTGTCCAGTGTGTGTGTGTTTATTTTTCGAATCGCGGCCCCGTTTGAGGTTCAAATTTTGTCATTAGTTATTTAAATTTAATTTCAATTTTATTTTCATTTATTTATTTCAACATAAAACTTAAGTGGAATGTATACATAATTTTTCGCCAAACTCGCCAACAGTTGGTTGGCGAATAGTGCGCTGTAACACAAAATTATTATGCAAGCAATCTTATTGAATTTAAACTTTCGTGAGACATATTAACACTATTATCACACACGCACTATTATTATGTCGCACGTAGTGATTAAACACAAGTAAGTACAGCCGCATGAAGTGATAATGGTCCAAACAATTTATTATCTTTTATGCGAGTACAACAATAAAGTAATAAAAGTCTGCATATACCCGCTAGAGCCCTGATCTAATATTTTTTCACGCTACTGTTCGGAAATGTGACAAAAGATGGTCAAAATCCAAGCTGGAAAGTAAGCATTTGCTGTAGCACCTGAACCACCACTACAGCAATGTTATTGTAGCGATGAAATGTCATTAGTTGGAAAGTAAATTGTCCAGTTATGTCATTGCATTCATTAAAAACATTAAAAGGTCTTTTTTTGGCACAACTTTATGTTTCAAAAATAAAATAAGGTTGTTTATCGGGCCCACTACCTGTTTAAAAAAAAGAAACGGTAAAACCATTTATTTACCCTTAAGGCGCTTTTACTTTTTTAGCCGTTTGTGGTTTTCTATCAAAAACGCCTAAGTAATGAGTCGGTTTGAACCAAACAACAGAAAAACGCTTCTTGAAAGTGAAAAAAAAAGGTAAAAAGGCGGGAATGGAATACTGAATTGGATATTCAATTAAAGCATTTATATTATTATGACAATTTTTTTTTATTTCCTCACAGTAGTCGTGAAAAGCACTATGTAATATCTCGGCCGAAAGCGCTATAGGTGGACTCGTATCTTCGAGGGCCTCCCCTGGCGGGTCGGCCCTGGAACTAACTCGATCCACCTATAGCTTACTTTCAAGCCTCTACAACAATGTACTCTATATATATGTACTAGCTTTCCACCCCACGACTTCGTCCGCGTTTAATAGCACCTTCGCACTCCTATTTAACCCCCTCAGGTAGAATTTTCCATTACGCTGAAAGGACTTTTATTGTATTTTAATAAGTTATCTTCCAACAAATTTAAAAGTCTCTAGCTCAAAAATAATAATTTCCCCCATACAAACTTTGCACTTGCACTCCTTTTTAACACCCTCAGTGGTGGAATTATTAAAAAACATAAAAGTACTTTAATTGTATTTGAATAAGTAATCTTCCTACAAAGTTAAAAGTTTCTAGCTAAAAAAATAAATTTCCCCGATACAAACTTTGCACCCCTTTTTAATCCCCTCAGGAGTGAAATTATCCTAAACGCTGAAAGTTCTTTTTTTTGTATTCTAATAAGTAATTATCCAACAAAGTTTTAAGTCTCTATCTCAAAGAAAGAAGTTTCCCGCATACAAACTTTACACCTCTATTAAACCCCACCAGGGGTGAAATTATCCAAAACGCTAAAAGTACTTTTATTGTATTTGAATAAGTAATCTTCCTACAAAGTTAAAAGTTTGTAGCTCAAAAAAATAAATTTCCTCGATACAAACTTTTCACCCTTTTTAACCACCTCAGGGGTGAGATTATCCTAAACGCTTAAAGTTCTTTTTTGTATTCTAATAAGTAATTATCCTACAAAGTTTTAAGTCTCTAGCTCAAAGAAAGAAGTTTCCCGCATACAAACTTTGCACCTCTATTTAACCGCCTCAGGGGTGAAATTATAAAAAACGCTGAAATTACTTTTATTATTTTATAAATATCAGCGAAAGTACGAATTTTCAAGTTTCTAACTTAAAATTTAAAATCCTAAACATACAAACTTTCAACCCCCTTTTTAACCCCCTTAGGGGTTGAATTTTTCAAAATCGCTTCTTATTATTTGTACACGTTATAAATGCTACCCGCAAATTACAACTTTCTAGCTTCAGTTATTACGGCCTCGCTTTAATACAAACTTTTCAACCCCGTTTCAACTCCTCTGGGGAGGAATTTTGAAAAACGCTGAAATTGGTTTTTTTCTTTTGATTTAGTAGCCTGCAAACTAATTTACAAGTCTGTCACAAAAAATATTTAATCTCCATACAAATTTTCAACCCCTTTTTTACCCCGTTATAGGTAGAATTTCAAAAAATGCTTAAATCGCTTTTATTATTTTTTCATTAGTAATAAGTGTACAAAGTTGGGGGTAGGGGGGGTGTAGGCACGCTCAGGTATGCGACGTTGAGCTACAGGCTTACCCTCTCAAGTCACTCACACGCGTCCCCGTCTTCTGCGGCACTGCCGACGCAGGCCGCAGAGGAACCCACTCCACCGGAGGGGTGGGTCGCATCCTCTGGAAATACTGGTGGTCGAAAACGGGCGTCGCATGTTCTAACTACCCCGGACTACCAGTAGCTAAGTGTGAGGGCAATGTCGTAACCCGCAAGGACCTAAAAACCCGAACGGGGTACGACCCAATTTTGGGGTATCCTGAACAACATAGCTAGCAATACGGTTTCGATTGTTTTGCTAGCTACGTATTTTTCAGGTCTCCCGGTTCCGCTGAAGGTGTAGGTGACTTCAGCGGACTACACTCATCTACCTGCGCTTGTCCTGCGCAGTTGAACGCCGTGAACGAGGATGCAGGAGTCCTGGGAGCGACGATCCACAGGGGGTCGGGGTTAGTTACCCCCTCTGGTGGTGAGTTCCTTAGGTCCGAATTTCCGGCAAAACGGCAGCCCTGCAACTGAGCCACTGCAGGGTAACGGACACGCGTCCCGTACGGTCGAGGTGGTACGGTCCGCAGGCAAGGTATGGGGAGGGGCGTTCTCTGGGAGGATGCCTGGGGCTCGGCCATGCTGACGGGGCAAGGGCGTGTGGAACAACTGGTAAGGAATTTGATCGTTCCTTCCAGCCACACGTCTGCAGCTCCCGATGTCGCGCATGAGTCCAAACTCAACATGCCTATACCTCTTGGGTAGTCCTGGTGTCCTTAGAGACATCCCCAAAGGTGCGGGCTCCGTGGAGGGTGGGAAGCTCGAGAGGTGAAAAAAACAAAAAACAACAACTATGGATTCAAACAGATCAAAAATCCCGGTGGAGGGTACGGCAACTGCTGGACCTGATACACCACACAACTCGACGGATGGCCCTAGTGCGCCGCCCTCAACGACGCGCGCCTTATCTAAGGCAGCGCCGTCCCACCACACAAAGAAGTCCGTGTGGGCCAAGAAGGCTGCCGGCAACCCGGCGGCCCGAAAGGCCAGCACGTCGACCTCACCCAGCTCGGTACAGGCGCAATGCCGGACCCTGTTGGCGAATCAGGCCGTTCCGGTGGCGGAAATTCCCGCCCCCCCGGAGCAGGCCTCGGGGAGCTGTCCCCACGGCAACTACCAGTTGGACCCTGAGCTGTCTGGCTGGGACATTGCCATTCCAAGGAAGAAGAGAGGGAAACAGGCGAAGCGGGACAAACCCGCCCCACCACCCCCTACTTCCTCTCGTGCGCCAGACCAGGCGCGCAAGAAAAACCAGAAGCAGCGTCGCAGGGAGAGGGAGAAGCGACTAGCAGCTCGGTCAAACGCGGCCCCGACGGCACCCCCCAAGCAGCAGCTGCAGTCACAGCAGCAGCAGCAGCAGCCGCTGCAGCAACAGCCGCAACAGCGGCAGCTGCAGCAGCGGCAGCAGCAGCAGTGGCAGTCGCAGCAGCAGCAGCAGCAGCAGCTGCAGGAGGCTGGTCCCAGAAGGGCTCGCAAACCACGCCGGCGTCCCGCCAAAGGGGAAAAGCCGGCTCCAAAGAACCTCCCCGGCGGTAGTAACCAGGGAGCCCGACCCTCGGCCAAAAGAGCTCGACCCGAGGAGAAGATCTCTCCAAGGGGCGAGCAAAAAAGGCCGAGAACTGGGCACCCAGGGGAACTCACACCCACAGACTACGCGGGCGTAGTTAAGGCGGACCTGATGGTGGCGGTCACTACCGCCACCACGGAACACCTTAGCCCGCAGCAGTCTGAGGAGGTTCGGAGCCAGATTGAGCGGCTACTCATCGAGGAGTCGCTCAAGCCTGGCAGCAGCCAGAATGAGGTGTTGGAGTTTCAGGGCAGGCCTGTTTTTGCGAACGGCTCCCTGAGGCTCTGGTGCTTGAACCAGCATACCCTCAACTGGCTACAGCGCAGCGTGGCCACTATAACTCCCTCTACGGGGGGTAACCTGGTGGTGAAGCGCCAGAGCGAGCTGCCAAAGCGAGTCCGCTGCGGCATCTTACTCCCTGGCGTCCATAAGGACCGCAGGATGGTTGCGCACATGCTGCGCTACCAGAACAGGTGGGCAGCCATTGACCGGTGGCTGCTACACAAAATGGATCAGCAGACTACCGATACTTTTATCATTGTCAGCGTCCCGGAGACGGTAGTGCAGCCCTTGGTCGACCACGGACGCCGGCTCAACTTCATGTTAGGTACGGTGTACGTAAAGTTCCAGGGTGCACGGGGCAGGTTCGTGGAGAACCCACCTGCCACAAACCTCTCCACAGGTGAGGAGGACGCAGATTCCCCCCAGCAGATGGACACTGCAGAGGGGGCCCAGGCGGCCGCTGACTCTGTCACGGCCCCTGAGCCCCAGTCTCCAGCGCTGACCATCCCCGCCTCCGAGATAGACGTAGAGAATCTTCTTCTGCGTGACCACTCGAAAAGCGGGGGGGAATGCGCGGAAGAGCTAGGCAGGCTGGCCATCCGAAAGGAGGGGAACAGCGAGGCCGACGACATGTCGGTCGGGGACTTCGACTCCGATGGCGGTGTCCCCTTCGCTGAATAGCTGCGTCCTACAAGCCAACCTCCACCACAGCATAACCGCAACGGCTCAGACCCGGAAGTGGTTGGAGGTAAACAATACGGCCATCATCCTAATCCAGGAGCCGTGGGTCAGGGGAGGCGCTGTCTGCGGACTCCGTAACATCGGAGGTAAGCTAACAGTATATGCGGGGACTGAAACTCCCCGCGTGTGCATTTACACTACCAGCAATATACATATGCAGCCTCTAACGGGTTTCTGTTCTAGAGACCTGTGCGCCATAAAGGTGCAAAGGGCGCTGGGCACCAGCCTTACGGAGGTGGTCATGGCATCAGTCTACATGCCCGAATCAGACGATCCACCACCGCACGACCTAACCAGGCTGGTCAACTACTGCGAAGAGGCGGGGCTGGAGCTCATTGGGGGCACCGACTCCAACGCACACCACGCCCTCTGGGGCATGCCAACGGGAAACGAAAGAGGTAACAAACTTGTTGAGTACCTATTCACAAGTAACCTAAACATAATCAACATGGGTTCTGAACCAACCTTCGTCAACCGACGAAGTGAAACGATCATTGACTTGACCCTAGCAACTGTAGGTATATCGGAGCACATCTCGAACTGGCATGTTTCAAAGGAACTGTCATGTTCGGATCATAGGTGGATACGCTTCGACCTTCAGGTAAGTAGACACTCGGTGCCACTGAGGAGGATCCAAGGAAAACGGATCGAGCCCAATACGCCTTGCGTATGGGCCAAGCCTTACAGCAGGCAAAGATTCCACCCAGAATCATGAGCACCGAACAGATTGAAAAACAGGTAAGCGTCCTCACTGACTCAATGCTGGAATGCTACCAACAGACATGCCCCCTATCCACCCCAACAGTAGGCCGCAACAATAAAAACAACTGGTGGGGGCCTGAGTTGGAGAGGCTCAGGCGAGAGATGAGAAGGCATTTAAACAGGGCAATGAACACAGGAACAGACCAGGACTGGGATAACTACAAGGCCACCAAGTCCCGGTACAAAAAACGACTCAGGTACAGAAGCACCAACTCGTGGCGCAACTTCTGTAACAACATAGAGACAACAACGCAGGCCAACAGGGTAAGGAAAATCCTCTCCAACAACTCAGCCGTATCCCTGGGGTCCATACGGAAACCAGACAATTCATTCACCACCTCACCGGAGGAGGCAGAATGTGCACTGGTAGAAACACACTTCCCGGGCTGCGAGATATCCAGTCCAGCTCGGTGGCCGCCTGAAGACGCCACTCCGACGGAAGAGGAATGGCAGCTGGCCCATAAGGTAATCAGCCCGCAGAGAACTGAATGGGCAATTAACAGCTTTGACTCATTTAAATCGCCAGGACCGGATGGGATTTTCCCAGCCCTATTGAAATGGGGTGGGGAGATACTTATTCAAGGGCTAACCTCCGTCCTGGATGCCTGTCTGGCACACAAGTATGTGCCGACACAATGGAGAGATGTCAAAGTTATCTTCATACCAAAAGCAGGTAAAAGTGACTACTCGGACCCCAAATCCTTCAGACCAATAAGTCTAACCTCCTTCCTACTTAAGACACTGGAGAGGTTATGTGAAAGGCACCTGAGGGAGACGGTACTAGCACATGTGCCGTTACATCCGAATCAGCATGCCTACAGCCCAGGTAAATCCACAGACTCAGCACTTCATGCGGTCACGACCAAAATTGAAGTAGCAATCAAGAACAAGATTATGTGCTTAGGCACCTTCATCGACATCGAGGGAGCCTTCGACAAAACTAAATTTACCAGTATAACTGCAGCGCTGGGAAGACATGGAGTGCACGCAGTTATAAACGAATGGATAAACAAGATGCTGAGCCAGAGAACCATCAGACTCGGTACGGACAAAACAAAACAGGCACTAGTAGGTAAGGGCTGTCCCCAAGGGGGCGTCCTGTCCCCTCTGCTATGGAACCTGGTGGTGAACGACTTGATCGCCAATCTAAACGACAATCACTATTACACAATCGGATATGCAGATGACATAGTGATACTGACAAGCGGGATGCACGCAGGTACGGTATGCGATGTTACACGCTCAGCGCTGGCGATAGTGGAACGCTGGTGCTTTGACAACGAACTATCGGTCAACCCAAAGAAGACAGAGATGGTAATGTTCACCAACAAACGGGCTTTGGGAAACTACCGCCTCCCAAAACTGTTCAATACAGAGCTCCAGCTGTCACCTGAGGTAAAGTATCTAGGGGTAATACTCGACAGCAGACTAAACTGGAGCACCCATCTCAACAACAAAATTGATAAAGCGACGGTCGCTTTCTGGCAATGTCGTAGAATGGTAGGTAGAACGTGGGGATTAAACCCCAAGATCACTCTATGGCTATATCAGGCAGTAATCCGACCAATCATATGCTTCGGCGCAATAGTATGGTGGCCACGCACCAAACTAGCTACGGTCGAAGCCAAACTACAACGACTACAGAGATTGGCCTGCATGGCAACCACGGGCTGCATGAGGACCACACCAACTGCGGCCCTGGAAGCAATGTTAGGCCTACCACCACTGCACCTCTTTGTCAAGCAAGAGGCTATGGCTACGGCGGTACGTCTAAAGAAGCTAAATCTCTGGAAGGCGCCTAGGACACCGCACACCGAAATCCTCATCGAGGCCTTACGGCCTTACTTACGTAAGGAACCGCTCATAGAGGCGGCAACCGACGCGATACCTAGGAAGTTCGTTTTTGAAAAGAAGTACAAAATCCAGCTGTACGAAGACCCGGACGAGGGCCTCAACCCCAGGGAGTTGAGGATCTTCACAGACGGGTCCAAAACAAGGTCAGACACTGGCTCGGGAGTTTTCTCAGAGGACCTAAACATACATATCTCTACACCATTAGGTGCCCAAAACACGGTTTTCCAGGCGGAGTGTATGGGCATAATAATGGCTGCTCACGCAATCGTCTCTAGGGAGGTAACGGAATACCCCATCCGAATACTCTCCGACAGTCGATCGGTTCTACAAGCCCTGCAGAGTCACAAAATAACCTCAGGTCTCATATACGAATGCCACAAAATCCTAACAGAGGTATGTACCACCAACAGCATAACCCTGCAGTGGATCAAAGGGCACAGCAACTCACGTGGCAACGACGCAGCTGATGTTTTAGCGAGAGGGGGCTCAGAGACGGAAGTGGTAGGTCCCGAGCCCATATTACCTCTACCTGTTGCATGGCTGCGGAGAACACTGCTACATAACACCAAGGTAGAGCACCAACATTATTGGACTAACCTAAGTACATGCAGGCAAGCCAAGGAGGCCCTCCCGACGATCTACCCCGGATTGTCTCGGAAGCTAATACAGCTCAAGAGGCCGCAGCTCAGACTAATCACCGGAGCACTAACTGGTCATGCCCTTCTAAACAAGCATCTTTTCACTCTAGGTGTCACAGACAGTCCCCTCTGCAGAGCCTGCATGGAGGAGGACGAGACAGCCGCCCACGTCATCATCACATGTACGGGGGTGGCAGAATACCGGGCGAAACATCTTGGTTCGCCGAGGGCACTCCCGGAAGTCGTCGGCAACGTAAAGGGTCTGCTAGGCTTCCTGGGGGAATTGGGATGGCACGAATAGGCCACCCAGCACGCAAAATAGGCGCAATTTATAGTCGTCGAGTTGCGGAAAACAGCCCGCGTAAACCTATAACCTATAACCTAAGTGTACAAAGTTTTAAATCTCTAATCTTAAAATTTAAGCCCCATCCATACAAACTTTCAACCCCCTTTTTACCACCGTAGGTGTTGAATTTCAAAAAACGCTGAAATGACTTTTATTATTTTTAATTATTAATAAGTTAACAAAGTTTTAAATCTCTAACGTAAAATTGTAAGCCCCATCCATACAATTTTTCAACCCCCTTTTTACCCCCTTAGGGGCTGAATTTTTCAAAATCGCTTCTTATTACTTGTACACATTACAAATGTAACCAGATCTGAAATTTTCAACTTTTTAGCTTCAGTAGTTTCGGCTCTGCGTGGATCAGTCAGTCAGTCAGTCAGTCAGTAAGTCAGTCAGGACAAAGGCATTTACACTGAGCGACCTAGTCCCACAGTAAGCTCAATAAGGCATGTGTTGTGAGTACTAGATGATGATATATATAATAGATAGATATTGATAAATACTTAAATATATAGAAAACATCCATAACTCAGGTACAAATATATGTGATATAGACACAAATAAATACCCTTACCATGATCCGAACCCGGGACCTGCTGCTTCGTAGGCAGTGACACTACCGACTGGGCTAGGAGGCCGTTAATAGGCTACATTATGTTTGGGTGCAAATTTTTTACGGTGATAGCCAAAAATCTAAGGATTTTTTTTGGTAAAGCTTTCGTCGCCCCCCTAATTAGTTTATGTCTCTTTGGGATCCAATCTTTCATTATCTATATATGTATGTAAATGCCTTTGTCCTGACTGTCTGACTGACTGACTGACTGATACACGCAGAGCCGAAACTACTGAAGCTAGAAAGTTGAAAATTTCAGGTCTGGTTACATTTGTAATGTGTACAAGTAATAAGAAGCGATTTTGAAAAATTCATCCCCTAAAGGGGTAACAAGGGGGTTGAAAGTTTGTATGGATGGGGTTTAAAATTTAAAGTTAGAGATTTAAAACTTTGTACGGTCACTGATAATAAAAAAATAATAAAAGTAATTTCAGCGTTTTCAAAACTCCACCCCAAGAGGAGTTGTAACGGGATTGAAAAGTTTGTATTAAAGCGAGGCCGTAACAACTGAAGCTAGAAAGTTGTAATTTGCAGGTCGGGTTACATTTATAATTTGTACAAATAATAAGAAGCGATTTTGAAAAATTCAACCCATAAGGGGGTAAAAAGGGGGTTAAAAGTTTGTATGTGTAGGATTTTAAATTTTAAGTTAGAGACTTGAAACTTCGTACGTTCGCTGATATTTATAAAAATATAAAAGTCGTTTCAGCGTTTTGGATAATTCTGCCCCTGAGGG
This sequence comes from Pammene aurita, assembly GCA_947086415.1. Classification (NCBI taxonomy): domain Eukaryota; kingdom Metazoa; phylum Arthropoda; class Insecta; order Lepidoptera; family Tortricidae; genus Pammene; species Pammene aurita. The sequence goes on along the minus strand of OX352304.1, from coordinate 3,593,493 downwards.
GATTAAATAGGGGTGCAAAGTTTGTATGCGGGAAACTTCTTTCTTTGAGCTAGAGACTTTTAAATTTGTGGGAAGATAACTTATTAAAATACAATATAAGTGCTTTCAGCGTTATGGAAAGTTCTACCCCTGAGGGGGTTAAATAGGGGTGCGAAGGTGCTATTATACGCGGACGAAGTCGTGGGGCGGAAAGCTAGTTACGTATAATTAATGCTTTTGGGTAGACGATACCCCAAAAAATCAAACTTCTTGGAAGCATTAGTTGCGTAACATACTTATAAATGTTAATCTATATAACTTCAAGTGGTACACGTAGAATTGGCTAATTAATATTGTATTTCCGTACCTGAACTCAGCTCCATACGTCAATAATATATTGCGGCAACCGAAATGGCAAAATACAACTTTTATCAGCTCAAACCATTAATCGAATCCAAAGTTAACAATGCCGGATAAAGTCCAACACGACACAACACTAGTGTGCACTCGGACGTTGATCAGACTTGCAAATAGCGGACGGTAAATTTGCCCACAAAGAATACAGGGAATTATGCGGGGTACGAACGAGGCTTTTATCCTGTGACTGTGACATACGGAGTGAGGGTTGGGCCCAAACTTATTTAGCTGGCCGGTCCAATAATGTGGTATTAAGTTTGTCAAGAATATTCCGGCTGAATCATAAGATGGCGAAGTGGTTTCGAGAATAGTTTCTTGTTTTTTGTTCAATTTATGTTGTTATTAAACAATATAGCTTATTATGTAGTGAAGCAACGGAAGAAGTGTATTGCGAACTAAGAATTATTCTTGAATCACGTTTAACCACTCTTTGGTTAACACCTACAAATTTACTAAGGTCTTATGGACTAGTCGGCCAGGTCAGATATGACACAATAATGAGAGCAACAAAACCCGTTTGGTTAGATTGATATACTATCCTTATTGCTAGATCCGGGCTTCCGGCAGATTTAATGAGTGGAGGCTAGAATGATAGGCTAGCAAAATTTTTGAATTGGAAAATAGTAATACCAAAATAGGTAAAAATTGCCGAAGTTGTCTCAGTTATAAGAGCCAGGGCCTATATTTTAACATTAGGACAAAAAACATTGCCTATTAATATTACGGAAACATACACAAGGCGACAAACTATGAATTATTTTATACGTCCTTTACTCGTAGCACTACTTCCCCCAACAGAAAATTTTGGCAACTAGGGTAAACGCACCAGTGCTCAGCCATGCACCAGTGGTCAGCCTTTCTTACAAATTTTTGACTGTAATTAGTAAAGTTTTTCTAATTTTCATGTCAAAAATATGCAATATTATAAATTAATGAACTGTTAATTGAAAAATAGCTTAACTCTTTAAAAAAATCTCTAGCATGAACTACAATAATACTATTTCAAAGAAGTGGTGTCTTCTGACATGACGGCTTATGTTAAATGCGCCATTTTTTATGGAGTGTCACATGGTATTTTGGTAAGACGATAGCAGCCGAATTGTGATTTCTTGTTGAAAGAATGTGGATGGCTGCACTTAATTATTACTTAAACTATCTGAAAAACGTAAAAAATATGTATAAATCCATATGAAAGTAACATTTTTAAGGCGGCTGACTATTGGGAACTACTTTATGTACAAAATCCAATAGCCAGCCTCCCCTGGCTGACTATTGGGTTTGAAGCAGTAATTTTAAAAAGGTCGTAAACCCAGAGGTCAGCCGGGGGAGGCTGACTATAGGATATAAGACTTTTTTTTATCATCAAATGAAGTGTAAGTCGTTAAATCAAGCCCCTTTAAATATTTACGTTATTACGACTTTATTTGATTGAAATACATTAAATACCCAGTAGTCAGCCTGTGGCTGACCACTGGACAATAAGATCGCTCAACTCGAACCTACTAATCAGCCGTTAAAATGGGATGGCTGGGCACTGGATTCTTAAAGGCTGTGTATTGGTACACAGAGGGCTGATTACTGGCAAAAATGCCCTTTCATTATATTTAATAAAATAATTTCAAAAGCAAGATTTAATTAAGTTTTATTCTTTACAAACATTAAACTAGATTAAATTATTGAACAATAGAAACATTGATAACTCTTATTGGTCAATAAGTGGGCAAATTATACGATCTTGAACATAGCTTTCGTTAAAAGGCTGACTACTGGTGCTTTTACCCTATATAAGGTGTTAATTTATTAGTTGCAGATATTTTAACAGGTGATACTTTACTTTAAGACAATTAACTTTAAATAGAAGTTAAGAATATTTTTTATTTTTTCGTTTTCATTTACCGAACAAAAAAAATTATAATTTCGTCAAAAAATAATCATCATGTGCATTTAACTGACAAGACGTTTAACACTATCTATCATGTCACTCATATCAAAAAATTTTCGGCAAATAACATGACATTCACAATCGAGTAATCAACGTGAAGTGGCCAGACAGTTAGGTTTTTGGTAAAAGAGGTACTAGAATCTGTTCAATGAGTTCTCATTTAATAATCACATTAAGGGTCGGGTATATGTGGGAGAATTTTCAGATTCTGTCAAAATACCCTGATTCACACACAACCAGACTTTACGCACACTACCACACTTTCGTGGGACAGGTCGTTGACCGCGTATACTTTTTTACAGGTTGCCATTATTAGTTTCATACTAATCACACCTCCTTTGAGAAATTTAAACTGTAATGTTTTCCTTTGTAAGCAGACAGAGAAATAACATATTTTATCTTGCTTTCCTTGTCTATCCAGTTTATGTCACATATGACGTGTTATGGTTGATTTTACCATGAAGTTAAATACAATCTGGAGGTCATACTTCGACCACAAAGTGAGGCCGAAAGAGAGGGTAATGTGGGGGGCTGCATCTCATTCTAAGTAGAGTGACCATATGTACTATGATGTAAGTATGTGGGATTGGGATAGTATGAAGATAAATATAAAATAAAATATGCTTGTCGTCTAGTAAGTATTATCCAGAAACAGAAGTCTCATAGTTCATATAGGAACTTATACATTCTACTGACTTAAGGAGCTGGCCACTTCAGATACGTTGGCGCAGTAGTGAGAGCAAAGAACCCCTCTAATTAGTTTACCTTTTTTAAACTTATTGCTAGATCCAGACATCTGGCAGCTATTTATCGGAGGACGTCAGAGTGACAGACCAGCAAAATATTTCAGTTAATAGGTAAACACTGTCGAAGCCTATCGCTAATATAATAACAAAAAAAACTGGCCAAGATCGTGTCGGGCCACGCTCAGTGTAGGGTTTAGTAGTTTTCCGTTCGTCACAGTAACTGTCCCCACTTAAGAGTTAAAATAACACCGCCATGTAGGATATGATATGAGCGTTCCATGTACAGCGACATCTATCGGCAAATTAAGTAAACTATTGCGCGCGAGCTTAAAGTATGGAAGATAATTTTTATGGGATAATTCTTTATTGCGTGAACCGATTTTCACCGTTTTTACTATTCAACCTATCAAGTTCAAAATAATTTTCCTAAAAAGTTTTTATAAAGAAGATACTTTTGAGATTATTTTCGTATTTTTAAAACTTATGGTTCAAAAGTTAGAGGGGGGGACACATTTTTTTTTACTTCTGGAGCGATTATTTCGAAAAATATTTACATTATCAAAAAATTATTGTACTAAATCCCTATTCATTTTTAAATACCTATCCAACAATATATCACACGTTAGGGTTGAAATGAAAAAAAAATCACTCCCCACTTTACGTATAGGGGAGGTACCCTAATAAAACATGTTTTCCACTTTTTATTTTACCACTTTGTCGGCGTGATTGATATACATATTAGTACCAAATTTCAGCTTTCTAGTGCTTACGGTCACTGAGATTATCCGCGGACGGACGGACGGACGGACAGACATGGCGAAACTATAAGGGTTCCTAATTGACTACGGAACCCTAAAAAGTAAAAACATTGCGTATCCCTACGGAAAAAAAACAGTAGGTAGGCGTCAAACAATACATTAACGTAACGTCATTTTGCACTATTTTCCCCCAACAGAAACTCCTGAAAATGATATAATCTTATTAATTACATGATACTGCACTGCATCAAACCTAGAACTGTAAGATATTTATTTCTTACAACTCGTTTGCATAACACCGATAAACAATTGCCAGATGTCCGTGTCTTAAAATAGGGGATAGTTAGCGTAGCAAACTAAAACTAAGTAAGTACAGGGGGTTCGTGGCTCTCACTATTGCGTCATGTCTGATGTTGACAGTTCTCCGACTTGAATATACTTAAAGGTAAATAAAGAAAACATCAATACATCAAACTGCTCAATGGTTGACTGGAAGAGATCTCTTCCATGTACAAATATTGTATATTCTTCCTGTTGTATTTTTCTTTGTTGTACAAATGTTGTACAATAAAGTATATTTTAACGGCCTCCTAGCCTAGTCGGTAGTGACCCTGCCTATGAAGCAGGAGGTCCCGGGTCCCGCATTTATTTGTGTGTTTATCACAGATATTTGTTCCTGAGTTATGGATGTTTTCTATGTATTTAAATATTTATCCATATTTATCTATTATATACATCGTCGTCTAGTACCCACAACACAACCTTATTGAGCTTACTGTGGGACTAGGTTGATTTGTGTAAGATTGTCCCATAATATTTATTTATTATACTGCCACTACTACAATTTTTTTATGGCCTTGTGCCATTTTAGGACCTTTCGAAAGGGCCTAAAAAGACCCGCGGGCCACTCCTGTCCTGTGTAAGTAATACTTAGGAACAGACCATGTACTTATGTACATTTCCGTAAAAACAACAAAACCGACCCGCAGCTTGCCGACATCATAGTCACCCTATTGTTTGACAATCTTAACTTGTTGTTAAATCGTAAAATTGAATGATTGTAGATTACCGGTGAAAGGAAAGTCTACTTTATTGTAAAGACTCTCCCCTGCACCCTTTTACGCAACATATCTTGACCATTTTTACTTAAAAATGTTGTTACGAAATGTTGTTGAGCTGAGCGGCGTCATTTGAAATAATATCAGTGACATATTATGTCAGTGATGGGACTGATGGGATGGGGATACCAGACCGTATTTTAAATATTACAAAACATACTACTGTCTGCAATATTAATTGCAATTCTTCAATTTAATAAATGAATAATATTTACGTCGTAAAAAAATTGAAAGCAGTTAAAAGGGTACAAAGTATTAATTCAAATCTTGCAATAAATTATTATAAGTAGGAAGTAACTTCTAGTGTGTTACTAAAATAAATTTATATAAATAAAACCACATTGGTAAGTTTCATAAGTTGGCAGCATTGAGCGAGTGAGACACCGCCCCCTACATTATGCTCTCTATCGGACCGTTTTTATTACTTTTTACTAGTGACCTATGAACGACTGTTTTGCTCGGTAATAAGGTTCAACTGTGGTTAGGGAAATATAGTAAAAGTACTATCCGGATTGTCTTCTGATCCGTGGATTTTACATGATTAAATGACTTAGCTTTGGTAATACGTTATCGAGATACACGTTTTGGAAAGTTAGCTAGCCGAACAAATACATATTATAGACTTGGCATATAACCGCGAATCACTTCGGTCGTCGAATCGACTATTTGCATCACTCTCTTTCGAATATGCAAGAGCGATAGAAACGGAGATAACGAAACGTCGATTTTCGAACTCGCGGTTGGCCCGTTGTAGACTAGAAGTCGCTTATAGGTAGAAGTGCACGGAAATATGTCTGAATAACTTCTTAAGAGTTTCGATGAATTGTAAATTAGGTAGGTATATCTATACCTAGCTTAGTCAATTTTCCATGCAAATAAATCTAAATGTTATTCTACGATTGAATTTATTGGTTTTATTTACTAACTAATGTTCTGCATACCTTCGTGTGAATTTAGTTTTAGTACTGGAGCCGGCCATACTATAAATTTATTGAAGGTCCTAAATGGTCGCTGGTAGGTATGTAGGTGAAGGACACTTATTACCTTTTATTAGAAAAACTTAGCAGACGAGTTTAGGATGATACTAATTATGAAGCGTTATATAGGGACAAAGTGCTTTGCTACGTTACGATACGACACATAAATAAAAATATATATTTTGTTAAACTGTTAAATATATATTTTGTAAAGTATTAGTTTAATTGTCTGACTTAATAAACATGTAGCCGAATTGTAAACAATCTATTAGTTTTGAAAATAAAATACTTTTCTAAAAGTTGATTCACCCATATATTGCGTCAATTTGAAAATACACTAAAACTACATTATGTAATTTATCTTCAAGTCTACCGCTCCAAATATTTGCGACACGGTGTGCACTTCAAATAAGCTACATACCAAATTTAAGACCCGGTAAGTGCTTAGGATTTTAAGACCATTTTTAAGAAAGAATTGTTTTTATTTTTATATGAAAAATAGCTAATGACTTTAAATCCCTTACACAAATATATTTAAATGGCCCAAACACACTTGCAGACTCATACATATTTAATTACCATGACATAACGTTTGATATGCCGTAAAAGTATACTATACTGAATCGAATATAATATTACTGAAGTCACTGGGGCGTAATGCCTACAATAATTTCCTGCTTATAACTCCAAATAGATAATATCAAGACTGATGCACTCTGAGAATATGTTCAGTAACTGACTGAAAAAAATTTCGTAAATATATTTTGATCCCATCGCTCCAAACTTTGGCACATCAAAAAAAAATCTTTATTTCTTTAACATGAAGTACATATATCTTATATTGACCGGCGTCTCCTTGTAAGTTATTTACAAAATAACCTGTGCTAGGAGGCACCGCTCTTCCATATCTACAGTTTATAATTATTATTTTTTCAGTTTATAATAATCTAAATATATAAAAGAAGAAACTGACCGACTGACTGACTGACTGATTGACTGACTGACTGACTGACTGACATATCAACGCACAGCCCAAACCGCTGGTTCAAGAGATTCCAAATTTGGCACATAGATTCCTTATAAGGTCTAGGGGTGCACTAAGAAAGGATTTATCAAAATTCACCCCCTAAGGGGGCAAAATGGGGGTCCAAAGTTTGTATGGCGAATCAAGATTTGTTAGATTATTTTATTCGAAACTTCACAGGAGTATTCTTAACGATAAATGAGTAAACACGTGTTTCAGGTTTTTTGAAAATTCAACCCCTAAAAGTGGCAAATGTGGTCACAAAGTCTGAAAATCAACATGGGTATCGTATCCTTTTTGAGTACTTATAGTACGCGAGCGAAGCCGCGGGATAAGGCTAGTATACTTAGACAAAGAGTCTCACGAAAGTTTTATAGTATTAATATACTCATACTTAGTGTTGTACAAATCTTTAGACTTAAAACGCATGGCATCGCGCACTTCAAATAACCTACATTTCGAATTTAAAACCATTATTTTGGCCGGCTTGGACTTTAAGACCAGTTGAAATCACGAACTTTAGCTCTAAATTAATTTTTGAGCCTGCTGTACCAAATTTTTACTATGTATATGACCTATTAAACAAAAGAACCGTGACCGCCTTGGTTTATACGTCCGTTTTTCAACTGACATGATATAATAAAATTCTTAATCCCTTTTAAAATTATAATAAAATAGCTCAATCATACTTGAATATTTCATTTAAAAGTCATAAGTCATCGTACGCTTTTTTTGTTGACATCGTTTTTGACCTTAAGGTAAGATATGTTTTTGAGCTAGTACCTATTGTTACCTATTTAGTTGAGGTTAGGTTAATATAGCCGTATGGCATGCACACGCAGTGCTTGGCGCCCTGCAGCAAAGTAGAGCGACGATATCCGTAAGGTGGCGGGTACAGATTGGAAGAGGAGAGCTGAAGAGCGAGCTCAGTGGCGTGCCTTGGGAGAGGCCAATGTCCAGCAGTGGACTGATACAGGCTGATGATGATGATGATGATGATGAATATAGCCACCAGTGCAGTACAAATCCTAAAAACGGCCTTAAATTTGGTGACTGATTCATGCAAATCATCTGCAGTTCAGTCTCAGGCAACGCCGCTTTGCATGATTGTCAGTCGTGTCAAATTAAGCTGATCAAGCTCCCTTGTAAATAGATCAATCAGTGGCTACCAAAAAAGGTGGCGGGGAATGGTCGGCTTCCGAGGTCCAGTCTGCTCTATACATATTTTTGCCTACAATTAGTTACTAGGTCCAGCTTGACATCATTTTCTTATAAGTGCGAAGAATTCATTTAGATTTTTTTTTATATATGCACAAAAATATATGGATTTATATACACGTATTTTGTTATTTGAATGACATTTGGAAATATATTACAATTTTTTCATTGTTTTCATTTAAATCCCTGACGAAACCATTAAAAGAAATCACGTCAGGTTCTTATTATTATGATTAATAAGCAGAGCTCGGATTTTTCACGGCAAAACAAAACACTAGCGTAATTTAGCCAGTGCTTGAAATATTATTTTATCGATATCGATAATTCAGAACTAGAAGAAATAAAAGTCACCAAATAAAATTAATATGTAATAAAACTAATAAAACATTTGTATAAAGTTACTATATATTAGAAACAGACGCAATTTCTTCTTCAAAATCTACGTCAGTACACACAGCAGCACAAGACATTTTATTTGGGTAATAGTGATAGGAGTAGATGATCATTATCTTTTCAACATTCTCTGGGAGTAAACAGTTGCGTTTATCACTATAAATCCATTTATGTACACTAAATGTACGTTCAACTTCAGTTGACGTCAAGGGAGCAAATTTATAGAATTCATTATCAGTTCGGGTAATATTTTCAGATATGTCTCTTAAAATTTCGTAATCAGGATTTCGTTCGAGCACGGCTTCAAATTTACGTATCACTGGTAAAAGTTTACTCCAGTTTACGTAGCAACGAACAGTATCCAGAATGAGGAAGGATTCCGCAATGGATAAAGTCGAACATTGTAATTGTTCTATTATTTAACTCCGGTCGTAGTTTGCGTGTTTGAAAACATTTTTTTGCAGCTCTTATAGCTGCCGAGTCATTAGCAAGTATGGAGACGACATCACGTATTTGCTCATAGTATTGAGCGTAATATACCGCAGCAGATATCCAAGTTCCCCATCTGGTGATAATTGGCTCGGGAGGTAGGGGAATGGACGGATATTTTGCCTTAAAAAGGCGTACACGCTCTGGAGATTTTAGGAATATCTTTTTGACATTCGATATCAACCCATCCACACCTTTGAAATTATCTCGCACTTCTTCGGCAACCCGGTGCAGACCATGAGCTAAACACGTAATGTGTTTCATACGAGGAAACGTTGCTTTTAAAATACGACCGGCTTTAAGCATATATGCGGCACTATCTGTGCAAAGTAAAAGCAAATTGTTTACGTTGTCATTGAAAGAATTTTGAAACAAAAATTTTAATTGGTTTATTATTAGGTTTGCTATTGTTTCCCCATTTACCTTCTCTAAAACCTTCGACCCCAAAAGATAAAATTGCTTAGAACAATTTTTTTGCAAAGACCGAATCACCACGTTTGTCACACATTTTCCCATGAAATCTGGTGTTTCGTCTATAGATATCCACAAATAATTGGTTTTGTTTACCTCTCTTATACCCTGTATAGTTTTTTTGTACACGAGATTTAAATAAATTTTTCGCAGGGTCGATTCGTCCGGTAAAGAAGTCATAGAGCAGTCGCAACATAAATACTTGTTAAAAAAATGACGAAAATTATTGTTGTTGACTGTTGCCCATGGTATGTTGCATGAAATAAGAAAAATAATTAAATCGAAATAAAATTGATGTTTCCTATTTGCTTGCCCCGAACGGTAATTGTGGCGGTTGCTTTTCACATGATTCTCAATATTGCATTTCTTCAGTTATAGATGCATATCGCACATAGAGCAGTATATAGTGGAGGTCACTTCATTATAGACTAACTCAGGGTGATTTTCAATCCACGTTTTGATCCGATCTTGTACATTACTCATTTTTGTATTAATTGATACCTTGCAATATTAAGTTATTATACGTATATCCAACACGTCGGATTCAATGCGTTGCGAAATAAATAATACCTAGATGCAATTTACGTTTTATACGTAATGAAATGACAGTTAAAGTGTGAATGTCATATGTCATGTGAGATGAAATTTGCAGTCGTTTCTATCATTTTAAATGAGGTGGTATAGTTACTTCGTTCTAAGTTGTACATGCAGACCTACCTCTTTGTTGCTCGACTATGGCAAAGCTAAAATGAAAAGTTATTTTATTACTTATACAGGATGCCCGGTAAATAATGCACAACCTTCTAACCCCCAGTAGGTCACCTTAGACTGGTCAAAAATATTGATTTTGAGCTCTAGTAAGTCTCCTGTTTTTCGAAATTTTCGCACGTTTGTTAGTTTTTAAATTTTGACATTGACACTGATAGGTGTACCATGGAATAAAAAAAGAAAAAATGTACTGAGGCAATACCTGTCATATACTCTAGTAAGACTCGATAGGTGTCGATAAAATAATATTTCAAGCACTGGCTAAATTACGCTAGTGTTTTGTTTTGCCGTGAAAAATCCGAGCTCTGTTAATAAGTATTAAGAAAAATCAGACAAGCAGAAAGTGATTTTGAAACGAAATTAACGAACTTAGAAAAGGCATCAGATATCGCTGTGATGATTCTGATATTTAATACGCAACATAAAGTAAAATTTTCAGAATGTACTTTTTTGACTTGTTTAGATTTTCTGAAGCAACTGAAACTAAAATGGAGCTTGTAGAACAGAATATATAATTACACGCTTGAGGCGACACATACGATTATTGTAGAAATCATACAATTATAGGATTGTGTACGATACACATACCATATTATACTTCGAAAGCCTAAAATTAAAACAATGAAAGTATTGCAGTAGGTAAGAATTATTTTTTGTAGACCTGATATGTATGTATACTATGTATAACTATGTCGTAAGAAAAAATATTAGTTGTTCAACTATCATTATTGTTTTTCGCTTTATATACAACACGCAGATTTTATAAATGTGCTGCCTTTTATCAGGGCCGAGATAGCGTAGAATCTACTTCAATGTTCAACTTAATTTTTTTTTCGTAAAAAAAAATGCGATTTACATATGATTGAATCACGTGGAAGTTAAAGGGTTATAAATATATAAAAAATATGAAAACAAATGTATTGTTGTTATTCAATCAAATACAAACATTGAAAACGTTGAAAAAATAATCAACCCAGCAAGACTTGAACTTGCATCGATACGCCTTACCGGGGCTCGATCGCTTTCGCCCCCGCTCGATCGCTTTCGAAAGCGATCGAGCCCCGGTAAGGCGTATCGATGCAAGTTCAAGTCTTGCTGGGTTGATTATTTTTTCAATGTTTTCAATGTTTGTATTTGATTGAATAACATACTATTTTATGAGTGGAATGCCCAACTTTAAAACATGTAAAATAATTATGAAATGTATTGTTTCTATTTTTACTTTCATACAAATTTTCATCCCCCTATTTACCCGCTTATGAGTAGATTTTATAAAATTGTATTTATCAAACCTAGCAGCGAAATGTAGGCCAAATGCAGCACAGATTGGTTTTCAGAACAGAAGCCGCTATTCCATCCGCTTTTTCGGAAGTTACCACTGTTTAATCTGGCAGCTAGAAGGCTTGAACAGCTTTGTTTGACCTAACGGCCAATCGTGCTAAGCGACGTCATCTAAAATGTGCAGACGGGTCCATGCATTTCTGTCTCTTAACGTCCGCAGTAATGAAGACTTTTAAAACGGTATTCCACATACCTTAGAGTCATTAAAAATTTTGAGTTCTTCAATCACACAAATCACTGAGCAATTTTAATGATTAAAGAATAAATATGTTGTAAATTTTACCCACCACCCTAGACGCATATTTGTTTTACCCAGTAAAAACAGTTTTGTGCAATAAAGCTTAAAATATAATAAAATGTGCTTCAAGACTCCCAACACCGCAGTACTTTTACGATCATTTTATCAATTTAACGACTTAATACAAATCATTAAGACTTACAATTTAAGACTTTAAATATGAATGTCAAAGTATGTTAAGTATTGCCGTTAAAATATTTTTTATGGAATTAATAGTATGTCGATATTTTCGGAATAATCAAACCATTTCTTAAAAATTGTCCTAAAATCCAAACCAGCCTCAGAAATGGTCTAGTTTTTTTGTTTAAAAAAGTTTAATTTTGTTCGGTTAGTATATTTTAAATAGTACTCTTATAATTTAGAAACGTTAGGCTTAAAAATAAATTGGGGACAAAATTTTGTACTAATATCGTATTATTAATTCAAGACAGTAATCTGACAGTTCTCTCCATACAAGATGATTTACAATGTAGGCCAGGAGCTGTCAGATTATTGTCTTAAATTAAAAATATGATATTAGTCTTAAATCCAAACCGGCTACTGAAATGGATCTAAATTAGCTATGTAGGTATAATTACGTACCTTAAGGATTGTTTCACTGGATTAGTCTTCAAGATCATGAATATAACGCTTCCTACAACACTACAAATATGGAAGGCGATCAGTAGGAAATTAGATAAACACCCATGGCTCCAATACTTGTAGTTACCATATTTGGGTAATATTTAGTTTTAAAATTATGGTTCTGTACATGCTTCGTCCAGTATGTAAATTCACAGAACATTGATGAAATAACACATTGCTCTTATTTGAACGCTACATTATGTTATGTTCTGGTCTCACCTAGGTAGTTATAACTCAAAAGTCCCGTTTAAATGTAAACAATGAGTTAAATGAGCTCGTAACCTGGTAACACGTCCGACTTTCAATCCTGAGGTCTCGGGTTCAAACCCCGACCTCCTGGTGTACAGTCACCATCAGATATATCGGAGCGGCCAAGGTGGTCACAAATATCTAAACAACGCCTCTATGATCAAGGCGATAAAGTGCATGTTCAGATATATTTGAGTACCTTGGCTGCTCCGATATATCTGATGGTGACTGTACTAGTTATGAAAATTATATCACATGCACGAAATATCATTTGATATTTTTACCAGTCGCTTGTGATGCAGCGCCATGAGCGCGCACACAAATGAGCTACGCACGCTGCGACGGAACGCCGCAGCGAGCGCACCGCATCGTGGCCGCCGGCCGACTGAAGCCGACCGCCCCCCCGCGCGACCCCGCGCTCCGATCCGTATATAAGGCGCGCGCGCCGAGCATCGAGGCAGTGATTCTCACAGCCGCCGCCCGGCTGCTAGGATTGCTGTACCCAGGCTATGGCAGTCGCGGTGTTCGTATAGGAGCAATAGCACGCCATAGTCCTGATCCCTTCCCCTCGCCTGTTCCCCCGTATCCTGGTCTACAGCGGTTGCGGTGTTCGTATAGAAGCAATTGCACACTGTAGTACCTACCGTCCGTACCGATTCCCGTATCCTGGTCTACAGCGGTTGCGGTGTTCATATAGGAGCAATTGCACACTGTAGTACCTACCTTCCGTCCAGATTCCCGTATCCTGATCTATAGTAGTCGCGGTGTTCGGAGAGGAGCAATTGCACGCTATAGTACCTACCGTTTCCCGTTCATCCGTCACCCTTACCGTCCGTAGCTCGACCGACCCTGATCTCCGTGCCGAGGGTCAAACAACCCCGCGTGGTTGTCGCGAGTAGACTAGGGCCTCGCGCCCGTTTATACATCCCTATCGGGGAATCCCGTCCCGCGCTCCGTAGCATAGGTTAGATTAAGTACTCTTAGTTAAGATAAATAAACCGGCATAAAAGCCCGCTGTATTTACCATTGTTAATCAGTGTTTCTCTACTTTCCCCTGTGTCCCTCTCATCCCTGAGCTAGTTTGAGAAAACCCGAGGTCCCGTACGGACCGACGGAGTTGTGAGCCGTCTCGCCCGTTCCGACGCGCGGGACGACATCACAGCTTTTTGATGAAGGAAAACATCGCGAGGAAACCATATCTATTTCCAATAAGGCCTACAGGTTTAATTGAGCCGTGGCACAAAGCCGGGGCAAAACGCTAGGAGGATGAGGAGTGAAAATTGTGTGAGTTTAAGTCAGTAAACAACATTGTTAATAATATAAGGAAGTAATTTATTTGATCAGGGTACATTTGTGTAACGATAGATAAATCTGCACACAATCTGCCTGGAAATCGCCAAGAGGCGAACGTATGTAGGTTGGGTCCTCCCGTGCTTTCAATGGCGGGGCTCTATTAGGTAGGAGTTGGATGCTGTTCCGATGATGTGTTGAAGTGACGTTAGTAGCGTAGCTCGAATCAAGAGGCGTATCATGAGCTCTCAATGCCCCTTTGTAGCTCTGGGGTACCATAACGTATATACGACAAAAGATTAATGCGCGTATCAATTTGTACCTATAGTCTGCAGACGGAGTCGTTCAACGTTCTTCATGATCATGACCACAAAAAACTGACTTGGTTGCTCTCCTCGCCAGATTATCGTATATTGCATTCAATATTTGATTATATCTTTTGTATAAGTAAAAGGTCTTTTAATATTAAAAAAATAGAGAATGGATTGGAGTTATTATAATAATATTGTCATTCAAGTATTTTGACGTTATAAGTCATGTTAAAATGTCGTAATATTATGACCAGCGTAATAAAAATAAAGTCCAGTGATTAAAAAGGAATCCAAAAACTCTTTTAATTTTGAACAGGTTTTGAGGCAATTAATTACGAGAATTCGGTAGAAAAGTGTCTTTTATTCAATCTTTAGTTGTATTCTTGTAGTATTACGACGTGTAAATATAAAAAATCTAATTTTGTGGGACTCACAGTCCCTTGTAATTTTCCCTATATATTTTGAATACAATCTGGCTACTGGTATCCTTTTTCGTGTACGTATACGATTTTCTGTCAAAATAAATGCCAAAATGAAACGTCATGGCTGCTCATCCAACAAGACGTCCGCCTGCGACGAGGCCCGTCGGGCATCTGAGTCACAATGACAATTTGACTGATATGGCGAATGTATGGGAATTTTTCAAAAGTTTATATTTACGTTTCAATTTCTTTGTTGTCTGGTAGTAAAGTTTGCTGAACTGAACGTTTTTATATTTAAAACCCATTTGTTATATATTAAATTTATTATTTCAAGTTTTGATGTTATGGTGCTACTATTGAATATAATATACAACATTTATTACTTAAATATGCATTTCATTTGAATAACACATGACAGGAAACAAAAGTTCGTACACTAATAGAATATAACTGCGTATGCATACATAAGTAGATACCTAAAGTAATAATGTAAACTATAAAACAATTGAATAATACAGCCTTGACAACGAACAAGGAAAACGTTACAAAATCTCCATCATGCTAACAGGTAAACTGCTCCAACCAATTCTTAAAGCCATCTATTGTTTTCGTCATCCTCTTCACATCGGCAGGAGGCAGTAAATACTCGTCCGGTGCAATCCTTGGCTCTGGACAACCGCTCATGTGCAGCCAGATTGCAAACACTGCATCGTTAACATTAGCTACCGCTCTCCCACATAACCTGGCCAATGTCAAACATGTCAAAACTAATGCCCCCATGTTACCAATGGACGCTCCTTTAGGCATCTCCCTGCGAGCCGCTAACATATAGTTTCTTAAGAGCCTCTCTGTGCGCTCATCCAATGTCACTTTTACACCAGCTACCAAATCCAAATAAGACGCTAAGTCATTGTGAGCCTTTATTTCTTCCTCAGTAATTTCTTCTGGCTCTACAGTTCTTTGTATGAAAAATATGAATATGCCCTGATGCACTAGTCTAGTTATCTGGCTTTCAAAATAACATAACCATTGAACCACTGTCGAAGACAAAATTGTATTGCGACGTGTTCTAACGGAACGCCATTTTTTGATTTTTTGGTACTTTTGGAGTCGGTTTATAGATAATCAAAGCTAATAAAAAATAAAATATCAATTGGAGCCTCTGCACGGCTTCTTTATGAATACGTAGCATTAACTATACAAATTCCTTGTTCTAAGTGAGGTCTAAAACGATGTTGTCATATATCCGCCCCTTAACAGGGTGTTTTTACGTAGCAAATTAGATTTTCAGTTTTCTCCAAAAAATATCATGAAAGCTATAATGTGTCATACGAGTACTTAAATATACTCCAGGAACCGAGTACTATCAGCTGTAAAAATACCTGCAACTAATAAGTTAGCACCTTATATAATCTAATTATTTATATAATTTCTTATAATATGGCATGAAACCCAGAAATCTAGGGCTTATTTTCTTGAAGTGGTTTGCATTATTTGGCCTCCACCATTTTACAGCTGCTAGAAGTCCAGACCTAGAATAAGCATAGTATAACAAACTGGCTAGAGGGGTTTCGTTGCTCTCATTATTGTGGCATATCTGACGTGGCTATAGCCACTCTCCGTGCCAAAACTCAGAATTTGACAAGAAAAGGATTTTAGAATTTTACAACCCATATAATATCCGAAGCGATACAATACAATGGAAATATTCTCTATTGCATAGTTTAATAAAAGAAAGCAATACAACAGAGATGAAATTTAAAACAGCATGCGGTCTGTTCTGGACAACCTATGATAAATGCTGCCTCACATCCATAACAAGCAAAACAACCATTGTAAAGCTCATTCAAATGTTTATCTTATTCTTACGCAATTAAGTCCAAATTCAAACTGAATTCGGAATGGCTGTTACTACGGCTGTAGTGAGCCAGAATACCACTTCGTTCTTATTTGACCAGGCTATTTTACTCTGGGTCCCGTTTTATAATTTTAAAATACTAATACACTAAAACACAATCCATCTCAAACATAACTCCAACACACAACAAATAATCAACAAAATATTGAAGTTGTATTGGAGTTGCATCGGAATAATTTTCTAGCAAATTTTGATAATTCTGATTCAGACGTTTAGGCGCTAGCTGTATTGCGTAGTTAATGCATTGGATTTGTATTAAAGTTGGATCGTATCTAAACGTGTTTCAAAGGTAGAGTACCTGTGGGACGATAACTTTATTGCACAATAAAAATAAGTACATATGGCGGACTTAATGCCTCAAGGCATTTTATTGTTTGATTTTTATTATTTTGTACGAAATAATTGATACTCCCATGAACCGGACTAAAAACATTGTATTGCTATGAATAGAGTTTTTTCCGTTCCCGGCGTCTGTTGACCTGTTGTGTGTTAAAATTAAATATGGTTTTACCTCCAGTAGCTAGTACCTCTGCTTCTTAGCATACCTTTTTTAATAAAAAAGTATGTAATAGCTTGTGGCAAGCTTCTATCTACCATACAACGCACATGTATTCATATACAAATCTTCATCTGAAATAAACATGGGTCCGAATCAATATATTCCTCATTATATTTCGCTGACGCGACCTCTTTGGACCCTTTCCGTGGTCTATAAATGACGAAATACGAGTATGAGTAAGATTTGAATGGAGCTGAATATCAAAGCGTGCGCAATCATAGGAAATAGGTTTGAATCACAAACATAGTTAAAGGGTTCAGTTCAACCAAATATACTTCTACAAATTTTGGCGTTTATACTCGGTATTTCCACAGCGTCACTGATTTTATGATTTTGCTGACAAAAATACTTTTAGCAAACTAAGAGACGAATCTTCTTATGAATCTCCTTATCTGGTATTGGATAGTCGCTTTTATATAATTATAGCATGGGGTATAATTATAATGGATTTATAAGGAGATCTTTAACGCGCTATCAAAGTCATTAATAAATCAAATAACTTTGACAGGTCCTCGGTCTTTTGTCAACACATAAGCCTAAAATGAGATGTATTAAAAGAGATCAGACAAATGATCTGAATCAGTCAAATGCACAGTGTTTTATGGAAGCCAAAAAAGTGACATCCCCATTTTATTACACATTACTGTAGTTTAGAGCATTACGAGTGCGAGACTAAAACTCCCATGTTACTAATATGTCTACACATATTAGTAACATGGGAGTTTTAGTCTCGCACTCGTAATGCTTTGAGACATAAATTTTTAAAATCTTGTTTCTGACGCTCGGAAATTACGAAAAATAGAAATAATTTAAAAGATATTGCATGGACTGTTTGTTTCGCCAAGGTGTTCGACAAATCATTCAAAGACATACATTTAAGAGCAATCACTATCTTCCTAGATTCATTTGTTACAAAGATATTAATTGTTTTATTAATTTTGGTTTTTATTTTTTTCCTTCCATGTCCCGCCGTAGTAGGTCGCAATATTGGTATGAGAGCTTCATTATTATGTCTTCTATCTATTTTATTTTTTACAAGACCTAATTCTGTGGAACATTGAAGTAATCACCTAAACACTTTATATCCGGGTTACCCGGCCTCTAGGGTTGACACTTCGGTATTTTTAATTTTATACGCCGTTGTTTCCGGGATATCTATAATTCTAGGTTTTGATAATAGTTTTGAGTACATATGCAAAGAACTAGCCAAAAAATATGTTGAAAATTTCGAATGGAGTCTTACGGCAGTGACTATACATAAATTTTTGGTCCATGGAGCTGCGAAAATACGAAACTCGTCTGTTCCAATTGGATCATCATCAATCATCAGAATCTTGTAATAAATATTGGCGTCACGATAGAGAACACCATACCCGCAAATCAGATCGAACGAAAACCCTGAGCGTTAGTCTCATCAGACCCAATAATTTCGGAACAACGGATGTCGCAACGACAAAAAATATTAAAAAACGTCTCCTAACATCTGCCGCAATAGCATTATTGAAAGCACCACAGGATGCTTTTATATCGCCATCGGATGAAAACATAACACCATCATCAGAGTTATGTCCAGACGACAGCTATTCTGAGGTGCAAGATGGGGAGAGAGCCTGGAAGTAGGATATTGTTGCCTGGAAGTTGATAATTTTGTAGTAATACATGTTTTAGAAAAAATATTTGCTAATTTGGCGAAGCATTATAGATATTTTAGCCGTTTCTTCCAAAAAAAACACATAATTGTAGTACACGGCTTTAACCGGTTATTTTTCGACCATAACCGATCGAATACCCGGCTTTAAAAATTTACCTGTTATTGCATTCCCTATACAGGATGTAACAAAAATACTGGTGATCCGTTTAAGGGCATAATGGTATCGGATTACGACTAAGAAAAAATTGTAGAATTTTTTTTACACAAACAAAAATGTTTTTTTTTGTATGGGACACGTAGTCCCAGGTGGCCAACCCTCCATATAAAAGAAGTTTTTTTTTGACGCGAAAAAATTTTTTTTTAAGTTTTTCATAATTAGAATACGATACCAATTATGGCCTTAAAAGAATCACCAGTATTTTTGTTACATCCTGTATACTGTGTTTATTTTATATCCAGGTAAATCCGGATACTGGTAGTGGCAGCCCTGACTGAAAATTTTAATCGACTGTAGATTAAATCTTCCAGGGAATTAAATCTTTTCAAAAATAGGATAGATAGAAGACATAACAATGAAGCTGTCTTACAAATATCGCGATCTACTACGGTGGAATATGGATGAAAAAAAATAAAAACCAAAAGCATTAAAATTATTAATATCATTGTAACAAATGTACCTAGAAAGGTTGTAATTACATCTAAATGTACTTTTTTGAAAGGTTTATCCAACACTTTAGTCAACAGGAAAGTTTGTTACTTAATTTGCAATACATAATTATTTTTCGTAATATCCGGGTGTCAGAATCAAAATTTTCAAAAATTTATTTCTCAAAAACTACACATATTAGAAACGCGGGAGTTTTAGTCTCGCACTCGTAATGCTCTAAACTACAGTAATTTGTAATAAAATGGGGATGTCACTTTTTTGGCTTCCATAAAATACTGTGAAACGTCATAAATATATGTCAGATCCAAACCTGTTTATAATAAAATTAAAATCAAATTAATAAGAAATTATATTATTCCAATATTATACTTTTCGTGTTGAACAATTCGTTAAAAAAATACTGATTAGATTTTTATTTTTGTGACTAGTAGCGATTACGAAAATAATCAAAAGTTATGATTTTTAAATTTTTGTTTAAATAAACGGTCATAATTTATAACTAACATTATCACAGTCTCTACCTCCCACTATATGTTACAACTGTTACAAGTGGATTAAGACAGGCATACTTCATTCAAATGAAATCTAATCACATCAAGACGCTAAAGGAAACCTTTAGCCCTGACACTCCTCTTACTCCATCTGAACGTAATGAATCTCTAAAATACGATCAGTAAAAAAATATCACTAGAAAATATTTACACATAAAATATTTGCTTAAGCTCCCGGAATAACCCCCTGTCATGGCAAGAAAAGTCGAACTAAGCAAACAGGGTGATCCTCAGATTATTTCTCTGTGCATTAATTTAGGTTGTATTTGCTCTGTGGGCAAAATGACATGACCCATGAGTTTGAAATGGGGTCACCCTTTTTTTAGATGTGTGGAATATCTGAACGCATGTAATCAATTGGGTTATGTTTATATTGTTTGTGTCTTGTATGTTTGCATAAGTGAGATCATATAAAATTTGACTGTCTTATATGTCCTGTTAAATCTCAGAGGCCTTATAAGGGACGAATAAAATAAAGATAAGATCCAAGAAGGTAAAATAATGATAAAAAAAAGTTGTAATGTATTGTCAGCCGCTTCTTATTAGCACAGTTGAGGTTAAAGACATATTAACACTTTATAACAAAAGTGTAAACATATCTTAGACGTCGACTGTACATAAATGCGGTATCAAAATGCAACGCAAACAACAAAGTTGAGACAAAAAGGCTGTACAAGTAATTTAATTTTCAACTGTTCATATAAAACAACGAAACAGGCTGAAAGCACTTGGTTTGGACTTTTGTTTGTCTTTAAATTCCAAAGCCCTTAAGAGATTTCTGGAAAATTGAAACAATCTGAGTAAAAGGTAGAACCAGGGACATATCCGGGGTAAATGTATTAAGCGAGTAACCTGACGTTGACTCTTTTGGAAATTAGGTGGTACAGTCACCGGTAATAGTATCTTCCTACACGAATGCCGCAAAGTTATGTGACACGCACTTATTTGTAGGGCCATAAGATCGTGTCACATATTTTTGCGGCCTTCGTGTAGGAAGATACTATTGCCGGTGACTGTACCCATTAAAAAAGTGTACAAACCAAGATTCCAATCTGCTACCAACCATGTAATTTCAAGGAATTACTTAATAGTTTCCTTTATAATTATAAAAAAAAAAAGTAGCAACTTAATTTCATGAGGACAAAAAGTTGCCAAAAAGGTCTTGGATGAGTATGTATGGCAAAATTCCGTCACCCGAAACTTTCTATACTTATATAGTATTATATAGGTTAGTTTAAGCATTCAAATACCATTTTCATTACCGAACCAATTGGATATCAATATTAAATTATATTGATATCCAATCTCCCTCTTTAAATACGACCCTTGTTAACTTTTCTAAGTCAGAAATAAAAAAATAATTGCATGTTTTAATCAAAGTGCAGTATTTAATCATTTGACAGTCCTACGGATGTATATTACACCACGAAGCGCATGACCCGAGCGCCGGTTTCGGGGCTCGTTTATGTTTTGGTTGTATCTTGCTGCTTTCCTATAGATAAATTTAATTTGATTAAATCGTCTCAATCATGAAACAAAGTTACGACGATACAAAAGAAAAACCAAGTCAAACATTCTGTGCGTTCAGCGATGCAATCCAGGGGCAGGAAAACCTTTTTATTTGATATTTTTATCGATAGGGTAACCCTATCAAATGATTACCCATGAATGATTTATGATATTATTCGGATTATTCTATCTATTTGGAAACCATTTTGGACAAGGTTAACCGCATGTGAATTGGCGTCGAATGCCACAAAAATAAATTACAAAAGTTTGATCGCATTCTAAAAACACTTAATAAGGAAACCTCATTAGGGGTTTCGGTTTCGGTAAGTGATTAATTTAACGACGTGCACGAGCACATTATCATAATAATAAGACATCGTAGATCGTAGGGTAAGAAATATCACAGTAGGTAACAGGAGCTGATTTGACTTGTTAGGAACTTATTAAAAAATATATATAACGGGTTACACACACAGTGTGGACGTGCCTTTAGCAAGTGACGTCATTAGTGTGGTGTGCAAACATTTCGACAATAATGAAGAAGTGAACGAGGGTAGATCTGCCACAACACCGCCGCCGCCGCCGCCGCCGCCTCCCGCCGCCGCCGCCTCCCGCCGCCAGCAGCAGGGCACACCGCGCGCAGGCTTGTAGTGGCCGTCGCGCTGCCGTCGCGTAAGGCAGCTCGTGAAAATGGTCATCGTAAATTGACCGAAACATGTCGAGCAAAAATCGACTTATATTACGTGAGTAACCCGTTATAAATATTTTTAATATGTTAGAGTCTCACGAAAGTTTTATAGTTAAAATTGTTAGGAACTTTTCTACCTAGAGCCAATTTATTTAATTATCCACACATTAAACCTAATGCCGATAGCCGGTGACACCCGTGTTCTTTTTTACGATGAGATATTTGTAGGCTCCTAACCGTGAATGCTACGAATATGGAGGGCAAGTTATAGTAGTCGCACGCTGTTTTAGTAGGTTTTATGTTTTTAACTGAAATTGATGTCCCATAATTTCGGAGAATTTTGTTTAAGTCTGTTATATACAGGGTATAACAAAAATACTGGTGATCGGTTTAAAAGCATAATTAGTATCATATTGCGACTAAGAGAAGAAGACTAGTAAGAGATTTTGTTTTGTATGGGACAGGTGGTCCCAGTGCCAGCCGACCAACCCTCCATACGAAACCAATTTTTATCGAGCGACAAAATTGTTTCCTTAATTTTTCAGAATTATAATACGATACCAATTATGTCCTTAAAAGGATCACCAGCATCTTTGTTACACCTTGTTTATCTTCTATGTATATGATCTCCCGTGACAATTTGGGTAAAACGTGATAACAATTTTTTTTTTGGTAACCGGTTCAGGCTGGTCACAAACGGGAGCTAAGGACGCCTGGAACAGACCTAGGAAACTACGGATATGCGGTGGCATAATGGCGATGGCAGGGCTTTGTAGGTACAATCTGTTCCTACCTATCCTACTACTAATTACCCTAACACGAAGCTATAAAGTCGACCACTATACTTAATAATTCATGGTTAGTTTTTGGCCGTTGCTTTTGTAATATGTGATATTATAAATTATAATATAATAGCCGCTTTAATAAATTATTTATGATGTAATGTAAAAGATATAAAACTAAATAGTTATTTAATAGCAAAGTTAAAGCCAGAAATAAGAATTATTATTATCATATGGCAATTGAATGTTTATAAAATTCGCTTTAAATATGCATGTTCATAATTATAATTAGTCGATAAGTAGCCCATATGATCCAAAAGGTAACTATTTATATTTATACCAACTGCACGAACTATGATTGAAATAAATTATAAATATGACTATGACTATACAGGGTGTTATCGGGGTCGTGTAGCAAGAAAGAGAAAATAGACTTGGCACTTAATTAGGAATACAACGCTGTAGATTGGAGTGCATAAATTAGCACTTTTTTCGCAGGTAAGAAAAAACTAAAAATGATTCCCTATTTATTAATTATTATGGTCACCCTACGCACTTCACAAGACTAAAAACCGTATCTAGTGAAGAACGCATTAAGTACAGTCGCCATCACATACATCGCAACGGACAAGCTGCTCAAAAATATCTGAACACGACCTTATTGTCAAGGCGTTAGAGTACGTGTTCATTGAGCACCCTGTAATGTACAGATGTATCTGATGGCGACTGTACTTATGGTTATTATTACACCTACTTGATAAATGATAATCTTTTAATTCAATGTTTAGTGTAAAAGAAATTAAAATAATTGACGAAAATTAAACGAATTTATTGAAGTAATAAAATCCCTAAGACACTACACAAGTTTTAAAACAATTAGGATCACACCTAAACATACTTCAGGAGTTGTTCAAAGTGTGAGCCTTCTTGCTGTCGACATAATTCTGCTCGTCGTCTGAGGTTGTCTTTCAACCTGCCAAGAGCAAAGCGATTTTGCTTTACAGTTTCAAACGCTGCAACTACTCGCTCACGGAGTTCATCGACAGTGTTGGACTCATGCTCATAGACCAATCTTTTCATTTCACCCCAGAGAAAAAAATCTAAAGGCGTCAAGTCGGGACTGCGAGCAGGCCATGCCACAGGTCCGCCGCGGCCGATCCAACGTCTCGGGAACTGTTCATCGAGGTAATCGCGTACTTGGTGTTGAAAGTGAGCGGGAGCACCATCGTGTTGATAGTGTAAGTTGTGCAAGTAATTTTCCGGTACTTCTCGAAGTAATTCAGGCACCACTTGTCTCAACATATCAAGGTACTTAGCACCATTTAATCTGCCTTCGATGAAGTAGGGGCCGATAACAATGTCGTTCACTATTCCTGCCCACACATTTAGACTGAATCTCACTTGATATGCATTCCTTCTAGTTAAATGAGGGTTTTCAGCACTCCAGTAATGTTCGTTATGCATGTTGAATAGGCCAATTCGTGTAAAAGTGCTTTCATCTGTCCAGAGGATGTTGGTTTCTTGGTTTTCTAATATCCAATCACACATGATCATTCTTGAAGGACAATCTAACGGTGAAAGATCCTGTACAGGTGTGAAATGAAACGGGTGCAACCCGGTTGCGTTGAGAAGTTTCCACACAAAAACATGGCTTACATTAAAACGTCTTGCGGCTTGCCGGGTGCTTCTTCGCGGATCCTGGTAAAAGAACCTAAAAATTTGTTGGTCGAGATTGTCCGCGTATCGACGTCGTCGTGGCCTGTCACCGCCTCGTGCTTGGGCGTGATTCGGCACAGAGAACTGTCCGTAATCTCGCAGATTTTGAACCATCGTGTTGATTAATCTTCGGCTTGGGATAGGCAAATCAGGATAACGTTGGTGGAACAAATCTCGAGCGGTGGTCGCACGACGTACTTGGTAATAAAACATCACCATGTCAAACCGCTCCACATTTGAAAACGGATATGCCGCAGGCATTGTTTGTTCAACAGAAAAACCAGTTAATTAGCTAAACCAATCCTTAAAAGTTTTCTTTATTTTGATATTTGACTTTCTTATGACGTGACGGTTGACAATTACCTACTACTTACTCATCTAATCATTTGTTTATTAAAAAGGTTTTATCATGAATTAATAGGGTAACCATAATCTGAGTTATTAACTGGGATTCATAAATTGTTGATTAGTTTAAAAAAGGCTGTAATTTTTAAAAAAAATGCCCTATACTTGAAATCGCATTAATTCTTCGAGTTAGGACCGATAGGTTTGAATCATGACCCCGTTAACACCCTGTATAGAACCTCGGCAAAATCCTTATACTAAGTTAGTTTAAGGGAATTCAAACCGGTAAAAAAATATCGGAAAATTGGCGAATTTCCGGTAACCCTAAAGGTAAGGGCAATTAACCGATTTTACGAATTATCGGTGATTTACCGGTTTTCAGCTACCGGGCTCAGGCTGATCATGATGTGAGGACGGGAGCTAAGGACGTCTGGAACTGAAGTAGGTCACTACGGAGATGAAATCATATTGATCTCAGCCCGGTGTACTCGTATGCTCAAGAAGTGGCACAATGGCCTGTCTTGTCGGTACTGACTATTTTAATTGGATCGAACTTCTCGACTAAATTAATTATCCTAGAAGTTCATCGAGAAGTTTATGTATCATGTGTGTGTATAATTATACCAATAATTTTTAACAAAAAAGAACCTACTTCATTTAGACTCCTCATTTCCAAAAGCAAATGCCCAAACTAGCGTAAAAACTACTTAAATCGCTATAGGTGTGCCTATAATATTTGAGTTCCCTCGATTTCTCCAGGATACCATCATCAGATCCTGACTTGGTGACAATGGGACCAACTGTGAAGTATACCCATTCAAACGAAGAAAGAATTTTCCAAATCGGTCCAGCCGTCTTCGTATAATCGATGAATACAAATAAAATAAAAATGGCAAAAACAGTGATCCCCATGAATTAAGAACGTCCTCCTTCGAAATCTTGAAGTCGGTAGAAAACCAAAGTTATTTTAAAAACACTGGAGGTAATAGTCGCTATTAATTTTCAGTGTCTACTATCTAAAGGATGACCTCAATAAAGCAAACGTCACTTAAGTCAGATCCAATCGTTCAGTATTCAATCTTCTTCTTTCTAGCGCTTCTCCCACATTTTGGCTCTATTGAGCCTGGGGTCCGCTTGGTAACCTAATCCCAGCTAATAGGCACTAGTTTTTACGAAAGCGACTGCCATCTGACCTTCCAACCCAGAGGGTAAACTAGGCCTTGTTGGGATTAAGTCCGGTTTCCTCACGATGTTTTCCTTCACCAAAAAGCGACTGGTAAATATCCTTCAGTGTTCCATATCAATTATTAAAATGTTTTAGACATATATCTAAAGGCATAGCCTAATTATACAGGTCAGTTAAATTTTTGACACCTCGTGACGTCAGTGACCACACTGACATCATCAGGAAACGATGCGGTTCTCAAACTTTTAAAATAGGGAAAATTATTTAATAGAGGATTACCTCTATTATTAGTAATTATACTATTTAGACATTATAATAAGAATGCAAATTAAATGCCGTGCCATTAAAAAACAAATCATTGGGTATATCTAAACGACACCATACCAAGGGTGTGCAAGTGTGCGTCTCTGTAAAAAAAATTGAGTTTGACATTTAGTATCCGATACGTTTCCCTAAGTGAGAAAGAGAACTTGTCATGCGTTAAGAAGGGACAACATGATTCGTAACGTCAAAGAAGGAGCTCTGTACCAGTGATATTACGGATACTGATTTTTTGACATCCGCGGATGCGGATATTAAAAGGCTCACATCACTGGAATACGGATGCGGATGTAAGATAAGTACACAAAACAAACAAATATTAAAGTTTTGTACTACTCACAGCATACAGGTCCCTTCGCCCTACAATAGCATTTCAACACTAAAATCAAAACAAAACAAACTCGTCAGTTCTTGTCGCTATTTATTTATTTTATTATTCAAATAAGTTACACAGTACGAGTATTACAGTAATAAAACCAATGCACTGCGAACTACAAAAATATACAGAAAAATATTTATAACTAGTTTATTTAGGCGACGTAACTGCGTGGCTCCGTTGCGCCGTCTGATCTGGTGTAGGATTCGGTAGAGTGCCCCGTCACGTGACGGGACGTGAGTGTATCCGTCAAGGACATAGAGCTCGATCGACGAATCACGAAAATGTAACAATATTCCGATTGGGTAATGGTGAAATTACCTACGTTATTTTACCTAGCACGTGCGCCGTCGCAGAGACGTTCCTGTACCGACTTGTTCCATATCTGCATTCGCATGAGCTCCGCATCGATTTGATGCGGAGGCGGATGCGGATTTTGAAAATGATGCGGAAGATCCGCGGTTTCCACAAACCATTAACAATTTTCCGCACAGTATTGAATATTATCTACTTATGGTGTCCCTATGACGGAATTCATGGCCGGCCATAAACTGTTATAGTTTTTAAGGGGCACCACACATTAGAGCGGAATATTCGTAAACAAAACCGAAAATTGGGCTATGGTAGCGGAAATGTGTCTATGTCCTCCATACAAAAATTCAGTCTACCGACAAATATCCGCTCATGAATATGTTACTAAAGATTACAATGTAATTCCATTACAATTATAACGTAACTTATAAAATATTTTAGCGTAATTCCACATTCAGTGCGTTGGTATGATGTTTTACATGCAGTTACACTACACCAATATTTATTACGAGCAACTATTATTATTTGTTATATACATTATATATCTATCAAATATTTGGAAATCTCAGACAAAAATGAAACGGCGTGATAAGTTTAAAAGAAACAGAAATAATACAATATGGCCGTCTGTCAGTGTAATACTCGCCAAATAGTTGTATTGCCACTATGTTTAAAAAAAGTCCTCATTAAATTACATGCCGTAAATGAATTGCCAACTAAAAGTATTATATTAAATTACCTAAAATTATATGAAGCTTAGTTTAGGTATAAAATAATTAAAAAACAAAATAAACTTGGTAACGGCACGCTAACATTTTTGAACATGAATAGTGTATTAATTAAACTCCCTGACTGAATTGAAGATGTCAACGAATGGCATCATTATGTGACGTAGGTGAGGTCTTTTCGGACGAGCTGTCAAAAATTTAAATGACCTTTATAATTAGGCTATGTCTAAAGGAAAAATGGAAAAATCCAGTGCCTCGGAAGAAACTCGAACTCGCAACTGCGTGTGTGTGTTTGTATTCATGGTATCGTTAGCAGACGATTTAATTCTGCTTCTTACTAAATTAATCAGTTAGCATCATACCAATGTGGGTTATATTTTACGAATAGGCTTCATTGATAGCTGTAATCTTATTCTGAAGGTATAATTTAAACGTCGGTCATATCCTACACAACTAATAAATTAAAAATTTTAGAACATTTCCGCAACGGCTTAACCGATTATGATAAACTGTGTCTAAAATCACTAGCTAGAAAACCTGCTTTAAAATGTATAATTCCGCATTTAAATTGGTTGAATCTTTTTAGCGCTAGGATACCATAGACAGATACACAGACCGGCACACATAGCGATTAAATTAAACACCCCTCTTTTTCGACGAGGGTAAAAATGAAGACCAGGAATAGTTATTTGTTATGCAAGGCTGCAAAGTGGTTATTTGGCGCGAGTGTTGAAATTGAAAGCTGAGCGAGCGAAGGAATCTAAGATTGAACCAAGCGGAACACACAACTTTTCACCTCACTACAGCGAGGAAAATGCGAGATGCAAGAAAAACAATAAAAATATAAAAATAATCTTATTTGATTTCAAATGACTTTTGCACGCTAGCGGATAAAATAGACTTTTGCACGCTGATTTCGCGCTATAAACTGAGGTTTTCCGAGCCAGTCCGAAAAGTCTTTTTTACCCGCTAGCGTGCAAAAGTCATTTTCACCTCAGCAGCTCGAACAAGCCTACTTCCCTGCGAATACACAGTGACGAAAGTCGCACGTCACTCCCTGGAGTGATGAAAGTGCGACTTTCGTCACTCCAGGGAGTGAGACAAAGTAGTTTTTTAATTTAGTGAAGGCCATGAACTGCTACTTCATATTTCGGGGTCTATAACAAATTCGAAATACATATTTTTATCTACACACACACCATAAACCCGCTAATCTGTCTAAATTTGGAGTTTTCATAATAAGCTTGGAAATCTTCTTCTTCTTCATCATCATCATCATGATCTTCTTATTCTTTATCTTCTTCTTCTTTATCTTCTTCTTCTTCATCATCATATCCATCTCCATCTTCATCATCACCTTCTTCTTCATCATCATCTTCAGCTTCATGTCCTTTTTATTCACCACCTTCTTCGTCTTCTTCATTTCCTTCTTCTTCTTCTCCATCATCATCTTCTTCATCAACTCCATCTTCTTCATCGTCTTCTTCTTTACCTTCTTCATCACCTTCATGACCGTCTTCATCATCTTCATCGTCTTTTTCTTCTTCTCCATCACCATCAAAATCTTCACCATCATCCGCATCATCATCATCATCATCTTCTTCTTCTTCTTATTTATCATGCTCATCTCGATCTTCTTCTTCATCATCATCTACTTTTTCTTCATTATTATCTTCATGACCTTTGTCTTCATCACCTTCTTCGTCTTCTTCATCTCCTTCTTCTTCTTCTCTATCACCACCTTCTTCATCATGTTCTTCTTCATCATCATCATCATCATCGTCATCATCATCATCTTCTTATTCTTTATCTTCTTTTTCTTCATCATGTCCATCTCCATCTTCTTCTTCAGCTTCATGTCCTTTTTATTCACCACCTTCTTCGTCTTCTTCATTTACTTCTTCTTCTTCTCCATCATCATCTTGTTCCTCAACTCCTTCTTCTTCATCGTCTTCTTCTTTACCTTCTTCATCACCTTCATGACTTTCTCCATCATCTTCTTCTTCTCCATCACCATCATAATTTTCACCATCATCAGCATCATCATCATCAACTTCCTCTTTATCATGTTCATCTCAATCTTCATCTTCATCATAACTTTCTTCTTCATCATCATCTACTTTTTCTTCATCATCATCTTCATGTCCTTTATCTTCACCACCTTCTTCGTCTTCTTCATCTCCTTCTTCTTCTTCTCTATCATCTTCTTGTTCATCATTATCTTCTTCATCATAAACATCATCGTCTTGTTCATCATCGTCTTCTTCTTCATCAACTTCTTCTTCTTCTTTACCCTCTTCATCGTCATCTTCTTCTTCATCTTTATCTTCTGAATCTTCTTCTTCATCATCTTCTTCTTTTACTTCATCTCCTTCTACGTCTTCATCTGCTTCTTCGTTCTTCTTTTTCTTATTATTCATCTTCTTCCTCGTCTACAGCATCATCTTCTTTGTCTTCTTCTTCTATAGGATAGAATCATTCGCTTATGGGTATGTTAGATGTTGCCCTGTTATCAATGCATTACATATAGTTTCTGAACCATTTTATAGGGTTTATAGTATGTGTGTAGATAAAGTAATGTATGCAACTGTACGTAATTATGCCTTAAAACACTCGTGTGATCTTATTATGAAACTCGTATTTTAAGGACCCTTATTACGTAACAGTTACATAAACTACTATTAACCTTTAATATGTTCTCACTACTGAGGTGAAACGTTGTATGTGTCACACGAGAGCAAAGTTATTTTACATCTCGTGTTTTTGAGTCCCTCGCTACGCTCAAGATTCTAACTTAGAATCTTTCACTTACTCGGGACTCAAAATCAACACTCGCAAGGAAAACCAACTTTCCTCTCTTGTTGCACAAATAACTATTGCACGCAGATTGTGCGCTATATAAACTGAGGTTTTGCGAGCGAGTGAGGTGAAAACGTCTTTTGTCATTTGATATATTGTATTTAGAACTTATTTGACTACATTTACCTACATATTGATATTAAAATTAAAGATATCATATTTAATAAATAATATATGCCTCCAGAACGTGAACACTTGCTTAGATGCTTGCTAAATCCCGTGACGCTTTTCATTTTCGCACGTTACGAAACTCAAACAAAAATTAATACAACACTGATACCAATTGATTTTACAAACTTCTAACAAACATTCGCGTTCCAATCCCTACTAATGTATAAGCAAATTTAACTTTGCCGTTCTTGAAACACAAAGTTCTATCTTGTTTGTACTACATAGATGGGATTAATATTTACGCGGGCCGCATGACGAATTTGGCAAACTAGCGACGTCAGAATCCGTTCTGAAACCCAATTTGCATGTAAATTCATCGAAGTCGCGTCTGATAAACATTGCTGCGGCTGGAGTCGGTCGCACTTCTAGACTGTGCGGGACATGTTTATGCAATACTGTTGAATTATGATTTATGACTAAGCTGAACTGATTTGGCCGTTAATCGTAGGCCTACGATTTTGAGCTAACATAGTCACTAGTATTAAATACGTATATAATTGTAATCGAAGACCTACCTATGTTTGTAAGGTATATGAATATTCAATGTGCTTCAACGGAACTAGTAATTTGGCTACTTTTTCTTCCAGCCTTTAAAAATCTTTAAAATTATTATTACTCTTTCTACTCGTCGACTGTAATGCTTGAATTGTGATTGTGTAGACCGAACTAAATACTAGCGCATACTTTCCGATAGAGCTTTTATGCTCGCATATTGTGACATCGCCAACTATGGTACAAAGGATTTTCATACAATATTGTAACACTGTTGCACGAGCCCGCGCGACCGCGCCGCCGTCGCCAGGGGGGGGGGACCGGTTACAATCTGCCGGGAGACTGAAGTTACTCTGTTAGTTAGGCAGCAGGTTTTTCGTCGAACTCAATTCGTACCGGCTTGCCTATATTGAGCACTCGTAGAAAAAGTATTGTATAAAATAGTGACATAATCAAGCTTTTCAATCTCGTGCCTTACTGGGTACTCGACTGAAAAGCTCTTAATTATGTCACGATTGTATAAAATACTATTAAAAGTCAGTTTACAAATGATTTGAATTTCTATATTGTTATAATTTATTAACAATACGAAAATTGACTTTATTTTGATTGAATGAATTATCAAGTGGATGAATTAAAACTAACTGTTAATTTCAAACTCAGTTTCAAATACCTACCTTAAGTAGTATTTTTAATTTAAGGCAGTAATCGTGGA
Organism: Pammene aurita; assembly: GCA_947086415.1. Lineage (NCBI taxonomy): Eukaryota > Metazoa > Arthropoda > Insecta > Lepidoptera > Tortricidae > Pammene > Pammene aurita. The sequence goes on along the minus strand of OX352304.1, from coordinate 3,561,112 downwards.
TTACAATGTATCGCAGGAGCTGTCAGACTATTACTTACTAGTCAGTTAAAATTTAGACGTCACTACGACAAACTGCTTGTAAATACTAACGTGTTTTGTTTGGATTATTTCCCTATAACGGTAAAAATATACTGCATACACAATCAATCTATAAAACTGGTAAAGTGAGTTTTACTTGTAGTCTAAATAAATGCTATCGTTACGCAGTAGAGATAAATTACGATAACATGTCCCGCCCCTCCAAATTACTATTTCAATGTGTTTAGTCACATCCTTACGAAAGAGTGTTTTGTTTTTGTTTAACGGCTGTCTCAGCACGCACGCATGCGTTGGGAGTCTTGGTGGTGCTTATAAATACTTTCACAAATACATTGAAGCGTTTTGAATTTTGGGCGGGACATGTTATCATAGTTTATCTCTAGGCACGCAAGCGTCTGTATGCAAGTTGAGACGAACTCAATAATTTACTTGGACGAAATTTAAAATAAAAAGAAGAAGGACGAAGTTAAAAAAAATTATAAATGAGGACAGCTTAAAATCTGAAGGATTTTCACCTTAAGTAAGGCATTTGGCTAGCATACGAATAAATAAATAAATAATAAATAAATATTATGGGACAATCTTACACAAATCAACCTAGTCCCACAGTAAGCTCAATAAGGCTTGTGTTGTGGGTACTAGACGACGATATTTGTAATACATAGATATATACATATAAATACTTAAATACATAGAAAACATCCATAACTCAGGAACAAATATCCGTGATAAACACACAAATAAATGCCCTAACCAGAATTCCGACCCGGGACCTCCTGCTTCATAGGCAGGGTCACTACCGACTAGGCTAGGAGGCCGTTAACACTAGAACAGTCGCTTATGGGTCTATTGGACCCGGTGACCTTCATAACAGCCAATAAATTTTTTGTTAGGTATCGCGCGATGTTGCCGTTCTCAGTACCTTCCCGCAAAAGTATCGCGCGTAGGTTCATCACCACGCGAGTCTGTCTGCGCACCGCGCTCGCGAGCGACGGACGTCTAAGTTGCGTATGGGTCTGGTGGACACGGTAGCGACCATTTGCGTGCGTAATATTTATACGTCTGGGTCTACTGGACCCGTGAGCGACTAGTTACGTAAGTTGTATTTACATTATCTTAAGAGATAATCTTTGTAAAGTTTCTCGTTTATTTAGCATTCAAGATGGCCGCTTCTAGAGCTCTGACAGAAAAAGAAATATCAGATTATAGAAATGAAGAAATAGATAATGTAGACTGTTCCGAAACTGAAGACTGTGTAGAAGAAAGTTACCATAATACTGACTATGAACAAGATGATGACAACTATTTGACTATTGAGTTGGACGATATTACAGAGGGATGAAATGCCTTACAAGGTGATTTATTTGGAGAGATTTCAGCAGAAAATTTGCAGTCTCAGAGTGTCCTTGACCCATCTCGTTGTGTTCCACTGAATTGAGATATATTGGAGCAACGTCCCGATCTAGATTGCGTCTCAGTATCAATACATCGTCAAGGGTACTTTGTTGGTGAAATAAAATTCAAGTACCTTCGCATAATACCAGAACACGAAGCTACAACATCATACGTGAGCCAGCTGCATCGTGTCGCGAAGCAACTAATGTAACAACTCCTGTGGAATCTATACAACTTTTTTTGTGACGAGATGCTTAGTCAAATTGTGTATTATACCAAAATTTACATAACAGACGACGCGCAACCTGATTTTGAGAGAGAACGAGACTGCAAGCTCACTAAAGTTACAGAAATACAAGCAACTGAGTAAAAATATGGATTTTAGATTTTGATAGATTTTTTCATAGTTCGAAGTGTGTTAACTCATAATTTTTTGGTATACATTGTGATCTTTTTTTATGGTGTTTGTTAGAGCAATAGTAGCAGTTTAAGAAAAGATGAAAAAGGAAACAAAGTACAAAGACGTATTAAAGTTATTACCATAAGTTATAAAAGATATGCAAATAACGTTAAAAACGTAGGTATTTTTTGAAATTATAAAAATATTGTGGTGATTCGCCATTAATAAACTGTTGATTATTTTATAATGATTGTTTTATTGCTTATTTTATGAAATTTATACGTATATCCAATATATTTGAATAGTTTTCAATTTAGGGTCACACAATGGACTGGGTCCAGTGGACCCCATAGCGACTAAAAGTGTTCGAAACTAAGGCGCGACTGTTCTAGTATTAAAAAACAATTATGTTACTATAAAAACTTTTAGCATAAAAATGATTTTGATTTAAGACGTATGATGGTGGATTTTTATTGCATAACACATTTTAAAGGATCCATAATAGTTCAATATATGCTAGTTATAGTTGAGTTAATATAGTTTTAATCAAATTTCCAATGTTGTTTTACCCGCGCGAATCTGATTTCATTAACCTTTCTTAAGTTTGTATTTCAATTAATTTTCGATGTTTATGAATTGGTTAGATAATTACCAAGTCATGCGTGGTATAAGAGGTATTTCCTGGAAATGATGCCACCAAAAAAGGGTTCGATGGTTATACAGGAGAATTAAACCATTATTAATTATAATTACTGAGCGGAAATAAGGGGTTAAGTATGTTTTGTTGGTATAACTGTTTTATTGACATAATCGACATTGGATGCAAATGAATTGAAGCGCGCACTTGCTCGTCCTGTTTCATAACCAACTAACCGCGATGTATTGATGACCTTATAAAATTAGAATTGAATCAGATTTAATCAAATGAATTAGAGTATATATTACATACTGGAAAACACTATTTTCACCTCTATAAGTGCTTAAATTCAGCCAAATATAAATAATACATTACTAATTCTATGCCAGTGCTAATACCGAAAGTGGCAAAGTAGCTTTTTGCTTATGAAAATATAAAAATTACATGTATATTTTTTTGAGAAAATTTATTATTTTTACTGCAAATGAAGCAAATATTTTCTTAACGCCCTTCGAATTCAGCGTTTTCCAACCTCACTATATATCTACTTTCAAGACACGAAATCTCTGACAGCAATAATTCTCACTGCCAACTAAGCATCAATATTGTTTCAAATCCTAGTTTATACGCTTTTATTTGTTTAGGACCTCAAACGAATCCGACCACTAAAACTGATTCCAATCGCCCGTTTTTATAGTTATCTTACAATTACACTTATTACGCTAACCGTGCCAATGTGTACCTTACACAATAAGAATACAGTACTATTTACCTAATTACGTTTTGAAAGAAACAAGATAAGTTTTGTTACCAAGTGTAAGCTTTTGATGTTCATATATTGCTCGCTGCTCTCGCAATGACACTGCTAAGATAAGTTTGCAACTCTTGAAGTTGGCGATCTCGTTAATGTCTCACTAATTTCTAAGAGAGATGCTAGATTCGAATTTTGCCGACGGTATTGTGAAGTTTGTAGCAATATAATGATATCGTCATAATTATCTCAATAAGGGCGAAGGTTCTTTCTAGCGAGAAAACGGCGTTTTTGTATTGCAAGTAGTAACATAAAAACTTAGGGAGAGTAAACGAGGGTCAGAGAATAACAGTTGTATAACAATTATAGAACATGAAATTTAAAAATATAAACGATATTAAAAAAACAGTTGCGGCTATGAAATTAATTGGTACATACGAACTGTAAAAATCTGTTTTAATAATAATTCAGTAATGAAAATATTCTGTTGTGCCCAAAATACAAACATTAGTCTGAAACTCTATAAACTAGTACCTATTGCAATTAATTCGTAAATAAGTCATTAATACAAGTGTACTTAGTCTAAACTACTTACAATATAATCTAAAATTCAGACAAAAATACAACTCAAATTAAAACAAATCAATAAAATAAAAATCATTTATTTCAGACAAACGTCCATCAGGGTTAGTTACACATACTCGTACAAACAAGGCTTAAAAAATATTGCTAGTAAATTTAACACAAACACTTAATTATAATTACACAAACTTAAAAGCTAAATAAATAAAATAAAACATTAGTAGTAAATAGTAGTAGTAGTAGTAGTAAAACACTTTATTGCACAAAACAAATACATGACCAACAAAAATATAGTGTGTACAAAGGCGAACTTATCCCTTTGAGGGATCTCTTCCAGCTAACCTTTAAGCAACTGGGAGAAATCGGTCAGACATGGAAGACCTATTTGTAACATTACTTGTACCATCGGGTTCATAATTGCATACCCAATTTATCAATGAATTCATTCATAAATTGGGTATGCAATTATGAAACCGATTGTACATGACGGCAAAACTACGGAGAAGTTACTAAACCTAGATACAACTATAGGTAGTGTTAATAAATACGTAACGTATTGGTATAGATTATACAAATACATACAACGTGCCCGTGAGCATTCCGAGAGATTTTAACCACGCATTTCTGAGGTCAAAAGAATGAAAAAACATTATATGACTTTTGTTGTAAAACGCCAAAAAAAATTTTTTATTTTTATTTTTTTTTCAGTTTTTTGGAATGCTGTTCTACATAAAAAGTAAATGTCATTAGAAAAAAGTAACGGAAAAAGTAAATTGCTACATTTTTTCTCGTAAAAACTAGTCCATGAAAAGTGTTTCTTAGGTCTTTGATATCAGTCAATAAGAGATGTCTAGACTATGCCCCATACCGGTGAGATCGCCATCAAAAAATCATTTTACACTGAGAAACAATTCAAAATGCAATTTTTTGTAAGTAGCAGAGCTCGGATTTTTCACGGCAAAACAAAACACTAGCGTAATTTAGCCAGTGCTTGAAATATTATTTTATCGATATCGATAATTCAGAACTAGAAGAAATAAAAGTCACCAAATAAAATTAATATGTAATAAAACTAATAAAAACATTTGTATAAAGTTACTATATATTAGAAACAGACGCAATTTCTTCTTCAAAATCTACGTCAGTACACACAGCAGCACAAGACATTTTATTTGGGTAATAGTGATAGGAGTAGATGATCATTATCTTTTCAACATTCTCTGGGAGTAAACAGTTGCGTTTATCACTATAAATCCATTTATGTACACTAAATGTACGTTCAACTTCAGTTGACGTCAAGGGAGCAAATTTATAGAATTCATTATCAGTTCGGGTAATATTTTCAGATATGTCTCTTAAAATTTCGTAATCAGGATTTCGTTCGAGCACGGCTTCAAATTTACGTATCACTGGTAAAAGTTTACTCCAGTTTACGTAGCAACGAACAGTATCCAGAATGAGGAAGGATTCCGCAATGGATAAAGTCGAACATTGCAATTGTTCTATTGAAGAGGCTATTACTTCGTAGTTGTCGCGAATGAAATTTAACTCCGGTCGTAGTTTGCGTGTTTGAAAACATTTTTTTGCAGCTCTTATAGCTGCCGAGTCATTAGCAAGTATGGAGACGACATCACGTATTTGCTCATAGTATTGAGCGTAATATACCGCAGCAGATGTCCAAGTTCCCCATCTGGTGATAATTGGCTCGGGAGGTAGGGGAATGGACGGATATTTTGCCTTAAAAAGGCGTACACGCTCTGGAGATTTTAGGAATATCTTTTTGACATTCGATATCAACCCATCCACACCTTTGAAATTATCTCGCACTTCTTCGGCAACCCGGTGCAGACCATGAGCTAAACACGTAATGTGTTTCATACGAGGAAACGTTGCTTTTAAAATACGACCGGCTTTAAGCATATATGCGGCACTATCTGTGCAAAGTAAAAGCAAATTGTTTACGTTATCATTGAAAGAATTTTGAAACAAAAATTTTAATTGGTTTATTATTAGGTTTGCTATTGTTTCCCCATTTACCTTCTCTAAAACCTTCGACCCCAAAAGATAAAATTGCTTAGAACAATTTTTTTGCAAAGACCGAATCACCACGTTTGTCACACATTTTCCCATGAAATCTGGTGTTTCGTCTATAGATATCCACAAATAATTGGTTTTGTTTACTTCTCTTTTACCCTGTATAGTTTTTTGTACATGAGATTTAAATAAATTTTTCGCAGGGTCGATTCGTCCGGTAAAGAAGTCATAGAGCAGTCGCAACATAAATACTTGTTAAAAAAATGACGAAAATTATTGTTGTTGACTGTTGCCCATGGTATGTTGCATGAAATAAGAAAAATAATTAAATCGAAATAAAATTGATGTTTCCTATTTGGTTGCCCCGAACGGTAATTGTGGCGGTTGCTTTTCACATGATTCTCAATATTGCATTTCTTCAGTTTTAGATGCATATCGCACATAGAGCAGTATATAGTGGAGGTCACTTCATTATAGACTAACTCAGGGTGATTTTCAATCCACGTTTTGATCCGATCTTGTACATTACTCATTTTTGTATTAATTGATACCTTGCAATATTAAGTTATTATACGTATATCCAACACGTCGGATTCAATGCGTTGCGAAATAAATAATACCTAGATGCAATTTACGTTTTATACGTAATGAAATGACAGTTAAAGTGTGAATGTCATATGTCATGTGAGATGAAATTTGCAGTCTATCATTTTAAATGAGGTGGTATAGTTACTTCGTTCTAAGTTGTACATGCAGACCTACCTCTTTGTTGCTCGACTATGGCAAAGCTAAAATGAAAAGTTATTTTATTACTTATACAGGATGTCCGGTAATTAATGCACAACCTTCTAACCCCCAGTAGGTCACCTTAGACTGGTCAAAAATATTGATTTTGAGCTCTAGTAAGTCTCCTGTTTTTCGAAATTTTCGCACGTTTGTTAGTTTTTAAATTTTGACATTCACACTGATAGGTGTACCATCGAATAAAAAAAGAAAAAATGTACTGAGGCAATACCTGTCATATACTCTAGTAAGACTCGATAGGTGTCGATAAAATAATATTTCAAGCACTGGCTAAATTACGCTAGTGTTTTGTTTTGCCGTGAAAAATCCGAGCTCTGGTAAGTAGTATTTACTCTGAAACTATGGCGAATTTCGGAAAAGTTTAAAGGACATTTTGTTCTCTAAATATGATCATGAATACACTGTTAAAGTCTCTCGCAATGCTCACGGGCACCGTGTATATATAAATATAATAATACATACATAGGTATATATATATATATAAATAATCAATACCAATGATCACTAATATCAATATCAAACATTAATAGACCTATCGATTATTATCATTTATTATACAAAACTAGAATATCTATAAAAACATAAACCTAACTAAAAACTTATAAATATAAAATCTGCCCCAGGTCCATGTCATGAGGTAGAGTGCCCAGAAGGCTGGCCGCATTTCCGCGCTGGATAGCTATGCTGATCCGTTACCCAAAATAGTGGCCAGCCCTCTGGTCACCAGAGGCCTCAATAAGGCGCGCCGAAATCTCTTTATAGAGGCGACGCGCATTTGGTCCCCATGGACCCAGGGTTTCGACCCCAAACGCCGCAAACATGTAACTACTGCCAAGGGCAGCATACTTGCGACGCTTGTGGCTCTCGGCTGAGGATGCTGCCGCACCAGCATCAACTTTGGTGCCCGGAATATGGGACGGCGCCAGGGTGTCTACACATGTAGCATCCCAGACAAGGGGCCGACCCATACTCCACGGCACCAAAGTCATGCCATCGGGCCTCTTGCCGTCGTCCCTAGTCAAACCATTTGGCTCAAGAACTGCCGGCACTTTGGCGGAAACAAGGGCTCGACGGATGACGTCGTTGATGCTGGCATGCCGAACGATTCTCCCAGCACTGCGACTGCATGAGAGGCCATGGTGACCAAGACCGTCCACCGTGACTCCGCATTGGCAGCGATGGGGTACATTAGTTGATGCCCCTATTCTAAGAGATGTGGCTAACCGAAAATTGGTATTCTCCAGGCAATGTGCCTACTGTGGAAGATGGAAGTGTCTGTAACCACAGACCCGACTCCTACTCCGCGGTGGCAATGAGACGAGCCCGATCAGTTGGATTAAGTGTCTAAGAGGTTTTTCCTTGTAAGATCACATAGAGGCTCGTCCCATTGTCTTTGCGAACAAGGGTTGGAAGGCGGGTTCGTGTTAGGGCATGTTAAAGACCATACGTTCTTAGCTTCGGTACAGTGTGCAGCCTCCTGGACACCAATTGAAGGGGCTAAAATTTTTCCAATGAGACTTTGAGCACAGTGTACCGAAGCCAAGAAAGCAGGTAGCGCCACGCTGGAAATTTGCCCACGGATGCCCAGGCCGCCAAACCTAATGGGTAAGCTAGCCTGGGTCCATGTTCTTTCGCCAAAAGGTATATTAAGAATGGAGGTGAGAGTTTCTAAAGCTAAAGTGTCCAAAGTTGAAATCAAAGTGGGGTGTTTCCAAAAGTGTGCACCGCGAAGAATATATGTGAATGTTGGCACAAATAGACAATGTTTAATGATACAATAGGCCGAATGAATGCTTATTTTGGACAAGCGATGTGAAGATGCCTTGAAATTTAGAATTTTTGTGTTTATGAAATTTTTGAAAGATTGGTCTAGAAAAGGACAACCCAAGAGGTGGAGAGATTATTTTTCAATAATTTTGATGCCTGGGGCTAACTGTTCAATCTGTGCTATTGTGTGTTCCTTGTTAGCACAGGACTCAGTAACAAAAAGCTCACATTTCGAAAAGTTGAGGGTAAGGCCGATTGACTTAAAATCTGATATTAGTTTTTCTAGGTCACTGAGAACTGAAGTCGCTTCTCCGCCCAGGGTACCGTCATCTAGGTGGGTTGATTTAGAATTTAGTTCTTTGATAATGGGATGGATGGCGAGGCTAAAAATTGCTGGACCAAGTGGGTCGCCTTGTTGACAACCAACGGAAGAAGCCAAAACGTTGGATTTTTATAATAAATTAGATGGAGAACTGTAACATTGCCAAAGAAATTTATAGGTTGTGGGAATTTTTATGCGAAAGCGAATCCTCTAGACATCTACACACGCGGCCACAGTGACCGGGTGGTCTAGTGGTCAGGACGTCAGCCGCGAAAGCTGAAGACACCAGTTCAAATCTGGCCTCAGACACCGGAGGGTTTGGTCACTTTTTCTGAAGTATATGATATCTATTTTCAGTTTATATATAGTAGTGTAACTACTTAAAAAAAATTGCAAATCAAAAAATATTGAACAAAATAATTTGATTTGCTTCAAGATTTAAAGTAAAATCTCTAGTCTTAATATAAATTAAAATTCAGTACGATAAATCATTACTAACCCCAAAAAACGATTCGATTTTAAACTATTAGGCCAACATACATTGTCAGTATGTAATAATGTCATTATTTCTGTACCCATCCTTTTCTATGTATATGAATCGAAAAATCGACTTAAATTACGTGAGTAACCCGTTATAAATATTTTTAATATGTTAGAGTCTCACGAAAGTTGTACGTTATTACTCAATATACATAATTTATAAACTACCATGTCCATATTCCAAAAAGTATATTCTCCATAATAAAGTTTGTCAAATGTCACAGTTTAGTTGAGAATAGATGAATCATACTGCCCTTTTCCTCTACGCTTGTAAACTCAATCATCCTCCTAGCGTTTTTCCTGGCTTTTGCCACGGCTCCATTGAGCCTCGAGTCCGCTGTGCAATCTAATCCCATGAATTGGCGTAGTTACTAGTGTTTACGAAAGCGACTATAATCTGACCATTCAACCCAAGATGAGAAAAAAGGCCTTATTGGGACTTCCGTCTGTTAACTTTTTTATCATGATGTTTTCCTGGATAGCGACTGGTAAATATAAATTGTCATTTCGTACATAAGTTCCTAAAAACTCGGTGGTACGAGCCATGGTTTGAACCCGTGACCTCCGGATTCACACGATTCGATTTTAAACAAGGAAGTATTTTTTTTTTAATACCACGACGGTGGCAAACAAGCATACGGCCCGCCGGATGGTAAGCAGCTACCGTAACCTATGGACGCCTGCAACTCCAAAGGAGTCACATGCGCGTTGCCGACCCTTTACAAAAAGGAGGATTCACTGTGTTGACGACTAAAGGAACAAGAAGGTCCCTCATCGTCAACACACTGGGTCCTCTTTGAGCTATTTGGCAACCTTACTCACCAGCAGGAACACAACACGATGAGTAGGGTCTAGTGCTATTAAGTGTGCTGGGCCCTGCCCTTTTTCTAACATATACCTATATAAACGATTTATCAAATCTTGCCATTGACGGAGGACGGATTATTTCGTACGCAGATGATACGGTGGTTATTTTTGACGATAGCACCTGGACGGGCGTTTTTGATAAAGCTGAGAAAGGTCTCCAACATATATTTTCGTGGTTAAATGCTAACCTTCTAACACTAAATATTACCAAAACAAATTATTTATGCTTTACAAAATATAAAAACACACAACCACCTGATACTCTTAAATTAAAAATGCATATGTGTAACCTGCAGAATAATATGGATTGTAATTGTATCGAAATCATCAGGGTAAGCACCACAAAGTATCTCGGAGTAATGTTAGATCAGAGGCTCTCGTGGCATCCACATATAGAGTTTATATCTGGTCGGATCCGAAAGTTAGTTTGGATATTTAAAATACTTAAGCATGTCGCGTCAAATGCATTACTTAAACAACTGTATTTGACTTAAGCACAGTCCGTTATGAGTTATTGTATCTCTGTATGGGGTGGTGCAAACAAGACCAAATTTATTGATGCGGAAAGGGGTCAAAGATGCTTACTTAAAGTTATATACTCCAAACCCTATAGATATCCAACCACTGAACTGTACAAGGATTGTGATTTACTTACTATGAGGAAACTATATATTAAAAAGGCACTAATAAAGCTACACAAAACAATAACATTTCAACCCCTCACAGTAACACGAAGGAGGAAACCAAATGTAGTTGCAAATCCACTTGCTAAATCTGTTTATGCCAAAAGACAAATTTGCAAGCCAGTTTGCTTATCTATATAATAACATAAATAAAATTATTTCTATATATCCTTTGGAACTTTACAATTGTAAGAAAGCTATAATTGAATGGATAAGTAAATTAGACTATGAGGAAACAGAAGCACTTCTACAAAAATAAAAATAAATAAATACATACATACAATACATATATATATATATATATATATATATATATATATGTATCAATACACACACACACACACACACATATTAGTTTAATATATTCTTAAATTAATGTAAATTTAAATTTAGTTTGTAAAATACGTTTACATTTATGTATACTTTCGGTTACTAGATATGTAACTTTGGTAGGAAGAGCGGGATCTCCTGCCACAAGTATAACTTTACTTACTGGGAGATTCCAATCATTATTACCAATAAACTTTTTCATTTTCATTTTTTAAACAATATTGTAACCAATAAACTTTTTCATTTTCATTTTTAATTTTTCAAACTATTAGGCCAACAGACATTGTCAGTAATAATGACATTATTTCGGTACTCGTCCTTCTCATCCTTCATATACATAGAAAAAGATGGGGACAGAAATAATGACATTATTACTGACAGTGTCTGGTGGCCTATAAGCGCAAAAACGGGATGAATATATATACAGGTTATAGTATTATTTGTACGAGTATACTCGTAATTTTACCATTTCCATTTACATTGCAAACTTGGCAGTCGCAAAATACACTAATCTGTCCATCCGTCCATTTCGTGGTCTTACACGAGTCCCTTTTTGTGTAGCTTTAAATGTAAAGGTGTGTACACGTCATGAATAAATGCATTTTAACCTCGACGGAACGGAGGCGGTAAATGCATTTGTGTTTGTCCGATTCAGGAGCGGTTTTCCGCAAAGCTTAGGTGTTTTACCAGCGATGGTTTTAAAATACATTTTAAAATAAATGCTATTGACGCTATTATAATTTTGTAGATTTCTTTATTTAGCCTGACATCTATGTATATCATTTTACCTAATCTGAACAAAAGAGTGACGCCTCAGCTAGCCAACCCCGTTCAGGCCATCAGATACTGTCAGTAATAATAGAACATCAGGACGGGTACAGAAATAATGACATTATTACTGAGCTGACAGTGTCTGGTGGCCTTTTAGGTGTGAGAGCCACAAGGCCACAAGACACTGTCAGTAATAATGTCATCATTTCTGTACTCGTCCTTTTCTATGTATATGAAGGATGCGTAGAGAAATAATGACATTATTACTGAGCTGACAGTGTCTGGTGGCCTTTAGGAGTGAGAGCTAGCTACCGCGCCGTGTGAAGTTGAAAGGCCACAAGACACTGTCAGCAATAATGTCATCATTTCTGTACTCGTCCTTTTCTATGTATATGAAGGATGCGTAGAGAAATAATGACATTATTACTGAGCTGACAGTGTCTGGTGGCTTTTTAGGTGTGAGAGCTCGCTACCGCGCCATGTGAAGTTGAAAGGCTACAAGACACTGTCAGTAATAATGTCATCATTTCTGTACTCGTCCTTTTCTATGTATATGAAGGATGCGTAGAGAAATAATGACATTATTACTGAGCTGACAGTGTCTGGTGGCCTTTAGGAGTGAGAGCTCGCTACCGCGCCGTGCGAAGTTGAAAGGCCACAAGACACTGTCAGTAATAATTTCATCATTTCTGTACTCGTCCTTTTCTATGTATAGGAAGGATGCGTAGAGAAATAATGACATTATTACTGAGCTGACAGTGTCTGGTGGCCTTTAGGAGTGAGAGCTCGCTACCGCGCCGTGTGAAGTTGAAAGGCCACAAGACACTGTCAGCAATAATGTCATCATTTCTGTACTCGTCTTTTTCTATGTATATGAAGGATGCGTAGAGAAATAATTTGTATTCTTGATTGTGTAGATCATACAACCCTCATTCTTAAATTAGAACATTATGGTTTGTCAGAAAATGCCTTGAATCTCATGTCTTCATATCTTAGCAACAGAACACAAACAGTTGTTATAAATAAAACCCAGTCTAAAGGGACTTCAGTAAAATTAGGAGTGCCACAGGGTTCTATTTTGGGCCCATTCTTGTTTTTGGTTTATATAAATGATTTACCTTGTGTAGTACAAAACCTTTGTGATATCGTTCTGTTTGCCGATGATACATCTTTAATTTTCGAAGTTGACCGGCAATCTACCGATTTTACTGTAATCAATAACACACTAGCTGCTGTACTGAACTGGTTTACTATTAACAATTTGCTACTTAATGCTAAGAAAACCAAATGTATTAGATTTGTTTTGCCAAACGTTGCACCGGTGGACACTAAGATTCTCCTGAATGGTGAATGTTTAGAGATAGTAGATAAAGCAGTGTTCCTTGGTTCGACGTTGGACAAAAATCTACAATGGAGTCCTCATATAAGAAAACTCGCTCTTCGATTAAGCTCAGCCGCTCATGCCGTTAGGAGAATTAGACAATTAACGAATATTGACACAGGTCGCTTAGTTTATCACAGTTATTTTCATAGTGTGATGTCAAATGGTATTCTGGTTTGGGGCAAAGCAGCTGACATACAGACTATATTTGTTTTACAAAAAAGAGCCATCCGCTTTCTGTATAACTTAAAGGCAGGTGCATCAGTTAGAGAACTATTTAAAGAAATTAATATTTTAACTGTTGCTTCCCAATATATCTATGACAATATTATTTTTGTTGTAAAGAATATACATACATTCAAAAAAATTTCTGAGATCCACAGCTATAACACTAGAAATAAAAACAAGCTTGCTATCACAAGTAGTCGTATCCGCAAAGCATATAAGTAATTTTTTGGTCAAGGTATTCACATTTATAACAAGTTACCCGTCGATGCTTTAAATTTATCATTTCCCGCTCTTAAGAAATATTTGAAAAAAAGTTTAATGTCAAAGGGTTATTACAGGGTCGAGGACTATATGACGGACAAAGATGCATGGCCCAAACCAGAAAATACTACAAAATCATCTAACATTTAGAGGACACAGTTCAGATAGGAAAGCATATCAAACGTTTTGTGAAGCAATCAGATTTGGATTTTATTATTATTATTTTATTTTAATTAAACAATACGTACATTGTATGTCTCTCAAGCTGTTTTCATATGCCTTCTTATAGAACTACGCATTATTGTGTATCTTCAAGATGTAATATTACTGTATTACTGTTTTGAAAAAATAAGTCCCGCCGAGTTTCTTGCCGGTCATAAATAATTCTTCTCGGGTCAGAGGTATAGGGTTAGAACCGGAGGTAGTTTTTTTTTTCTCTCTGACGTTCATAAGTGCATTGTAATGTGCCTAAATTGAAGAATAAATATCTTTTATCTTTTTTATCTTTTTAATAATGACATTATTACTGAGCTGACAGTGTCTGGTCACTTTTTAGGTGTGAGAGCTCGCTACCGCGCCGTGTGAAGTTGAAAGGCCACAAGACGCTGTCAGTAATAATGTCATCATTTCTGTACTCGTCCTTTTCTATGTGTATGAAGGATGCGTAGAGAAATAATGACATTATTACTGAGCTGACAGTGTCTGGTGGCCTTTATGAGTGAGAGCTCTCTACCGCGCCGTGCGAAGTTGAAAGGCCACAAGGCACTGTCAGTAATAATGTCATCATTTCTGTACTCGTCCTTTTCTATGTATATGAAGGATGCGTAGAGAAATAATGACATTATTACTGAGCTGACAGTGTCTGGTGGCTTTTTAGATGTGAGAGCTCGCTACCGCGCCATGTGAAGTTGAAAGGCCACAAGACACTGTCAGTAATAATGTCATCATTTCTGTACTCGTCCTTTTCTATGTATATGAAGGATGCGTAGAGAAATAATGACATTATTACTGAGCTGACAGTGTCTGGTGGCTTTTTAGGTGTGAGAGCTCGCTACCGCGCCGTGTGAAGTTGAAAGGCCACAAGACACTGTCAGTAATAATGTCATCATTTCTGTACTCGTTCTTTTCTATGTATATGAAGGATGCGTAGAGAAATAATGACATTATTACTGACAGTGTCTGGTGGCCTTAATAATCAATCAAATAAGTACTTTGCGTTTTATATGCAAGTTTTTCCACGCTTCTTTTTCCAGAGCCGTATATGTTAACAGTCTTGCACATTGCTCCTTTGTAATCAGGTGCAAAAGTGTAAACATATTTTTGACGTCGACACAATAAAATGAACTCCATAATGGTATTTCCTATTTTTCTTACTGTTAATAAGGATATGCCGTCAATCGAAGCCGTATAAATATAAAATCAGAAGGGTATCCGCGTAGAAGGAAGCAATGTAAGTTCACGATGTCCGTTGGACTAGATATTATTAATATTAAGGGTTATTAAGGTGATATTGTATAAGGGTTATTATCTCCGTTTGATTTCCTGATGGCATATAAAAGAAGTCCGGAGTCCTATGAAGAACTCTGACTTTACACAAGGCTTTTTTTCACGAAAGCTATTGCCCACGAGTAACTCAAAGGGATTTCACCAGAAAAGATCATATTTAGAGACTGAATGTCCCTATAAACTTGTCTGGAATTCGCCTAGTTCAGAGAAAACACCAATAAAAAAATATTGTGTCTTAGTGCAAAACGCCTTTTTGATGACGTTATTGCCAATGGCCACTATGAGGCCTAGTCTAGATATCAAAGTGATAAGAAACACTTTGCAATAACTATTTTTCACGGAACAAAATGTAGGTACCAATTTATTTTACGTACAAAAATTAGAAACAAAGATTTTTTTAAATCTAAACTAATGTTTCTTTCCTTCCTTAGGCCTCAGGTAAGAGTATGTGCGGTTAAAATATCTTGGTTTCCTCATGTGCACATTGTATTCACCTGTTCCCCGATGCAATACTAGAGTATTGTGACTATACGGCCTGTACGGAAACAAGCTCGTTGTAGCTTATGTCATTATATTTTCTATGCAAGCCGAGCTTTGAACACACGATTTTCTATTAGCCATTTGCCATGCTTCTCGGTTACCGGAACGTTCTAGGTGTAGCTTAAAGAGTATTTGTACCTTCTTTAGACCCATACACTTATGTCCAGTCTTCGTATTCAATCACTATTTCCTTAAAAGTGGAAACTGAGTGGCGGCTCAAGCAGCGGCAACCGACTGCGCGACCGGCGACACATTCAAACAAACGAAGAACTATGGGAGTTACCTCAGTAAACGCTGCTCAAATCCCTTGGAAGCTCGTCGCGTCGCCAAACGCATTACTACTAACGCCGTATACTTAAAGTTGCTGTTATTGGAAATACAAGTATAGTGGTGAGCTTCCAGCAACGCGTTCGGCGGCGCGTTTTGCGTTCCGTCGAGTAGCCAAGGAATTTAAGCAGCGTTACCTGAGTTCACTCTCATACATTTGCATTGGTTAAATGCGGCGCCTCAGTTTCCACCTATGCTTTGGCCCGCTCTGTAGCGACAAACAAAGTTTAAATTCCTGCCATTCAACTACCATGAAGCGATGGTATCCTACGAGTATTGTTAAGGGAAGCGTTAGTAAACTGTAGCAATGAGGGGTAACTACAAATTTGAATGCAATGATCGCCGTTTCTAATTCCGGGTACCACTGAGTTTTCCAGAACTTATGTACGAAATATAATTTGATACATATCAGTTGCTATCGGTTAAAAAAAACATCGCGAAAAGTTCAACTTCTGTGTTCGCAGGTCAGATGGAAGTAGCTTTCGTAAAAGTGCCTACGCCAATTCTTGGTAAAAGCATTCAGGCTCCATTAATAATAATAAATAATTAAATAAATATTATGGGACAATCTTACACAAATCGACCTAGGCTCACGATAAACTCAATAATGCTTGTGTTATGAGTACTAGACGACGATATACATAATATATAGATATAGATAAATACTTACATACATGGAAAACATCCATAAATCAGGAACATCTGTGATAAACACACAAATAAATGCCCTTACCAGGATTCGAACCCAGTACCTCCTGCTTCGTAGGCAGGGTCACTCAGTCGGTAGTGATCTACCGACTGGGCTAGGAGGCCGTCCATTGATCTGTGTTTAAGAGGCCGTACAAGCGCTGGGAAGATGATGATATAATCAACTATTATATTAATCGCACGATCACGACTCTGCCTTAACCAATCATTTTCCATGGGATCTCCGCTGGATATCATTCGGTAACGTAATAAACGAACCCATTATTGACAGGTGATTCCGGCCAGGAAGGGATATTTTTCCAATATCAACCCTGTCGTGAAATAATGTAACATAGCTGAATATTTCTGGCAGTTACATCGTTTTGATACTGAAAGCTGAATAATATCTTAATACAATGAATAAAGGTGGCATGTTTTTATATTGCGTGAGTGAAATTGAATAATAATATTAATTATATGGATTGTATTACTGTTTGATAAATATTATGATTAGGAGTTTTCTCGCACAATTAATTATAGTCAGTTGGTAATTAAGTATGTCGTATTGAATACTTACTAAGTGGGAAGGTATCTATACAAATACCTTACCATTATTTTCTAAAAAGATTAAAATCAGACTTTATTCTTTTGTAATTTTCTTTGAATTTGTTGTATTTAATTAACTCTAATAAAAGAGTAGACTATTAACTTACCTACTTGAAACGTTGTGAATGAATGAATAAATGTTAATTGCACACCTCAAAAAAAACAGCACAGTTGAAAAAAAAACATGATAAAAAGAGGCAAACAACAGGGTTGTGTTTTTGTAATAATATATCACAAATACAAGATGTAACAAATATAGTGGTAATCCTTTTAAAACATAATTGGTATCGTAATCTAATAATTATGAATCACAAAGAAAACAAAATTTTCACGCGAAAAAAATATGGTTTTGTATGAAGGGTTGGGTTGGCCGGCTGGGATGACAAATCCCATACAAATCCAAATCACTTTATTGTCCGTCTGTCCATAAAGTTGAAATTAACATCAAATACATATGTTTGCGCTCCCTTGAAACTGTAAAAAAATCAAATCATTTTATGCAATTTGTAAGTTAAATTCTAATGTATGTATAAGTTAATTTACTGAAGTTATTATATCTTCTTTTTGAGAATAAAGTACAGCCTTGGCCAAAAGTGTTGAGCATAGCTCTTTTTTGTTTACAATTTTGATGTTAAGTATTAATTCCCTATCATAATCCCTATCAATGTACGATGACGTAAAATGTTATATTTTATTGCTATATCTAGAAAACTTCACTTAATAACACTTTCAAGGTACCTATAAAATATGAAATGTGGAGGTCCCAAAAATGCGAATTTAGGTCGGTGCGAAAAATTGCAAATATTCTATGCAGTTACTACTCACTTCAACAAAACATGCCTGTTCAGTTTGAATTAATTGATAAGATTACTTCAAAAAAGATAGAAACGTCGGTCTAAACTTTCGAGTTTTGTATGAAAATCGCAAGGGTGCTCAACACTTCAAAACAGGACATGTTAGAGTTGTACTTAGACAGTTTAGAAATTAAACCCCATTTTGTTTGTCTTAGCGAGCACTTTTTAAACAGTAGTGCAGCCGAATGTGTACTTTTTAACGATTATGAATTAGTTTGTATGTTTTCTAGAATAAACAAAAAGAGGGGGGGAACTTTGATCCTGGCTGAAAAGGGTAGGAAGACGGAAGTATTATTAGAGTGTAAAAAAATGTCCAGAGTAGAATGTTTTGAAATATGTGGGGTTAAAGATTTAGACACAAACGTTTGCATATGCCGTTATTGCTGTTACCAAAATGACAAACAGTTTGACATTTTTATTGAAAAGTTAGAACAACTGCTACAGTACTTTCTTGAGAAAAAATGTATTATCTGTGGAGATTTTAATGTTAATATGTTGAAAGACGATAAGAAGAAAAAATACGTTCATTCAACTTTTGCGATCGTATAATTTTAGGCATCTTGTTCACAACAAAGTAACTTTCAAGCGTAACGAATCCGAGTCGTGCATAGACAATATTTTGACGAATTTACCAGATGACTGTGTATTATGGACTTTAGTAGACCATAATGGTCTATCAGATGGGCATGCGGGCATAGAAACCGGTTTTATAGTCGATAATATAAAGCACGGAAGTAATAAAGAGATCGCTATTTTTGTGGATCGTAGGGTTTTCAGTAAAAGAAATCAATTAGTTTTTAAGGAGAACATTAATAAAGAGAATTTAGATAGTTTGGGCATTAATAGTTTCCTTAAAACATTTAATAAGATTTTTGGAAACAGTTTTAAAAAGATGAGAAAAAAAATTAATTTACAACAAAAAAGTAAAATTAAGTGGATTACCAAGGGAATCAAGGTATCAAGTCAAATGAAACGTGTGCTTTTATCGATAGACAATGTTCAAAATGATCTAAGTTTAATAAACTATCGCAAGGTGTATATTAAAATATTTAAAAGAGTTCTAAAAAAGGCAAAGATGTTAAGTGTACAAAACCAAATTAAACAGGCAAAAAATTCTGCAAACAGTATTTGGAATGTGGTCAATAAGCGTAGGAATAAGAACAAATTTGACTTAACACGGAAGCTGATACTTAAAACAGATCATGCAGTAGTACGTAATGGTGTGGAAATAGCTGAACTTTTTTCCAAGAGTTTTGATTCCTCGAATTTTCAGGTAACTGGTGAGCCAGCCCTAGCTTTTTCTTTACTTGAATCGAGTTTTAAACGAGTAGAAAATAATATGGAATTCATGCTGACTTCATCATATGAAATAAAATCTATTGTCAGAGGCATGAAAAACAAAAAATCTAGCGGTTATGATGACATATCTATTGCTATTATCAAAGATAATATTGATCAGTTGGCTCGACCACTTTCATGTTTCTTTAACAAATGTATTGTACAGGGAATTTTTCCAGAGCAGCTAAAGGTTGCCAAAATTATACCATTGTATAAAAAAGGTCCTAAAACAGATCCTAGGAATTATATTATAGGTCAATCTCTTTATTGCCGACGTTTTCTAAAATTTTTGAAAAGGTAATTAAATCGAGGCTTACTACACATTTATGTAATAATAACATTATTAACGCGAGACAGTTTGCCTATCAAAAAGGTATTGGAACGTCTGAAGCCATAGATTCCATAATGGAAGACATAACAGACAACTTAAATGAAAAATTGAGGGTAGCTGGAGTATTTCTTGACTTAAAATCTGCATTTGACACTATAGATCATGACATATTAATGTATAAATTGGAATTTTATGGTATCAGAGGAAAAGTATTAGATTTATTCATGTCATATTTAAGGAACCGGAAACAGTTTGTAGAAGTTAGAGAAATTAATAACAGATCTCTGGAGACCACGCACAGGTCTAAATGTGCGAGCATGATGCGTGGTGTCCCCCAGGGTTCTGTATTAGGACCCATATTCTTTGTTATTAATTTAAACGATTTAATTTCATATCTTTATAAAGAAATTCCGGGTGTAAAATTGGTCGTTTTTGCTGACGATACAAGTGCAGTCTTGTCGAGCTCAACCGTTGCAGATCTTAATCGAAAAGTAAATTTAACGCTTGAAGCATTTCAAATATGGTTTCAGGCAAATAGTTTGACTTTGAACAGCTCTAAAACGTATGCCATGCTGTTTAAAACCACAGCTAGAAATAAGGAAATACTTAGTGTACATATAAATGGGGACAACATCCAACCCGTAGATTACACAAAAATTTTGGGTATTCACCTTGACCAATTTTTAAACTGGAAGCATGAACTTCAGACAATAGAAGACTCTATTAGTTCTGCTTGTTATGCCATTCGTAGCCTCAGGAATGTGTTGACCGTAGAACAACTTAGAATGGTGTACTTTGCTCTTGTAGAGTCAAAGCTCCGCTACAGCATAAAGCTTTGGGGTAACAGCTATAAATATAATATAAATCGCGCTTTCGTAGCCCAAAGAAATGCAATTCGTGCTATAGCTAACCTCCCTCCATGGGGATGTTGTAAAGAACACTACACAAATCTAAAAATACTTACAGTGCCGAGTCTCTACATACTGGTTCTTTTAACGGATATTGTCAAACATCGCAGTCGTTATGAATCGGAATCTGCGATGGAATTGCGTGAGTCCTCTAGAACTAAAAACTTGACCTCGATAGTAGCTCCGAACTTGGAAGTCGTAGCACATAACGCTAGAGTCCAAGCGGTGAGATTGTTCAACAAGATGCCTAAAGAATTTAAAGTAATAAGATGTCTCGAAACCTTCAAAAAGAAATTGAAACTACATTTATTGCAAAAATGTTGTTATGACATTAGTGACTTTTAATGATTAATATGTTTTGTTTTAAATTTTTAATATTGGACTTTATAATTTTAGTTTTATTTTATTAATGCTTTCTTTTTTTTTTTTCTGGATGATTATTCTTTTTGACATAGTTTTGCTGTTCATGTGCACGTAATTAGAATTTAACTAACATATTTGTGTAAATTAGATTCCTCTTGTAAATATTGCATGTTTAGTATGTTATTATACTTATTATTTATTGTACAGGTATATATATACTAGGTTAATTTTTAATTGTAAACATTCAGACACAATGTAAAAATTGTTATTGAATAAATAAATAATAATAACTTCTGGCCAAGGCTGTATCTTAAACCTGAAGTAGCTTACTTATTATTTTTTACACGGGTTCTTATATACTTTCAAATAGCAGATAAGCACAAAATTTATTTCTGTCCCATAAATTATTGGAATATTATAAATGCCAAATTATTCGTTAGATATTTCTTGGTTCAAATGACCTTCTTACACGTGTATTTTTTTCCTGTTGCTTGGCGGGCGAATCAACTTTTTGACCGCAACTTTCGTAAATTTTAACATTTCTTGCATTACCAAAACTGTCTCTGGAGTTACAAAGAAATCAGGAATCCAATTTAATATTTGTCTTAATTTCATGCCAATCAGAGAGCGCATCGCTTGTTATAACGTACCAGCTTTAACATCAAATAATATAAAAGTATTATATATAATTATTTTTATAAACAAAATTTTCGTTTGATGTTTAAATGGCTCCGGGGATTAGTTTGGTTGACAGATTAGTGTCGGTCTAAAAGTTGATTCGCCCAACTCCTATTTAGGCACAATATTCAAGTCTAATGACACTTTAAGAGTTTTTTAGTAGGAATAATTACAGGTAAACAAGTTCACGACACATCAGATCAGAATACCGGTAAAAATGAATTCAGCATACGAGTACATCGTTAAAAGTTTGTCGTTGTGCGGCAAATCGGCCAAACTTTTAATAGCACTTTAGGACATGCCCGGACTAAGCAAGCCATATCGTGATATAGCCACGGACTATCTAAGTAGTCCAGCCAAACGTCGCATTGACATAGTTAAATATTAAAATACGGCACATTCTAATTTTAAAATACATAAACAATACACAAAAAAGAACTATTTCAAACATAAAAATATTGCAGTTGTATTTTCAAGCAAATTCTGATATTTTATAATCAGACGTTTAGGCGATAGCTGTATTGCGTAGTTAATGCATTGGAGATTGGAGTTGAATTGAAGTTGGATCGTGTTTAAACGTGTTTTAAATTTAGGTTACTGCCCCATGGGTAGTATTATACACTGTACCTCTTTTTAATGGTAGTTGTAATGTTAATAGACTCCTATAGTTTAGGCAACAAGAAGCGGCATTTAATTAATTCCGATTTCTTATCATAATTACCTAGAATTATATCAAGATATAACAAATAATCTTTACTTCGCATACTATTCAATTTGCATATAAAAAAATATACAAAACGTGTGAGGTCTATCAAAATATATGTCTGTGAATATACTAAATTGCCATTTTTAGCCATAAGCATTCAACGTACGTGACCGTGCGGGGAAGTGCCAACGCCAAGTTCTAGTTAAACTAACACTAATTGATTGAGTCGGGCTCAACTTAGAACTCAGTATTGAGTTAATTCAAATAGATTGCCTATATATTTAGTTCAGATACAGTTTACGGACTCCAATATAGACTTCACATTATTGAAGAGGAATGTTGGCCTGCTCAAGTTCTGGAGTGGCTCTTAAGTCTCGCTGCCTATTCGAACAATATAATTTGTTATTGATTTGATTTTTACTTAACAGGACTGGATCTGTCAGAAGTGACGCTTGGCTTATTTTTCTGATTCGTTATTAGAATGAAATCAGCACGATACATCAATTATTTTGGTGACAGTCGTTGTATTGTTGTTTATTGTCATAGTCACACTTTCTTTGAAGTCATTTTGATGACAAAGGAAGTATCAAAAACAAATCTATAATCAGCCAAAGTTACACTACAGGCTACAGGCATTAGTGAAGGTCGTCGTGTCAGCTTGAGCAACAATGCTTTCGTATGTCCATCCATTCGACTGGCTGTTTTTCTGTGCAGGTCACATTTCTCAACCGATTCTCGTAAAGTTTTGGTAGCAGGTTCTGTAGCTACGTAGTTTTTTGTATTGTTTCTTTTTAGAAAAGGACTTAAGCACTTTAAGATTGAAAATAGATGTCATATACTTCAGAAAAAGTGACCAAACCCTCCGGTGTCCGAGGCCAGATTTGAACTGGCGTCTTCAGCTTTCGCGGCTGCCGCGAAAGCTGAAGACGCCAGTTCAAATCTGGCCTCGGACACCGGAGGGTTTGGTCACTTTTTCTGAAGTATATGACATCTATTTTCAGTTTATATATAGTAGTGTAACTACTTAAAAATTGCAAATCAAAAAATATTGAACAAAATAATTTGATTTGCTTCAAAATTCACTTTAAGATTGTTTGAGTTGTAATCTTCTTTGCCTGATACTCTTATTGGTAGCGCAACCACCGCTTTCGAGCGGATGCAAGCTATAGGAACTTTCAAGAGAATTATCTGTAAAGAAATAAATAGACGGCTATATCCAACCAACTTCCTCGTGCAGTTTGTTTATATCATGAACAGGGTGTTTTTACGTAGCAAATTTGATAGTTTTCTCTTAAAAACATCATAAAACCCAGAATGTTATAAAACCTATAATATAATAGTAGTTTATCTACACTCACATTGTAAGTCTTCTAAAACGTGTTCAAAAACGGTAGGCAATGGCTATCATTACCACAACCGATTTTACTATGATAAGCTTTTTATCTGTGGCAGTAACGTAATAAGTGCTTATACATACCCACAGTTGTAAGATTAATAAAAATAAATAAATTAAAACTGATAAGGAAGCTATATATATTTATTTAAAATGTTTCAACAAACAACTGACAAGTTGACAACAGAAACGGCTGTCGCACGAACTTCTGTCGCGAGTTTTTTTTATCATAGCCAAACGAACGAAGTCCTTATTCTCATGTCATCCGAGATCAAAATGTCGTGCGATTTATGTCAAAAAATATATCGAACTGACGTTTCGTATCGACAAAATTTTCGTATCTATGGATACTGGAATAGGAACCCATTGAAATTGTGTTGGTTTTGACAGCTGTTCCACATTTGAAACTCATAAGTCTCATAACTTAATAGTATTTGACCACGTAAAGTTAAAATTACGTTACTGCCACATATAAGAAACTTATCATAGTAAAATCTCTTGTTGTAATGCCGTCATTGCCTACGGTTTTTGAACGCATTGTAAAGGACTTACAATATGAGTGTAGATAAACGCTTTAACCATTGGATTTAATGTTTAAAAATATGGCTACGATGTGTTACAAAGAAAATAAACAATTTTTATTTATGTTGACTAACATCATGATGTTGATATTTATCGTCTTATTTTTTGGTCGATATATTATTTTGCTACATCGCTATAGTATTGGTGCCCCGAGCTATCACACGTATGTATGCGATTAACTAGTTAAAAAGTTCCTTTTAAAATTATAAACTAAAATAGATGTCATACAATTCAGAACAATATCGTTTTAAAATTGCTAGTAGTTTTTTACAGTCCGACGGCAAAGAGTCAAAATAAAAAGGAACTTAAATACAATGATGAGGATTAAGGTAAGGAGCAATTTCCGTTACAAATTCAAGAGACATATTCGAGACGCTTCGTCTCCTTAAAACTTTATTTTCAGTCTTTAAAAACTTTTTCTAGTAAAATAAATTAGTATTCAAGTAATTACCTATAACTACATCTTTGAGTTCACATTTTGATGTAATTACAAGAACGTTGCAAGAATTTGGAAAAAAAGAACTACCCTTTTAACCCTATGGTACTGCTAAACTGATGTTATATAACGTTTTAAAACACATTGTAACAAGAATGTCATTATTATAACATCGTAACAGCATCCTTGTTAAACCGTGTTATATAACATTTTATAACACCAATGTACCAGCAGCATTACAATAGGGCTAGAAACACAACCAAGAGTATATTACAAGAAACTGGCCAAGTGCGTGTCGGAACACGCATAATGGAGGGTTCGGTACCTTCAATGGAAAAAGAACCAAACTAATACCAAAAGATCGTATCTGATGACTATGGATTAAGTTTTTTAGAGATAACTCAGAAATTGCTGAACCGATAATGTTCAAAAAAAATTCGTAGAAAGCATGTAATAAGGTGCGTCAGTTCAAAAGTTACATAATTTCTGAAATTTCTGCTTATGGTGGCGTCGTTGATCGGGTCGCCACTTTCCCGAAGAAAGGTTGAGGGAGGCGATGGCTGAAATATGCGTCATACTCGTGAACGGGTGCTGTTTGTGGAGACCGGTCTGTTTAGGGTAACTAGGGCCACACAATTACGTAACTTTTTAGTAATCATATTTAATTTTAGTTTAATTGGCTTTAGACACAACATTCGATGCTTGATTATCCATATTTTTTTATTATATAGAATATATAGATCAAGACACTTGGAGACCTTATACATCTCTAAGGATAATTTGGAAATAGTATGTTTATTGTATACTAGAATCACTTACTTTTTTTATTATTTAAATTCAAAATTTGTTTCTAACTGTTTGTGATGGATTATTATAATTAGGAAATTTATGTACAATACACAGTTCAGGTAAGAAAGTATATCAAACTTGTATGTAAGTAATTCATTTTCACATAGTCAGATTTGGACTCATCTTTTTTCTTTGGTATTTTTCTTAAACTATAACCTATTAATCTTGAAGCAAATCAAATTATTTTGTTCAATATTTTTTGATTTGCAATTTTTTTTTTTTTTTTTTAGGTAGTTACACTACTATATATAAACTGAAAAGATAGATGTCATATACTTCAGAAAAAGTGACCAAACCCTCCGGTGTCTGGCCTCGGACACCGGAGGGTTTGGTCACTTTTTCTGAAGTATATGACATCTATCTTTTCACTATAACCTATTGTTGGTTAATCTAACCTTGGTTTGATATGTTTTCTTATAGAACAACGCAGTATATGTATTGTTTAGTTCTGATGTACTGTTGTTTTGAAAAAATAAGTCCCGCCGAGTTTCTTGCCGGACATAATTCTTCTCGGGTCAGAGGTGTAGGGTTAGAACCGGTGTAGTTTGTTTTTTTTTTCTCTCTTTTACTTTGACGTGTAAAAGTGCCCTTGTGGCCTACTTACTGAATAAATGTTTGAGTTTGAGTTTGAGTTTGAAAATATTCACTTAATCAGAAAAGGTTAAAAACTGTGCAACATGTAGATATTTAGTAAAAAATTGTTTAAAATGTAGTTATATGTATGGAGCGCCCCCCCCCCCGTAAAAATATTTTTTCTGCAATTCAACTACATAACTAAATAGCAGCATACAAAATACACCTTATATCTAAATGTTATTAAAATACGGACAGACAGACATGACGAAATTATGAGGGTTCCGTTTTTGCCAATTTGGCTACGGAACCCTAAATATCGCTTTACTTATTTTAGGAAGAAGCTTACGTAGCTTGAAAAGATTGTCGTTTTTAGAGTACTGAAACAAAAACGCTTTTGGATTTTAGCGTTCAAGGTCATAACCTCATAACACGATACGTTATGTTAGTTTTAGCACAAAATACGTAATTCTATTATAGGCTAAAAACTGGCCGCGTCGGATATGACACGATAATGAGACCAAAAAAACCCATCTAGTTAGATTGCTATACCGTCTTATTGCTAGATCCGGGCATTTGGCAGCTTTTAATGGGTCAGTCAGAGTGACAGACTAGCAAAATTGTTCAATTGGAAAAAAGTTATACCAAAATAGGTAAAGACTCCCAAAGTTACTTAATAAAGAACAGGGCCTATTTTTTTTCTTTTTTTTATTATGGGACTGACCAGCGATTGGCCCTAGTCTCACCTGATGGAAAGTGAAGACAGAGCCTAAGATGGAGCTCACCGGTTCAGTAATAGCTTTGCTTTAAAGATACCGAGATCGTATTTGTCAGGGAATACAGATGGCGGGAGCGCATTCCATTCCTTGGCAGTCCGGACCAAAAAAGACGAAGCAAATCGTTTCGTGCGGACAAAGGGAATGCTAACAATGAACGAGCTTGCTCCCCGCGCCTGGTAGTCCGATGATGGAAAAGGGAAGGTGGAATCAGATCATGAAGTTCTTGTGCGCACTCCCCAAAATGTATCCGATAGAACACCGATAGACAAGCGACTCGACGGCGATGTTCCAGGCTCTGTAATTTTGACTTGACAGCTGAGTCATCGCCAAAAAGTCTATGAGCCCGGTGCCTATATTTTAATATTAGACCAAAAAATATTGCGTAATATTGCGGAACTAAAAACAGTAGGCGACAAACTACGAATTACATTATATGTCGTTTGGCGCTGTTGGGGGCAACATAAACTTTTGGCAATACTTACTTGCTTACTTATTCCGTTGGCTCAACGGCCCAAAGCGAATCTTGGCCCCCGATACTAGAGTGTGCCACTTTTCTCGGTCCCGCGCTAGCTCTTGTTAGATTTGGAGGTCGCGCAGATTAGTATAGCAAATTAGCTAGAGGGGTTTCGTTGCTCTCATTATCATGTCATATTTGACATGGCCAGCTCTCCGTCTATTAGGTACGTACTATACGGTACAAGGCAGTAGGCTGTGCAATAAAACCCCCATTCAGGTACGTCAAACGTAGCGTAACGTATTATTATTATTATTATGTGTTTGTTTTTACCATAATATCTCGGGACCATGGGGTCCCGGACCTTTGGAAGGCATGAGTGGAGCCGAAGCCAACAGCGCATAGGCCCTTTAAAACAATATAATCTAAAAGTGAGGGATACACATGGCAGATACCATCTCCGAACGCACAACATCATACACCCAGATTTTTTATAGTGGTTAACTCCACGTGACCCTCCTCTCAGTGAGGAGATCTCCGGTCTGCTCAGTGCGGGTTATGGGTTGCCCGTCGGTGGCCGTAGCCACAACATCGCGCCAGGTGGTCTAAGCCACCCTGGGGTAGCTCGTAAAGCTAGTAGCTGAGCTCCTACTCCGTCCCAAGGGGACCTGGCGTCTCGCACTGTGCCCTCTGCTGGTTTCAGAGGGACACGCGGAGCCGCACATCGAATGCTGTCTTTGTCTGGCCCCTCTCCTCAGGCCTGTCCGGTTTGGGAGGCCCTGTCCGGCATAGCCCTGAGGATCATTGGAGCATGCAAGCCCCTTCACCACGGCAAGGTGACAGCACTGGACAGACAGTGCTCCAATCCAACTCAACTCAACGCTATAACGACATTGACATTTGCTATTCGAACAGATTTTTATTCAACATTGGTCTCACATTGGTCTCACATTGGTCTCACATTGGTCAGACATTGGTCACACATTGGTCCAATGTCTGACCAATGTGAGACCAATGTTGAATGAAAATCTGTTCGAATAGCAAATGTCAATGTCGTTATAGCGTTGAGTTGAGTTGGGTTGAGTTGGGTTGGAGCTGTGTCTGTCCAGTGTGTGTGTTTTTTTTTCGAATCGCGGCCCCGCTCTTGCGACTCCACTCTGTGCGGCTAATTAAGGCAAGCACAGAGGCAAGGGCCAGATAG
Source organism: Pammene aurita (assembly GCA_947086415.1). Lineage (NCBI taxonomy): Eukaryota > Metazoa > Arthropoda > Insecta > Lepidoptera > Tortricidae > Pammene > Pammene aurita. The sequence continues at coordinate 3,532,209 of OX352304.1, read as the reverse complement.
AAAGGGGCCTCTGGAGGTTAGGGGTCCGTGGTATCGCCACTCACCGTCAGCTCGCTAGAAGCTGCCCCCTTGGGTTTTTTTTATGTATCTGTTACTTTACGGCTGCAGGTCTACCGCGAACGACGAAAATCTAAATATTGTTATCTTCCTCTCTATCTCACTTACGTATACGAGCAAAGGAAACATTTAATAAAAAAATCGGTTTTAGAAATTAGCGGTAAATCCTCTGGATCTATAACTTACGTAACGTACGTTGACGAACCGCTGATATCGGCTTATACTTACTACTTCACGCGACAAAATCACGTCGTACGCCAAGCCTGGTTTTGAATGAGATTTAACCTTCATTGTCATTGACAACAATCCCATTTCAAATGTTGAATAGTTCGATAAAGATTACTTTCACACCCCTTTTGCGAACACCGACACGTATTTTCCTGCCAATTCACGTCACGTTAAGAGGACAAAAATTTAATAGAGCCTCCCCTAGATTTATTGTACTCCGGAAAGGTCTATTTGCCCTGCGGTGAGTCGTGACACTTGTCAGTTTCTCTGTTTGCTTAGGACGATGCTGAGTCGCACGGTTCGATAAATTGGGTTTTGAGTTTTATATGTAGGTACGCTTTGGCCGTAGATTACACCTTGAAAGTAGACATTTTACCCTAGAAATATTCTCTTTACTGTAAATCTCCCTCGTAAGACTCTCTTGACCGCTGCTCTCCAGGCAATCTCCTCTTAACCTCCTATAACCGGTAGTGTGGTTCAAGTAACTTTTTGTGTGGCTGATAATTCACTCTGAGGGATGTGAGTACTTTGATTGAGTCCCTTGACTGCTGCTCTCCAGGCAATCTCCCCTTAACCTGAACTACACTACCGGCTATAGGGTAGTGTAGTTCAGGTAACTTTTTGGACATAACCTCTAAATCTCATAGGTGAATATCCACTGCTCCTTCGTCTATCGACGCTTTTGCATCTTTCGAGCTTTTGCCATGTCGGTAGTCGGCGCGTCTGACTTGTGAGTCCAAAAACCTTGAGGAACTTCAGTAGGAGAGTCAAATCCTCATGTCTCATGGTCGTAAGCATCATAAGTCGCTCTACGCTGTAATGCTCTCCATTATCTCCGTTAATAAAATTTTACCTATTTGTAATAACCCGTTTGCTTACTTACTTGCGCGGTTTGCCAAAAGAGTACCTAGTGTAGAACGATGATACTTTTTTACCAGTAGCTTATTCTACTTCATTTATTTAATCTGTGGCTTAGATGTCACATTCTGAGAAGACGGGTGTAGTATTTTTAGGAAGTTCTTTTGTTTGTGAGAAATCCTTCAAAGCTCTTACGACTCTTATAAAAGTGAAATCCTTATTCTGACATTCAAACCCAAACGTACTACCAGGAATTGTTGAAATCCGTCTGAATTTAGAACGACATTTTCCCAAAATTAAAAGTACGATCTTTAAAAAAAATATGAGCCGGCTTATCAACCCACCATTCCGAATTATCAATTCCCAGCCAAAACCACTCGGCTCCCGTCACCTTCGTTAAGAGAGTAATTCGTATAAAGCCTTTTGTCATTGGAATCCTCAGTGGATTGAAAAGGTTGCAAAGCACTTAATTTTAGTATTTACACACACCAAAAAAGAACCTCCAGAAAATCGGTAAGTATTCTCAAATAATTACCTATCAGATTGTTCATTCAATTTCGGCCTAGGATAAAACGTAATTTAAATATTTCAAACTCTACGATATCGATTTTAAGAGACGCAAATGGCAAATGGAATGAGAATTTAAAAAAGATTGTCATTTAAAGCCTATGGGGTAACTTATTAACGCCGGCGGCAAAAAAGCTTGCAACTATAGGTTTGTTACACGCACTTTGCCGACCCATTTAAAACTCCTTTGAAGAACCTTATACAGCGTACAAATCTCGGTGGGAAGCTCATTCCACAGTTGTTCCGGATTTTTGCCACGGCTCAACGAATCCTGCGGTCCGATTGCTAACCTAATTCCAAAAAATAGCGTAAGCTCTAGTTCTTACGAAAGCGACTGCCATATGATCTTCCAAATCCGAGGGGAAATTATTCTTTAAGGGTACAAAGTCCAGTTTCCCCATCATGCATTCGTTCGCCTAAAGGGGTCTGGTGTGTATCAAGTTATTACGCTCTTTAGAAGTAGGTATCAAATATGTACGTTAAAAATACTCTTGAGCATGAATACCGTGATAATGATTATTAGTCTATATGTCACGTTATACGTAAAATCTATACAAATTACAAACTAGACTGTTTTTATTGCTCTTGAGTTTAGTGTAAAATTTGTTAAGTAAATGCCGATCCAGTACAAAAACATCAGAAAATGGAGCAGTTTATGTTAAAGAATTTGAAGTAAGAAGAATAAATTTGTAGTAGAAAGTTACAACAGTTAGGTGTATCAAAATGACAATCAGCGCAACCTCTAATGTCGTTGGCATCCGACGCTGCGTGATGCGCGATCGCGCAACGTATAGCGGGGATGCTGTAGGGTACGAGAACTGCCAGAGCCTACAGTGTCGTTTAATGTGCCCACTATTTCGTTCCAACACCTCATGGTTCATGATGAGTCATGGTCATCCTTGCCCATTCGGACTCTTGGAAAAAAGTATTCTTTATTTGAATGAGACTATGCCCTCCTAACTGGTAGTGGGCCATGCCCACCGTGCGACGCTTTTTCCGAACGATCATAGTTTTGACGGAATATTGGGCTTAGACCTTTAGTCTTATGGCATCTAACAGTCTCCATAAACTAGTCTGTCTCTGCCTACGAAGCTGGAGGTCCTGGTTACAAATTCCGGTTCAGGTATTTTTTGTGTGTTTGCTTAATCACGATGTTGTGAAATTCAACCTCTTAGGGGTCATCTCCAAACGGGGTTGTGTAAGCATTATTATTGATAAATACTTTAACTTGTAAGGATAACTACTTTTTATTTAGCATCATCTTAAAATACTGTCAATTGACTATTCCTTGTTGCTCGTTCCCGCCATTTTGATGTTATAAAATGACGGGTATATAGCTGCGGCCGCCATTCGGATCTTGACCAGATTGTTGTTAAGACGTCTTGAAATTATTATTGTCATATAGTGTAATTTATTAATATTTAAACCTTGTGACAAACGAATACAAGTGTAAATACTGGTAAAGTACTGGTTTATTTTGGCTGATTTGGGGATGTGGCGCTGCTGTGCACCGAACAATATCAGCTCCGTGTATTTCTCGTTCTTAAAAATGTAAAAAGCTAATAAATCTCCTTAAAATCTCACCTTGGACAAAAAGTGAAGTGCAAAGTTGTTATAACAATAAAAAGTTACTCGAAATATCGTGAAAAAAGGCATAAAAACAATAAAAAAGTGTTACGTCGAAGTTTGTTTACAGTGCAAAAACTAAGTACTTTTATCGAATGTGATTCCAGTGCTTCATATTAATAACTTTCTTGGAGTGTATACGGACTAAAGTGGCTATAAAAGAAGTGACAAATAGACAATTCATCACAATTATAACCTAAAAGACAATGATTTAGCGCATCCTTCTTGCATAAACGTCACAGGCCGTTGTTCACGTTAATTAATTACAGCACCATCTAGCGCCGAGTACCGAAAAACGAACAGTACTACTACTCACTCATAGAGGGCGCAAAAGTAAAGACCGATCAATCAATATTGCTACTCGCCACTAGAGGGCAGCTAAGTAAATAGTCTTCTGTAAAAACAAAGCTGAAAGAAAAAAAATTGAGGGACTGGAACGTATTCTAAAAAATATCCAAGAGGACCTGAACCTTCAAAAACTAGAACTTCAGGAAATGAAGGAAAGTATTACCAAATCAATAAACGATAATACAAACAGCAAATTTCAGCAAATCGAAAGCCAATACACAGAATTAAGAGAGAGGCTAGACAGCCAAGAGTTGAGATTAGAGCGAATGGAAAGAGAGTCGACACAAAGGAATTTAACAATATTCGGTGTAGAGGAAAGAGAAAGAAACTATTTTGAACTACAAAACACAACCATTGAAATTATAAATAACATAGCTAAAATACACTGCGCAAAAACTGAGATAGAGCTGGTGAAGAGACTGGGAAGAAAGGGAGATCACCCCAGACCCATCATGGTTGTTCTAACTACCATGGGAAAAAAGATAGAAATTCTTAAAAATAAATCCAACTTCGAAAAAACTAATTACTACATAAAACAATACTTCCCGGCCAAAGTGGTGGAAGAAAGAAAAAAACTAATTATAGAAATGAAGGAGAGGAAAGAAAAGGGGGAAAATGTCACACTGAGATACAACAAATTGGTACCTGCCAAATCGAACCATACAATAAATGGAAAAAAGAGGAACAAAAGCGAGTGGAAGGGCAATAAAAGGAACTTATCATTATCGCCTGAAAATATAAGTTTAAACGACAAGCAACATAACTTTAATAAACCGGCCCAACAAATCCCAAAGAGAAACAAAATGGACATAACCCAATACATGACACCGCCTAGAATCGTCATGACTACACCGTCCACCTCTGACCCCCCCGCCCCTTCATCACCACAACAATAGCAACTAGCAGCGACCCCTCCACAACCTCCAATACGGCTTGTCACCGCGGAAACCAACGACTACGACCCTCCAGAACAACAAATATATACCTGTACGTTCAACGTCAGATCTCTATCATCAACAGAGAGGCTTATAGAATTCAAAGAAGCAATATCGCAAATGAAATACGACATTATTGGCTTGGCGGAAAGAAGAAGAACAGGAAGTAAAGTACTTGAAGACGCAGACCACATATTATGCCACATAGGGGAAAAGAAAGGTCACTACGGCGTAGGATTTATAATAAAAACTAAATATAAAAGAAACATCGAGAACTTTTACCCTGTCTCAGATCGAGTATGTGCTCTCCATATGAAATTCGGGAAAATGTCATTGTCATTAATTCAAGTCTACGCCCCTACCCTAGACGCGAGCACAGAAGATGTCGACAAATTCTACCATAACATAGATGCAGCATTACAGACATGTGAAAATAATATAATCTTGATGGGAGATTTTAACGCTAAAATCGGAACGCCTAAACCATATGAAAGTTCTATCATGGGAAAGTTCGGTTATGGGGAGAGAAACGCGAGAGGAGAGAGACTCGTACAGTTCGCCCTGCAAAATAATCTCACCATAATGAACACAATTTTCAAAAAGAACTTAAAAAACAGATGGACTTGGATCTCACCAAACAAACTAGTAAAAAATGAAATAGACTATATTCTAACAAACATTCCAAAAAGATTTACAAATATTGAAGTAATATGTAACCTCAACTACCCTAGCGACCACCGACTCCTACGAGGGACTTTAAAATTAATAAACATAAAAAAATGCAGAGCGAGTTATAGTATAAAGAACAACCAAATTAAATGCCAAAATGAAGAAGTTCAATTCCTACACCACCTCAAAGAAAACATGGCCACCAACCCGCCCTGTACACAGACAAACAATGTTGAATTATACTACAGAAAACTTGAGAATAATATAATTTCAAGCATAACATCAATAAAAACACAAGATAAAATTAAAAAACCAAGCGTCATTACAGAACAAACAAACTACTGAAAAAAAGGCAAGAACTACAAAAAATAAAACCAAAAACAAAGGAACAAAAAAAAGAATTAGCCTTTCTATACAAGACAACAAGCAAGCACATAAAAAATGACTACTACCAGCATCGACTTCAAACTATACAAAAACATATGGAAAGCTCAGGAAGTTCGAAAAAAGCTTTTAAAGAACTCAACAAGATAAAAGAATGGATACCGGCTCTAACAAAAAATGGGAAAAAGACTAAGGAAAAACAGACGCGATTAGACGTTGTTAATATAGCTACTGACTTCTACCGAAAGCTCTACTCTTGCCAACAGCCCGAGCAAACAGACATAGAATACGAAAGTAGTATAACACCGCCGCACAATTTTAGCCCCACAGACATAATTAAAAAAATAGAAAAATTAAAATCAGATAAAAGCACTGGCCCGGACTCTATTTCCAACGAAACGCTTAAGTTAGCTTAAGTTAGACATATTATAGCGACGCCTCTTACGCACCTATTTAATAAAATCTTACAAGAAAAAAAAGTACCAACTAAATGGACCGAATCGAACATAATACTTCTACACAAAAAAGGCAGTCACGCAGATATAGCTAACTATCGCCCAATCAGCCTGCTACCAAGCATATACAAACTTTTCGCTATGTGCTTAGAGGAACGAATAAGCCACAACATAGAGCAAAATCAACCAGTAGAGCAAGCGGGGTTCCGTAAAAGTTTTAGTACTATGGACCATATCCACACAGTTGACCAAGTTATTGAAAAATATACGGAATTCAAACGACCGTTATACGTGGCGTTCATAGACTACGCAAAAGCGTTCGACTCTATATCACATTACGGCATTTGGAACGCACTAAGAGCTCAAAACGTACATGAGACGTACATACAAATATTAAAAGATATTTACAGTAAAAGTACAAGCAAAATCAAACTGGATCGAACCGGTGAGCCCATAGACATAAAGCGTGGTGTAAAACAGGGCGACCCATTGTCGCCAAAACTATTTATTGCAGTTCTGCAAAATATTATGAAGGACCTAGAGTGGACCCACAAAGGCTTATTAATAAATGGAAAATATTTAAGCAACTTACGGTTCGCAGACGACATCGTGATTTTCGCGGAAACGGCACGCGACTTAGAGACAATGATAAATGACTTAAACCACGTCAGCAAAAACATAGGCTTAGAGTTAAACATACAAAAAACTAAGATTATAACAAACTCTATTTGTAGAGAAATAAAAGTGAACTCGAGAGCCTTAGAATATGTTCAAGAGTATGTCTACTTGGGCAAATTAATTTCTTTTAACAAAAATAGGAAAACCGAAGAAGTTTCGAGAAGAATTGCCATTACATGGAACAAATTTTGGAAATATAAAGAAATTTTAAAATCAAACATGTCCATGAAGCTAAAGAAAAAAGTTCTCGACACCTGCCTTTTGCCTAGTCTGACTTATGCATGCCAGTCGTGGATATTCAACAACGACGCGAGAAATAAAATACAACGCTGTCAACGTGCCATGGAACGAAGTGTTTTAAACTTTAAGCTTATTTACAAAAAAAGGAATACAGACATAAGGAAGAAAACTGGAATAATAGACGCCCTAACTTTCGCACAAAAATTAAAATGGAAGTGGTGCGGCCATACAGCGCGAATGCACAAAGAGAGGTGGGCAAAAATAATTACTCTATGGCGCGGTCCTTCGGGAAAAAGAAAAAGAGGAAAGCCCAAGGAAAGATGGCTCGATGAAATCGTGTCCACAGCTGGCAAAGACTGGTTACAGAAAGCTCAAGACAGGAAATACTGGCAAAAACTGGAGGAGGCCTTCACCCGACGAGGGGTCCCTGCGATCTTAATAACATAAATTTTATTATTATTACTATTTTATTACCTTACTGTACCGCAGAGAACTAATAAAGGCTTTTTATTTATTTTTATTTACTGGCTTATTTTATAATCCTAGTGATATCCCCTACATCTCAGCAGTGGGATCTAACAAAAATCGACAGGATTTTTGCCACGCCGCACAAAAACGTAAGGTTTTCATTTTTTTTATAATAAATTAGATTGATATTTTCCGTAACGGAGTAAATCCGGAGGTTTATATGGTTAGTTTAACATGGTCATTTTGCCAAAGGTTATTTTGGATATGCACATGTTAGATGGTATGTTTATTAATAATTGAAGGTAAACTGTATTTTCCGTAACGGAGTAAGTCCGGAGGTTTATATGGTTAGTCCTACATGGACATTTTGCCAAAGGTTGTTCTTTTGGATATGCACATGTTAGAGGGAGATGTTTGTTATGTTGTTACATAATCAATATAATTAATTATCAGAGAGATTAGTAAGTCAGATATTGTTGTCATCATTCCTAATAAAGATAGCTTCACAATCCATAAACATATGTTCTGTTATTTAAAATCAACTTTTATGACCTAACCTTCAATTCAATAAGTATAGTTTGATATTCGCTTAAATTTGGAATAAAATCACGCTGGTAATATTATAACCGTATAATTCGCCTACAGTATGTCTCTGTAAATTATGCACTACTTATATTTTGCAGTAGTCAAATTAATCTTCTAAAATACTACCCGGCAATTTATGTTCGAAGAATTGCGGGGATTAATTTTAAATTAATAATTTCATATGAAGTAAATTATTTTTTCGATGTCTTATGATATTATTTAAAGATGCAATTCTGAAGCCCTTTTTGGAAAGCGCATATTATTTCAAAACAATTTTACGAATATTACGAATATCATGCCGCAGGCTGCATTCAAAATATTTTGTATCTCTTTCTAATAAGTAAATTTGTAAACAAGTTGAAAATAATAAAAGATCTTAGGACAAGGTAATTTACATTCCTTTTCCGTTATTATCACAAACAAATATAATATTGTTTCGACAACGGAATATTCAGTAACGAAATTAATATGCTTTATGAATATGATTAAAATGAAACAATAATTTATTAGAAACTCCTTAACGCCTGTAGTGTGTACAATGTCTCTTAGTGGTTCACGCTTATGTATGACTTCATATTATTAAAATGTTTATAATTACTATTACTTCTCGGGACCCATTATTGTCGTTAAAATTATTATGGTTAAATGTCAATTAATACCAAGTGCGTTTGGATATACATAAAAGTGTAAAGTTTTCAAGTTAACGTGATCGTTCACGCCATAGCTAAGTAACAGCTTAAGACTGGTATTAACTCGGATTTAGTATAAATCAATTTCAGAGGTATGAACCAAGGTGATTAAATAAAGGGTGTAAAGAAAAGAAAGTTTATTTTACAATAATTAATAAATGACCTGTATAGCTTTGTCTAAGTACAAGTTATATCCCATACATATTTCGTCTTAATAAACGGTACTATAAAGTTCATAGTAATTACCTTTTATACTTATATAAGTCTCGGTGTGGTAACTGACCGAAGTATTTTTGAGTTCTTTACTTCCTTATTGTATTCAACCCAATAAATAAATATAATGATTAAATCACAATAGTTAAGTTAAATGGGTACATTGACTATTCACATGTCTGTTTATATACAAAACTAGCTGTGCCCGCGGCTCCGCCCGCGTGGAATTCGGTCTGTGTCAGTAAGCGGCTAATTCACCCCTAATTTCTCTCCCGCTACCCTGGAGGCGGAACTTGAAGTAGTTGACAGATGGATTTATCCTATTAATTTTTATTGGCATGATTTAAACGACATAGAATAGTAGGTGTATATCGGACGATACAGGACCACTTTTGTATTTATATGTTCATGTCCACGGCAAATGTCATCCAAATCGATCCTCCCGTCAAATCAGTCTAAGCATGAAAGGTAAGAACAGGGGCGGTTGAAATGGGGGGTGGGGGGGGGGGGGGCGGTGTCACAAATGCAGAAATGTTTTTTTTTCTATTTGAGGAATTAGTAATCCTTAAGGGGTGATTTCCGGGATAACAATGCAAAAAAAAACCGGCCAAGAGCATGTCGGGCGATGCTCAGTGTAGTTTGTAGTTACGAAACATCCGTTCAAACGGTCGTTTATTAAGGGATATTTGGCAGCGCTTACGTCAGTCTACTATCCGGCACATCCTTTCACTATGCGATTTTGACTAATAATTCAAAAACGGCTGAACCGATTTTATTCCATATAGTTTTTATTGAAAGTTCTTATCAGGCCTCACCAAATTTCTAGGCTTTCTAGTGCGAACAGTAACTGAGCTAGACCGTGGACAGACGGACGGACATGGCGAAACTATAAGGGTTCCTAGTTGACTACGGAACCCTAAAAAGAGATAAATAGTAGTTTATGTAACTGTTACGTAATAAGGCCTAATTATATACAGAAGCATACACTGCTTTACCTCATATTAAAAATCCACTGAAACCATGCGTGTCGGGGGGGGGGGGGGGGGCGGTCAGGGGCGGATTTTGATTACGTTACCGTAGGTAATGAGTTTTCATACGTTTTTACCACACTGTCACAGATAATAAATACACTGATGTTACGTTACTGGTTGCAATAATTGTGGTAATTACATACTTCAAGGTAAGCACATTACAATGCACTAATGAACGCCAGAGAAAAATAAAATACGTGAGTGTCGTGGAACACTCTGTTGGAACGAAGTTATGTTATTTAATTTTTTTTCATTTTTGACTTTTTCGTAAATTTTGTGGTTTTAATTTTTTTTTGTATTTTTATGAAATTTTTGAAATTTAAAAAAATTTTGAAACTAGAAATATTTGAAATTTTTGAAATGTTTGAACCTTGAAATTTTTGAAATTTATGAAATTTTTGAAATTTAGAAATTTTGCCATTTTTTACATTTTTTACTTTTACGTTCTCGACTTTTTTCACTTTTATCACTTTGTCACTTCTCACTTTCACTACAATTCACTTCACTTCACTTTATTCTATTTTATATATTTTTTATTTCATTCCATTTTACATGTTTCTCAATCGTATGGGTGTCGCGTTTTCGTGACGTGACGGTTTTTCGTGACGGTCACGTGACTTTTTTTCACCTAGCCCCCCATCCGGGAACCGTCCAATAAGGAACTTCGTTCCAAAACTACCACCGGTTCTAACCCTACACCTCTGGCCCAAGAAGTATTATGACCGAAAAGATACTCGACGGGACTTATTTTTTTCAAAACAGTAATACATTAGATCTTAAAGATACAAAATAATGCGTAGTTCTTCAAGAAGACATCATCAAAACAGCTCGAGAGACAGATAATGTACCTATTGTTTAATTATAAGGAAAAATAAATCCTAATCTGACTGCTTCACAAAACGTTTGATATGTTTTCCTATCTAAACGGTGTCCTATAAATGTTGTAGTAGTTTTTTGGTTTGGGCCATGCATCTTTGTCCGTCATATACTCGTATAATACTCGAACCTGCAATAACCCTTTGACATTCATGACATTTTCAAATATTTCTTAAGAGCGGGTAAAGGTAAATTTAAAGCATCGACGGGTAACATGTTATAAATATGAACACCTTGACCAAAAAATTACAAATTATTTAAATACCAAATTTCATCTAAATACAGACAGCGGTTATTGGTTGTTTCTTCCCCATGTACTCTTTCACCCCTTTTGTATCCGTTTAAAGGATAATTTCCGAGATAAAACTATTTTATTTCCTTTTTTAATTAATTATCTCCATACCAAATTTTATCTAAATCGATTCTGCGGTTAATAATTCCCTATACAAATTTCCAACTCTCTTTTCACCCCCTTAGGGTTGATTTTCGGAGTGAAAACTATCATGTGTCCTTTCTTGAGACCCATACTATACCAAATTTCATCTTTATCAGTTCAGCGGTTAAAAAATCGTCATACCAACTTCCAACCCCCTTTTCGGGGTGAAAGGGTTTATTTTCGGGATGAAAACTATTTTGTCGTTTCTCGGGACTCAAATTATCTGCATACTAATTTCTATTAAAAAAATCTCCATACAAACTTTCAACCCCCTTTTCACCCCCTCCAGGGTTGATTTTCGGGATGAAAACTATTCTTTGTCCTTTCCCGGGACTCAAACTATCTCTACACAAAATTCATCAAAATCCGTTCAGCCGTTTTCACGTGATAGATGTATAGATAGATAGTTTTTATTGAAAGTACCTTTCAGGCTTCACTTCCATTATTTTTTTTGGACCTATGGTTCTAAAGTAAGGTGGGGGGGGGGGGTTCAAGATGAAACTATCCTTTGTCCTTTCTCGAGACCCATACTATCTCTATACCAATTTTCATCTAGATCTGTTCAGCGGTAAAAAAATCCTCATACCAACTTCCAACCCCCTTTTCACCCCCACAAGGGTTTGAAAACTATCCTATGACGTTTCTCGAGACTCAAATTATCTCCATACTTATTTCTATCTAAATCGTTTCAGCGGTTAAAAATTCTCCATACAAACTTTCAACCCCATTTTCACCCCCACCAGGGTTGATTTTCGGGATTAAAACTATATATTATCCTTTCCCGAGACTAAAACTATCTCTATACAAAATTTCATCGAAATCCGTTCAGCCGTTTTCACGTGATGCGCGGTCAAATAAACAGACAAACAGATAAACAGACAAAAATTCTAAAAATTGTTGGAACGTGTTCTGTTATCGATTCTAAGTATCCCCAGCCAACTTTTTTTCGATTATCTTCCATGTACAGACTTTCGACCCTCTTCAGCTTTATTATATGTATAGATAAAGTAACAAAATAAGAACAAGAGCCTAGTCGAGATTTGTTAATCTCGTGTATGTCGTCGGCATATTACCACGCATATAATCCCATGTGTGTATTCTGTTTTATCGAGGTATATGATCATAAATAATATATTCACTTATAATGTGAATTGATCTCTATTTTTGCCTGATAAAGGTTTAGATGGCAATTGACATAGTAAAGGATATTACCGATTTTAATTACAGAGGAAGTTGATGGAAAATCGACGTGACATGATGATTTGACGATATATTATAATTGTGTCCACTAATGACTAATGAGCAAAGTATTGCTTATAAATTTACGAACTGAATCATTTCCTTTTTACACAACTCTTAAAAGAAAGGAGAGTTATTATTTAATCATAGAGTGAGAAGAATACGCCAATTATAGTCAAAACGCGAATAAATGCCAATGATAGTCAAAACGCGAATAAATAAAACTGAAGTTGCCTGAATATAATAACTAGTATGTCGAGTGTAATCGTTATAACATTTATTTTTGATCATTTATTTAAATGTTCATTCAAGCAATACCTGTATTTAACAGGTAGAGACCACGCGTACTTGAATTCATAATACCTTTGATTATGTTTCGATGTGTAGAGTCACATGTAGAGTCGATATGTGGAGTCACGTGTAGAGTCGATATGTAGAGTCGATATGTAGAGTCGATATGTAGAGTCGATATGTAGAGTCGGTATGTAGAGTCGGTATGTAGAGTCGGTATGTAGAGTCGATATGTAGAGTCGCTATGTAGAGTCGCTATGTAGAGTCGCTATGTAGAGTCGATATGTAGAGTCACATGTAGACTCGATATGTAGTCACGTATAGTGTCGAAATAAAAAGTTACGTATAGTGTCGAAATATAAAGTCGCATTTGGAGTCGATGTAGACTCAACGCGTAGAGACGAAAAATGACATGTAGAGTCAAATGCAGAATAAAGACTTATATGATTCTTATGTAAAGCCAAATGTTTGAGGTGACACGTATGAAGTGGACCACGCATATGGTGGGGTTAATGCAACAAACGTGAACGGACATGTCAGACTTTTTTTTTCAGGCGTACCTAAATAGATCTATTCATCTATATAACCTACTTATGTGAAGCACGTGAATGAACGTGCGGGATTTTTATTCAGACCTACCTTAATAATCTAGTACCTATGAAACGCACGTGGATGAACGTGCGGTACTTTGAATAAAACCTACTTAAATGTATCAAGTACCTGCGCTACGCACGTGAATAATGTGCGAAACTCTCATTCAGTTTTACCGTAATATATCAATAATATACCTAGCAATATTTTTATCACTTTTAGGGAAAGTAATCAATAAACTTTGAATATCATGCGATTATGAGAATGTACGATATACGTTATGATATATTCAAGAGCTTGGCCCTTGTACGTGTACGTAAAACGCCAATACTTTTATCTACAGTCATGTAAAGTATGGACAACTCAAATGAAATAAATCACAGATAATCAAATCAAATAAGACGTCAAAAAAGTGGTTTCAGTGGTCTCTGATTACATTTACTATTTTATTATTAAAGCTCGTCAATTATCATTGTAATATTTTGTATGTATGCCTAACAAATATCAGACGTTAATTTAATCGTTTATGCAGTTTGAGAATTTTAATTTAATGAAGTGCAATACCTATTTCTATAAATTATTTACCTACATTTAACCTAATAGTAAACTTTGACGACATTTAACATGAAAGCTGGTTAACAGGCAAATCCCTTTTACTAAATGGGTGAATGCATCTCTGAAAAGTACATTTTATGAATCTTTTTGAATTTAGTATACTAAACTAAACGTACAGTTAGTTAAAAGAATATAGTAACTATAATAAACATAAGAAGATACATTAAAGGAATTAAACATTATATTTAATATTATCCGTACAGTTAGTCAAAATAATATAGTAACAATAATAAACATAAGAGAAATAAATAAAGGAATCAAACATTATAGTTAATATTATTCGTTATCATGTTATGTCCTGAGGTCAATGACAAAAGGGCAAAATTAGGTTTGTTAAATTGATGTATCCAGCTTTAACTTTCTGCGACTACTGCAGAGTGCAAATTGAGGTTCGTAAGGAACTTGCATAATAAAAACTTTGCAAAACCACATACTTGGTACTGCTTATTTACATTAGTTAACTATTGGTGAAACTGGTTCAGTAATTATTTTATTTTTCAATTCATTGGTTAAGGCGCTGATTTTTCTGGTAAAAATAGGATAATGACGACACTATGTTTAGCTTGCTTTTATCGCTACTAAACAAGTTACTTATTATTATTATATAAGTATTTCACATATATATATAAGTTCATAGTACCAGACCACTAAGACTGATTTATTATCACATTGGATAATGTTAGGAATCCAGCAATACGAGATCATTTTAATTAATTAATTGATAATATATCAAAGTTCATAGTACCAGACCACTAAGACTGATTCATTATCACATTGGATAATGTTAAGAATCCAGCAATACAAGATCATTTTAATCAATTAATTATTCATTTTAATTATTTAATTATAAGTTTTGACACGTAGTTTTAATGATTTCGGTTTTTTGACTGACAAAAATATATCTAATCTAAATAGAAATAGAAATAGAAATATCTTTATTCGTGACATTACAGACAAAACAAATAAACTACAGATAATTATAGAATAAAACAGGTGTCACGAAATGGCCTTTTCTCAGCATGTTGCTAGCGTTAGCCAGCGCTGATCTTCCGAAAAGACCATCGGGTGAAAATTTCACGGCAGGTAACAAACATATTTAGCGAGTACAATCTATGATAACAAAAAGGCAATAAAAAAAAACCATCAGTAATAAACTTCAAGAGAACAATAGAAATGGAAAACTTAATAAAAGAAAAATATAAGTACCTTATAACTACAACGCAACAATCTAATGACCACGCATCTGACCGGACATGCGGTAGCCTAACATTATAACTCTCAGCCACTAGCGCCAGGGTCAACGCCGTCAACGGCAGACACGTGAAACATAGCACAAAACAATACACTCTAACCTAAAAATCGTGGCTTACATACGACACAGGAGACTATAACTGAAAGAATACAATACACAACATAGCAACAGAAGAAAGCGGGCAAAAAAGACAATTGTTAACAAGGAAAATACACACAGCAACGCAAAAGGAACATAACTTAGCGGTACGGTATTACAAACAACTAGTATCAACTCTACAAGTTTCCTCGTTGAGTTGGTGACAAAGCATAAACTTTTTAATGTTCAATTTAAAGCTATGACTACTTTTTAGGTCCCTCAATGGCGGTGGAATATTGTTCCAGCATTTTGACGCCGCATATCGAAAGCTCCCTCGGAAAGCGGCCGACGCATGACGAGGCGTCAGCAAATACAACCTACACTCCCGGCGTTCACGTAACCTGATGCCAGCTAGCTTTTCAAATAGATAAGCAGGACTCTTATACTGAAGCACTCCGAACAGCAAGCAAGCCAAGTGAAGCTTACGACGGTGGTGCATTTTAAGCAAGTTGTGCTTATTAAGAAATGGGGTAACATGGCCTCTCAACGGGACACTAAAGCAAAACCGAGCGCAAGCATTTTGAACCCTTTGGATGAGTTTTTTTGTTTTAGAGAGAAGTCTAGGGCCAAATACTGTGTCCACGTAGTTCAGTTTAGATAAAACAAGTGATTCAACTAACCTGATCCGTAAGTTTTCATTAATATATGCTCTAATTTGGTACAGAATCTTAAGTTTATAGAAACAACTCCTAACAGCCTCGGCTACATGCTTTTCATATCGAAGCCCACAGTCCATTAAGAGGCCCAAATTACGAGCCTCATATGTTCGCTCAATGGGTTCCTCCATCAGCCTAATGTCTAGTGCACTACTGATACCATCCAGTTGTTTTTTGGTGCCAAAAATAATGTATTTGGTTTTACTGGGATTAAGTACAAGGCAGTTTTCTCTGGCCCAGCTTGCAATACTAACAAGGTCCAGATTAAGCTTCTCCAAGGCACTGTTAATTTCTGTTGGCTTACAAGAGATATATACCTGAATGTCATCTGCATAGATGTGGTACTTGCAATGAGTGATGTGGAATTTTATATCAGCGGAATATAAAATGAATAGTAGCGGACCGATGACTGATCCCTGAGGAACCCCTCTAGTAAGGCCAGTCCTGTCCGAGTACAGTGAGGAACCATCATTGAGACTTACTTTCACTTTTTGGGACCGCTTATAGAGGTAGCTGTCAAACCACTTAATAGTACTATTGTCAAAACCATAGTATCTCAGCTTGGACAGTAACAGGCTTATATTTAAACAATCAAATGCCCGGGAAAAATCAAGGAGTACTAGTATTGTGCACATTCCCTTATCTTGAGCATCCAAGATGTTGTCAGTGACATCCAGTAAAGCAGTCATTGTACTGCGACCTTGGCGAAACCCTGACTGAACATCCGGCAAAATATTGTTACTCTCTATGTAGTGCCTTAACTGGTAAGATACAGCTTTTTCCAATATTTTTGACATACATGGCAGTATGCTGATAGGTCTAAGGTCTTTAATCTCAGTTGGGTTTGAGTTTTTGGGTAAGGGCTGTACAATGGCTAATTTCCACACATCTGGAAAAGTGGATGTAAGTAAGGAGGTATTTATTATACTTGTAATAGTGTCAATGGTATGCGGGAGTGTCATTATCAGCATATTTAGATTAATACCGTCACAGCCTTCAGCATTAGATTTTAAACTTTTTATAATTTTAATAATCTGGTCAGAGCTAATGGTATCTAAATGGAAAATAGAATCACTGTACCTGTGGAACTCTAAAAATGTCAACTTTGATATAGTGACATCTGAAATACCTGGCAGGCTAAGAAAATGTGTGTTTAAGACAGTAGGATTGTTGAGACAAGAGGGTATTTCAGTGATTTTTTTGGGCAGCAAATTAGATTTTAAATTCTTCCATAATGCTTTAGGTTGATTTATTTTATTATTAATATTTAGATTAAAATAGGCAATTTTTTCAGTATAAAGTGCTTTATTTACAACTGATTTTAGGTCTTTGTAATATTTTTTCTTAGACTCACATTGGTTTTTATGGAAATCTGCAGCAGCTTTGTCTCGCAATCGCATCATGACCTTGACTGTATCAGTAATCCAAGGATAGGACTGGGCCTTGACCAAGGATCTCCTCAGGGGTGCATGTAGATCAAATATTTCAAGTACTTGATGGTTGAAAGTACTCACCATATCATTAACATTTCCCAGCTTAGACACTATGTCCCAATGAACACTCTGCAAGTCCACATCCAGGTCATCAGAACAGATGTTTTTCAGCGGCCTATAGACAATGCAGTATGGCCTAGGCTTGGTTTTCTGTATGTTGAAGTTGCATACTACCATGCAGTGACCGTACAGGGTACCAACATGTTCTATTGTTGTGCTTTTTGGCTCTATGTCTGCACAAACAATGTCAATCAGCGATTGGCTAGTATCAGTAAAATGCTGAGATATTAATTGAGATAACCCAAAACTAGTTATGAAATTGTTAAACCCTGTATTTTTACTGCTATTGTTATCTAACAGGTTTAAGTTGAAATCACCTAGTACTACCAAAGCATCGTAGCAGGGTGTTGAGCTAATCGTGTCAGTAATAGCATCCAGAAATAATTGAAGATCCATCCAAGGTGGACGATATGCTGTACCGATTACCAGCTTCTTCCCATTGAGAGACAATGTAATCCACATCTGCTCAACCAACTTATGATCAGGATCGACGGGATGAGGCAAGGTGCGTGCATTAAGATTACGCTTAATATAAAAGCCTACGCCTCCACCACGTGATCGCGCGCCCTGAGGTCTAGGAATATGGTGGAAACTGAACCCCGGAAGTACTGGCGCTCGGCCCTCCTGACCTGCTCTCAACCACGTCTCATTGATCGCTAAAACATCAACATCTTGCCGGGTAGCCGCCGCTATGAAGTCGTCATGATTAGTGCCAAGGGAACCAGCATTGAATAAACCAATATTAAGCGATTTATTTAACATTTTGTTTCTATATATATAAGACCAAACACATTTGTATAAAACATATCAAGCTCGCCAATGAGGCCCGGATCTCCTCCCGGAATGCTCGCTGCTCGGAAATGTACTCCTGGAACTCCTGGCGTAGCGCTGCAACTTCGGCTCCCTGGCTCGTATCAGCGGAAGAAGAAGAGTCTTCCGGGGGACCCTGCATATTGTATGCAGCTCTGACTGGGGTGTTGGTATTTCCCGTCTTCTCCTTTTTGGCCTTGCATTCAGTGCATATCCAGTCCTTAGGGATATCACCTTTTTCAGGCAGGGCCTCACAGTCCCTGTGATAAAGGCACTTACACTGCGGACAGGTAGCGCCACCTCCACGCGGCGACATGAACTTCTTGCAGCCCATGCATTTGTTCATCGTGGAATTCGTGATTATCGGGCTGCTAACGGAGGAGTATAAAAGTTCCTATCGTAGACGCTAGATGGCGCTAATATAAAAGTTATTTGGACAGATGTCTTATTATTTTTATATCCGTACCCACACGTAAAAAAAAAAAAAAAAACAAAACTGGGCGCACACAACAATTATAACTTACTAGCGCACTAATACAGGCACGCCGTTATCTACGAACACTAGCACAACTTTATAGCTCACTGATGTAAACACTGAACAGTTTCGATACTAGGTAACTATTACTTTAATATTTATTAGCGATGTAGTAGCGCACGCACACTACGTACGTGTTACCGTCCGTGACGTCACTCTTACTCTCAAATAGTCTTATTAAACATAAATGAATATTATTTATTAATTGAAACATCGATACAAATATGATAATTAAATTATGATTAATAAACTTGTATAAAAAAAATTATCTTAGCGCGGCTAAGTAATCGTGACAAAGTAAAATTAACACAAAATAAATTGCCTATATGTTTTAAAAATCAAAGTCAATAATATACTTACAAAAGAATACGTTTGCGTTACTTTAGCGTTGCCTTATTGTACTTTTGGACAATTATCGGTAGATAACATTAAAACGTATATCACTATACTTATTAGATAACTAACCACAGTAGAACACCTCGAAGTTCAACTTAAAATAAATGAAACCAAATTAAAATGAATTAAAACAACTCCGCGCTTGAAAAAAAAATATTTTGATCCAAAATGTTACTCTAATCTTAACGCGTCAAGTTGTATATTAGCAAACCCTAATCAAAACAAAAGTTACTTACTTCATAATCATAATCATTTATTTATTTAATAGATAGGTTATAATATTTAATGCTTAAACTTATACTTTTAAAACGTAAATAAACAATTACATAATTGTCATTATAATATTTAGGTAATCATACATGTTGAAATGTGTATATGTTGAAAATAACAAGACTAAATTATTCACGTTTCTAAAGAAAGTGTTACAAGTTTCAGACTGATGACCAGGAGCGTCCAGGTAAAAGGGCCAGGGTTTGGTATTTCTTTACCACCCAGGAGTGCCCAGGTGAGAGGGTCGGGGTGTAGAACACTTCCGACCCAGGAGCGCCAAATTGAGATGGCTAGGGTTATGATATTCTTCTGCCTTAAGAACGGCATCATCTTCACCTACATCTTCTCTGACGCTACGCTCTCGAAATAATGATAATGGTCGTCACGGCATGTGTAGTGGTATGGTTCAGAACGCTACGCCATGCTGCACGACTCTCCGCTGTCGTTATGTATTCAACTACGTTGTAAGTGATAATAAAATTGGTCTGAATCAATCATGCGGTTATACATGTGGTATTGTGCGATATTCATGTGAAAGTGATACGTATTATGTTTTGTGTATGTATTTTACGTTATAACGTTTCCTTCTAATTTGAATTTTCAAATGCATTAAACAGGCTGTATTCATATATCTAAATCTATCATTATTCAATCATTTTAACAACTGTGTTACACCTTATTGGTATTACTTAAGCTTGATGATAAAGTCATGTAATTAAATATTATGAAGAAGAATTATTATTATGACCTTTGATGTATTGATATATTACTATTCAATAATTTTAACTGTTATGATATATCTTATTCTTAATACACAAACTTTATGATAAAGTCCTAATAATTAAATATTATGAAGTCGATAAGCAATATATTATGAAGTTAAGAAGTCGATAGAATAATCATTTATTTCCTTTGTTGTTTGCACTGAATGAAATAAACTTGTACTACTTTTACAATGAGCACTTATGTACAAAGGCCAACTTAATCATAAAGATAATGAGTAATCAACTCTTTGTGAACTTCTATACTTTATAATCGATGATAGTTCATTTTACATTGTATAATCATTTATAATAATATACTACAATGATGTGAAACTGATAGTCAAGGGTTGACATGACCATGAGTAATATAAAAACATTATTTAATTAACTTATTACAAGAGAAAATGTATTAAATCCGATGTGTTAAGATTCAAAACTCTAATTATGTTATTAATATGGGTATTTAAACGGTTTGTATTCATTACCTTTTATTGTCAGAATTGATCTGTAAATTATTTTATTTGAGCTATTATTTCATTAAGTTTTGGCGAAGGGTCTCGCCTCGAATAGGATGGCCGAGCTGTAAGCATTATTATTGATAAATAATAATAATAATAATAATAAATACTCTTTATTGCACACCTCATACAGTTACAAGCACAAATTTTACAATTAGATAAATTTAGGTAGAGGTAACAACAGGCGGTCTTATCGCTAATGAGCGATTTCTTCCAGACAACCTTTGGGTAGTGGAGACTAGAGAAAAACAATAAGCAGTAGGTGGTGCATAGAACCAAAAGAGACGAAATAGATAACACAGCACATTCATATGAATATACATACTTAAATAAATACAAAATAAACATACATATACGTACATATATACATATATAATACACACAATAAGAAACAACAGTGTCAACTTAAAAACCTAAGGAAGAGATAAATAGTATTCCTTAAGTTGCGATTTAAAGCTACCAATAGATTGCGCGCGTTTAATGTTGAGAGGGAGAGAATTCCACAAACGAACGGCCTGGAACGTAAATGAGCAATTATAAAATTTGGAAGATGAAGATGGCACTTTTAGGAGCAATTTTTGAGAGGATCTAATAGAATTAAGATAAGAGAAACGCTCTTTGAGGTAGCCGGGAGTTGCAGGGTTAAAAAGTATAGAAAAGAGTAAAGAAAGTATGTGAGAGTTACGGCGGTGACGGATAGGGAGCCATTTGAGTTGAGAACGAAAACTAGAAACATGGTCGAATTTGCGTAATCCGAAAATGAACCGAATGCAGGCATTTTGAATACGCTCAAGCTTATTAAGTTAAATACTTTAACTTGTAAGGATAACTACTTTTTATTTAGCATCATCTTAAAATACTGTCAATTGACTATTCCTTGTTGCTCGTTCCCGCCATTTTGATGTTATAAAATGACGGGTATATAGCTGCGGCCGCCATTCGGATCTTGACCAGATTGTTGTAAAGACGTCTTGAAATTATTATTGTCATATAATGTAATTTATTAATATTTAAACCTTGTGACAAACGAATACAAGTGTAAATACTGGTAAAGTACTGGTTTATTTTATAATCCTAGTGATATCCCCTACATCTGTATGTTTTTGGAATAGAAAAATATCGCGGGCTAGGTAATTACGTCGCTTTAATCAACATAAGTAGGGTAGTCCAAGGCGAATCGGGACGCATGGCAAAATAGATCAATTACTTTTTGGCAAATGCAGAAGATCGCGGGTACCCACGGACAGCCAAATCCCACCCGCGATGGGCTGTGCCTTTCCGCACGCCGAAGTGCCAGTCGCCATGGCATGCCAAAAGATAAAAGATATTTATTCTTCAATTTAGGCACATTACAATGAACGTCAGAAAGAGTTAAAAAAAACCAGCGGTTCTAACCCTACCCTCTAACCTCTGATCCGAGGAGTATTATGACCGGCAAGAAACTCGGCGGGACTTATTTTTTCGAAACAGTAATACATTAGATCTTAAAAATACACAATTATGCGTAGTTCTATAAGAATCAGAGCTCAGCAAGGGTGAGCTATTTGCCTTCTAATATGACGTAAGTCATGTCAAATTATAAGGTAAATAGCTCACCCTTGCCGAGCTCTGATAAGAATACATGTCAAAACAGCTCGAGAGACCGACAATGTACCTATTGTTTAATTAAAAAACGCCAAAAACGCTTATCTTGATCCGTTTCATCCTGTGGACCGATTTGTCTCGGTCTGCCCTAAACCCATCATAATATGCAGGCAAATAAGAAGTAACCTTTACATAAAATCCTCTAGCCCGTTTCCTACTCTATGCCCACATGTGAAACGATGCGAAAAAATAATTTCCTTCGACACCCGAACATACGTACCGTCTTGCGGGATGAGAAATTTGAGCCAAGTTAAAGACAGGCTTCAGCCGTTATTGCTGCTTCAAACAGGAGCCGATTCCAAGTCTTAAATTTCAATTTGTTTTGAATACCTACCGTTAAACTGTTACTCTGGCCCGGGTATGTCCTTAAACAACGTCCACTGATTTTATAAATATAAATAGGACCGTTAATTTCGGTTACAGACGGAAAAAGCACCCCAAACGTTGCACCACGAAAAGTGTCAGAAAACGGAACGGACCAGGTTGAAGGCTGTCCGAAGAAAAAATATTAAAAGAGCATCACTTTAGCTATCAAATGAGGTTGGTTTCGTCCTGCTATTTACTCGATGAGGTATAAACACTCCAAAAATTGCACCACTAACAGTGTCCGAAAACGGAACAGACCAGGTTATGCCCAGGTCAACCAAGTGATTTGTGACCTATTAAACTTTTACTTTTCGATGAATAAGGTTTCAAACTGCTCCTCGATGTGGTAAGTGATCATACTGTGGCCGTCTGGTCCATATGGCCAAAGTTGGTATGCGCGACGCTTTTTACAACGCCACTTTTTGTGCTGATTGTGTGTTTAGATATATTGGTACTTCAATGTAATTTTTTTTTTTTAATTTTAACTGTTTATTGCATGAATCTTGAAGCAAATCAAATTATTTTGTTCAATATTTTTTTGATTTGCTTTTTTTAAGTAGTTACACTACTATATATAAACTGAAAATAGATGTCATATACTTCAGAAAAAGTGACCAAACCCTCCGGTGTCCGAGGCCAGATTTGAACTGGCGTCTTCAGCTGTCGCGGCTGACGTCCTGACCGGGTGACCGGGTGGTCTAGTGGTGGTGGTGGTAATGACATCTATTTTCAGTTTTTATTGCATTTTAAGATAAAATTTTAACAAACAAAACTTTTAATCTAATTATTATAAGATTTTTAGTGAGTTAGGTCTATGGTAAAAAAACAATTCCTTATATTGATAGTTAGTATTAATGGTTATTTTATCTCATTTGTTAGGTACATGATTAGGCAATCCATCTATTAAAATTTTCTTATGTAACTTTACTATTTAATTGTCTATCAGTTCTGTTACCTTGTGGAACACATGTGGAAGTTTATTCAAGATATGCGGCAATGCGCGGACACCCACTCGTCTACCGTATTCATTGGTACTTGTCGGCACTGCATAAGTTGGGAGATGTTTTAAATTACGTAAATTATTGTGTCTACTTCTTTTCGTTAGTGTAGGTATTTTACTGCAATAATAGCTAACAATAGCTAAATCAACTATATCGTGGACCGGCAGGACGTTGCAATATTTGAATAGACTTTCATAGTTTTTTCAATACATGTATTTTATTTTCAAGGGTACAATAGTTTTTAATAATCTCACTTGTAACTTATATATACTATTCAAATATGACTTGTATGTTCCACCGTAGCTAGACAGGCCATAAACTAATGACGGAATCTGCAAGCGACATGTAAAGCATCCTTAATGTTCTATGAGGCAACTTATGCTTAAGTATAGATAATTTAGATAAAATAGACCTTAATTTATTACATACGTGGTTGACGTGCAAACTCCAATTAAATCTATTGTCAATGTTCAGTTCAAGGTATGTGTGATCGGACACTATCTATATCGAGTCTGGCGCAACCACACGAAGTATTTAGCGCGTGCATACAAGAGTGATCATGAGCAATGATTTTAGGTATATGAGAGGTCTTAATGTAAGGTGATCGTATGTACATTAGTTTAGTTTTTTTTTATAATTAATGGATAGCCCCACGTCATGTGCCCATTTACACAGCAGGTCGAAATTTTGTTGCAACATGCATTGTGCTGCCGTGACATCTTTGTGGGCCACGATCAGGCAAGTGTCGTCGGCAAATTGGTACACGGAGCCCTGTTTAAATACATACATGTCATTTACATATAGTAGGTATTCGGTAGGTCCTAAAATTGATCCCTGTGCCGTTCCATACAGAACCGGCTTCATTGTACTTAATTCACCAGCTATACTGACTGCGTTATACCTATTTTTATGATAATTTATTAAAAGCTCCAAGGCCCTGTACACCATTCTGCCGCATTTTTAGGGTTCCGTAGTCAACTAGGAACCCTTATAGTTTCGCCATGTCTGCCCGTCCGTCCGTCCGTCCGTCCGCGGATAATCTCAGTGACCGTTAGCACTAGAAAGCTGAAATTTGGTACTAATATGTATATCAATCACGCCGACAAAGTGGTAAAATAAAAAGTGGAAATTATTTTTTTATTAGGGTACCTCCCCTATACGTAAAGTGGGGAGTGATTTTTTTTTTCATTTCAACCCTAACGTGTGATATATTATTGGATAGGTATTTAATAATGAATAGGGGTTTCCTAAAATCATTTTTCGATAATGTAAATATTTTCGGAAATAATCGCTCCAGAAGTAAAAAAATATGCGTCCCCCCCCCTCTAACTTTTGAACCATAAGTTTTAAAAATATGAAAAAAATCTCAAAAGTAGAACTTTACAAAAACTTTCTAGGAAAATTATTTTTAACTTGATAGGTTGAATAGTTTTTAAAAAAATACAAAATAATTTCTGAACTAAGTTTGTAATTTAACCGTATAAGCAGGTGTTTATTGTACCTGTAATTTCTACAAAATTACAATGAAATGACGTGCTTTCAAATAAAGTAAAAACGGTGAAAATCGGTTCACGCAATAAAGAATTATCCCATAAAAATCATCTTCCATACTTTATGCTCGCGCGCTAGTTTACTTAATTTGCCGATAGATGTCGCTGTACGTGGAACGCTCATATCATATCCTACATGGCGGTGTTATTTTAACTCTTAAGTGGGGACACTTACTGTGACGGACGGAAAACTACGGAACCCTACAGTGAGCGTGGCCCGACACGCTCTTGGCCGGTTTTTTAAATAGTGTGTCATGATTCAGTGTATCGAAGGCCTTACTGAAATCAATCATTATGGCTAGCACATGCTTTTTATTATCTAAGTGTTCATTAATTTCATCTGTAAAAGAGGATAGTAACATTGACGTACTTTTACTTCTTTAAAAACCGTATTTATTGTTAGATAAAAAGTCGTTTAGCAAAAATCAGTTTTAAGTCGTTTCGTCCCCCTGTATCTTGACGTGTGACGCGCGAGTTCATACTTCAAGCGCGACTCGAAGTATGAAGTGACAGGCGACAACGTAAGATATGCTAGCCCTACTGCAAATTTACTACGAACTGGCGACCGTAACATTAAACTTAACAAATCAAATCCAAATTTAAAATTTGTAATCGGCCTATGCTTCGGTAAAGGTATCATCGTAATAGTGTGGCTTTAGGGAACAAAGACGTTGTTATTGTTCATGTAGGTACTTTGGCTTTTAGGGGTTTCAAAGTAGTTTATTAAAACAACGACCTCCTAGCCTAGTCGGTAGTGACCCTGCCTATGAAGCAGATGGTCCCCGGTTCGTATCCTGGTCAGGGCCTTTAATGTTTTGTGTTTAACACGGATATGTGTTCCTGAGTTATGGATGTTTTCTATGTATTTAAGTATTTATCCATATTTATCTATTATATATATCGTCGTCTAGTACCCATATCACAAGCCTTATTGAGCTTACTGTGGGACTAGGTTGATTTGTGTAAGATTGTTCCATAATAATTATTTAAAAAAATCAGGCGTTACTTTGCGGAAGTATCTCATTAACGACAATAAAATTGCTTTACTATACCGTGGTACGTGCGTCGATTAGTACCAACCCGTTATACTTATTTTCGTATTTTTGCATGCATTAATGTTCCCATCCTCCACGGCGGAATTACAACATCTCCTGAGGATGCCTCGTAGAGAGGCGAAACACGCTTGGAGTTATTATTGGTGGTGGTTTGTTATATTTCTTTACGTATTTAGTTTTGCGGTGGGAGAGGAACATTAATGCACGCAAAAAATAAGCAAGGAAGTAAAACGGGTTGGCACTAAGTAATCGACTATAAAGCATGTGGCGCCGAATAGTAAAGCAATATTATGGTCGTTCATTTAGGATTTTTATTTAATTTTTATTGATAACAATTTTACAGTTTGTTTTCTAAGACTCTAAGACTAGCGCCGCACGGTGTGAGGTCATCTTCATATTTTTTCGATTATTAATTATAGTACGAAGTCCATGCTCGGCACCCTAGACTTAGTCTATTCAGGGCGCTGCCGAAATAGAAGGGCGCTGCCGAAATAGAATCAGTACAGTCAGCATAAATATTTGCGAAGTTTGTGTACTGGTTTCTTAGCTTGCCAAACATAGCCGGCTATAAAGGTTTACAGTCTTTGCATAGTCAGTCAAGTGATAAATCGATAGATGATAACGTTTAAAACGGTCAAGTCTATTGACCTTGTTATTACCCATTACATGAGCACGGATATTTATTTATACCAATCAATATGTAATAAAGCTACAAGTGCCAATTTACAAGCGGAAGTATCTACCGCTCCTCACCGCTCACCGCTTGTAAATTGTCCGATGCAAACAAGCATGCGGCCCGCTTGATGGTAAACAGCTACCATAGTCTATAGACGTATTTCGATATCGAAAACAGAGGTAACAGGCGAGTTCTTCAATATCTATACACACAGATGTTCAAAAATATGTTTACACGACTTGATAGTCCGGATACCCATACAAACGTCAATTTTTGAACGTATGTGTGTATAGATATTGGATAACTTGACTTTACAGCCTGCATTTAGGAGGAACGCGTTTTTGTAGAAATATTATCAGTCGACCTATATGGTCCTTGTATAAGAGTTGATTAAAATGGGACTTAGCGCGTGAAAAATTAGAAAACGTAGAACGTATTATATTATTAAAAATTATTTACGCTGTTAAGTCTCTCTTTTGTTACAATAATGTGGAAACACTGTTAAAGTTACTAGAAGTTACTATAAGTTTTTGTTTGTAATAGTTCAGGGAACAGTAAACTGATACAAAATAAAACTAAAATAGAATTGGAACAAATAAAACTATATAATAATAAACAGGTCTTGTAGTTATTACGAGTAGTAACTCATATGTTGCTATTACTTTCCACTTAAAGTCAAACCTTATGTTAATTTATTTAAGACTAAAGGGTCGATTTCTCGTCTTATTCTGCTCTCTTAATCATTAGTTTAATTGTACACATAGGTGCTTGCTTATTGTGTTAGCTTGTAATATTTCTAGATAAGTTAATTATTTATTAGTTATCTTATAGGCGAAATTACGCTATTTTTTTTAGACAATAAAGCTTCTTTAAACCGACTCAAGAGCAATATTCTCGAAGCCACTTAAAAAAAACGTGTGAACTGTGAAATATAAAGATAAAAGTGGAAAATTGAATAAGTAAGTAATACATTATTTCGGGTATACAGTTATATCGTAGATCCAGTAAAAATATTGAACAAACATGATTGCTTAGCCCTTGGATATAGCTGGATGACGAATATTGGAAAATGGCAGATATACAAAAAATCTATGACAACAGACTACGGTAGTGATTTTAAAACGATAAACGTTAGAGTGTCAGTTACAGGAAGAAATTTCGGGCGTTATCGACGCGGTTAAATACTTGAATGTATGTATTAAGCCTAGTTGAGAAGGTGCCAGCAAGAAATTCAGCCAGCCTTAGTTAGTTAGTTATCCTGGGCATTTTTCCGCAAGTCGACATCTACTGTGTCTATTTTGCGTGAAACGGGGGATAGCACTATTCCAACCACCCCAGGTCCTCCACGAAGCGCAGCACAGCTTTCAAGTTGTCTGCCGCCTCGCGCAAGTTGCCAGGGATCTCTAGGTGTTTAGTCCTGTATACTTCTACCTGTTTGCAATCCAACCGAATGTGCTTTGTTGTTTCTTTCACCTCCATGCATGCTCTGCACATGGGGCTCTCTCTCCTACACATTGTGAAGAGGTGTTTGTTTAGTGTGTTGTGTCCTGTTATCAGTCCCACTACTTTTCATAGTTGGGGTCTTCTTGTTCTCAAAAGTGTTTTGGTATGTTTGTTTGCTTGCTAGCCATGCGATTGTCGGAGTGAATGGTACTCTTAAATGCACGCGGATGTGTCCGCACTTAGCACACGCAATTCTGAAGACAAATGCCCGACACATTGGAAAAAAGATACACTATATTGCCTGTTACACGAAAAAAACACTCCGAGTGATATTCGTACTTGGGCATATTCACTTAACTGTGTACCATTAACGGCCGGTTAGCAATCGTCACAAAACTGACGGTCAATGTCAAATCTCATACATTTTGTCAGGAATGTGATGGTTAGACATTACTGAAACACAACTTAAGTCGTGCTTTAAAGTATAAGTTAAAGTTAAAATAAAAATGCCCATTTACACGATGTCGGTGGCGAGCGCGCAAAACTAAAGTATGGGCTTTTTTGTCATGTTCACGAACTGAGCGGCTAAGCATTTTTCCAGAAAGAGGTGTAAATAAGCTTATGCTTATGGCACATGATTTTTTCATGGATGAGACAAATTTGAACTGTAGTGGTTTCAAATTAATTCCATCTATTTGAATATACAACGAATACGATATTAGATCAAGGCGAAATTAATAGGAAATCTAAGATGATGTTAATGAATCAAAACATACGGTCACGTCTGAAAATATGGATATATTTAATGTGACAAAAACATGTCTCCAAGACTTTACGGCTTGGTAATAGGGACGTGGCTACATATTTATTCACATTAAAGTGTATCCATATTCAGACGTGAATGTATAGTTTGAATTGAATCTCTCATTGAGGGGAAAAATAATCTTATTGGACTCCAAGTGATGAGCAAGTATTTTTTGTCGCTACCTATATATAGAGTTTTTTGGAAGAGTTAATTTTAGTTTAATTCAAACGCTTATTATTGATGACGAAGTATGTTGGTATTATATAACAAACGGCGACGAACGCAGTGCATTTCCGTGTCACCCGCGCATCGCCTCGGGACGTCGCGCGAACTCTTTCGTGTGCCATCGGGCGGAAAAATGAATTATTCTTTCAATTTACCGAATAGCTCCCCTGTAGGCCCGGATGAGTAGGGCTCTATCTAACTATCGCTCGATTTTTCATTAGATTGCTGTGATTCTATTAGGCATACAATGCTGTTTGTGTTGTGTTTTGTATGAAATCGACAGGTGAATATAAATTCTTAATCCTGTTAGGGTCCTACTGGGACGTTGAGATAAGAGAGGACTGTATCAAGATAGGCTGGTTTATTCCGCCTTAATTACACTGAGAATCCCGGCCAAACAATATAAGAGAAGCTAATTCCGGGTGTCGTCCATTATCGACGGAGTAGGTTAAGGGTGAAATTACATCTATCAGCATCGAATCGCATTTAGCTGGATGATTTTGAACACACTGTACGCATCGCAAGTTAAAGTACGCTGTTACATGTTTTCAGCTGCTATCGCTCGCGGTCCGCGGTGGTGACGTCGCGTTCTGCCTGCTCCCCGCACGTCTCCTCCGTCCAGCTCTCAACAATCCTGATACGTACTTAGTTGTAGGTACTTATTTACTGATGAGAATACTTAGTAGCCAGCAGTCAAAGAAGCTAGATAAATAAATAAATATTATGGGACAATATCACACAAATCAACCTAGTCCCACAGCTGCACAGCAAGCTCAATTGAGGCTTGTGTTAATAGATAAATACTTAAATACATAGAAAATATCCATAACTCAGGAACAAATATCTGTGATAAACACACAAATAAATGGCTTGACCAGGAGTCGAATCCGGGACCTCCTGCTTCATAGGCAGAGGCAGAGTCACTACCGACTAGACTAGGAGGCTGTTAGATGGATCAGGCGTAGGAAATAATCATGAAATGCTCTTGTACACAATGAAGTCGTTAAGCTCATTTTTAGGGTTCCGTACCTCGAAAGGAAAAAACGGAACCCTTATAGGGTCACTTTGTTGTCCGTCCGTCCGTCCGTCCGTCTGTCAAGACCCTTTTCCTCAGGAACGCGTGGAGATATCAAGCTGCAATTTCCGCAAATTTTCGAAACTCTCAAGGGAATCAAAACCTACAGGGTACTTCCCGTGAACTCAGAATCTTGAAATTTGTTACGAAGCAACATCCTATAGCACAGATACAGGAAAAACTGCGAAAACCGTAAATTTTTACTCACATCATATAATGAAAATATTTTTATAATTCCTATCCCTATATACCTACAGGTTTGTACGGAACCCTCGGTACGCGAGTCTAACTCGCTCTTGGCCGGTTTTTTATTATCATATTACCCGCTAAGCTACTTCTGCTGATTAGTCGGATCTAACGTCATTAGAAATTCTTGGACTTGATCCTAACAAGTAGGTTTACTTCTAGGTTTAAAGGCCTCGTACTAGTTCATTAATAAAAAAATACTGAAGAAATAAAGAAAATAAAAAAATTAAACTACTTACGGCACACTTTTTTATTTTATTCATTTTTATTGTATTGTCACGTGTTATTTCCTTTTTGTTTTAAAATAAATTTATGACACATTTTATTCATTTAATTGCAATTTACACCAAGTCGCTGATAAGTAGAACTATCTATACATATAATAAAGCTGAAGAGGGTCGAAAGTCTGTACATGGAAGATAATCGAAAAAAAGTTGGCTGGGGATACTTAGAATCGATAACAGAACACGTTCCAACAATTTTTAGAATTTTTGTCTGTTTGTCTGTTTATCTGTTTATCTGTTTGTCTGTTTATTTGACCGCGCATCACGTGAAAACGGCTGAACGGATTTTGATGAAATTTTATATAGAGATAGTTTGAGTCCCGGGCAAGGATAATATATAGTTTTAATCCCGAAAATCAACCCTGGTGGGGGTGAAAATGGGGTTGAAAGTTTGTATGGAGAATTTTTAACCGCTGATACGATTTAGATAGAAATGAGTATGGAGATAATTTGAGTCTCGAGAAACGTCATAGGATAGTTTTCAAACCCTTGTGGGGGTGAAAAGGGGGTTGGAAGTTGGTATGAGGAATTTTTTACCGCTGAACTGATTTTGATGAAAATTGGTATAGAGATGGGTCTCGAGAAAGGACAACGGATAGTTTCATCTTCAAAACAGCCCCCCCCCCCCCATTTTACTTTAGAATCTTAGGTCCACAATTCTATCTTATACATATAATAAAGCTGAAGAGGGTCGAAAGTCTGTACATGGAATATATTCGAAAAAAAGTTGGCTGGGGATACTTAGAGTCGATAACAGAACACGTTCCAACAATTTTTAGAATTTTCGTCTGTTTATCTGTTTGTCTGTTTATTTGACCGCGCATCACGTGAAAAATTTCAAAAATTTTCATAAATTTCAAAAATTTCTTAAATTTCAAAAATCTCAAAAATCTCAAAAATTTCAAAAATCACAAATATCTCAAAATTCTCAAAAAATTTCAAAATTTCAAAAATTTCAAAAATTTCAGAAATATCAAAAATTTCAAAAAAATCAATTTAAAAAAATACAAAAAAAAATAAAAACTACAAAAATTAGGAAAAACTCAAAAAAAATAAATTAAATTAAATAACATAACTTCGTTCCAACCGAAACGCACTCAGGTATTTTTTTTTTCTCTGACGTTCATTAGTGCATTGTAATTTGCTTACATTGAAGAATAAATATCTTGATCTACAACAATATCATAAATCCTCTATTCCGCGTTCAGAAACCGTATGTAATTACCACCATTAATGCAATCAGTAACGTAACATCAGTGTATTATCTGTGACAGTGTGGTAAAAACGTATGAAAATTCATTACCTACGGTAACGTAATGAAAATTCGCCCTCCTCCCCAACCGCCGGCACAATAAGGTTGGTCATGGCGGTCATTCTAATGGTTTCCGAATACGTCACTTAGGATTTTTTTAATATGTGTGTAGATAACACAGTGTATGCTTCTCTTAGGGTACACATAAAATGGGGGGTGAATTTTTTTTCGCTCCAACTCTATCGTGTTGGGTATTATTGAATAGGTCTTTCAAAAAGAATAGAGGTCTTTTAATACATTTTTTGGATGAAACTGATAGTTTCGTAAATATTAGATTTGAAAGTTCAAAAAAGGGCGTCTCTTCCATCTAACTTTTGAACCGTGGGTCCAAACAGGGCGGCAACTACGAAACTCTACACTGAGCATCGCCCGACATGCTCTTGGCCAGAAATCATCCCTTAAAGATTACTAATTCCAATTCAAGAAAATCCCCAGCCAGGTTATACGTAGCCTATAAAAATTAAACATTTAAAAGGGGGGGCAGCCACTACACTCACTACAGATCGAGTTAAATTTGCATGGGTCACCCCCCCCCACCCAAGTACACCTCAAATAGAAAAAAACGTTACTGACCCCCTCAAAAAATCATTTCTGCATATGTGACCCCCCCCCCCATATATTTCAACCGCACCTGTTCTTACCTTTCATGCTTAGACTGATTTGACGGGAGGATCGATTTGGAAAAGTGGTACTGTATCCGATATACACCTACTACTCTATGTCGTTTAAATCATGCCAAAAAAAGTATTGATTTTTGAGTGTAGTTTCATTTAGTGGTAATTGTAAAATATTTTATCAGGACTACTGTCCTCTAGCGTATCCATCTGTCAACTTTACTTCAAGTTCCGCCTCCAGGGTAGCGGGAGAGAAATTAGGGGCAAATTAGCCACTTACACAGACCGAATTCCACGCGGGCGGAGCCGCGGGCACAGCTAGTTTAACATAAAACTTAAATTTAAAAATTTGGCCTAAACTACAAATCACTTTAGCTAAAACACCACTTATGGCTTGTTTCACAATCTCCAGTTAAAGCATATCTGTCAGATAAATGTTTGCTATCCTTTTCTTTTATATGACTGGAGAAAAGGATAACAATAATTTTAACTGGCAGATAAGTTTATCTGGAGATTGTGAAACAAGCCCTTAGCCTAAAATAACCCACCATGGATCGTACCTGGCTCAAAGGTCGCTGAACTTCTATAGAGACCTGTTAGACCAACGACCCAGAGCGAGAATCACCACTTAATATCTCACGTTTGTTATTAAGTAGGTACTTCACCAGGAATAAGTCCTAATGATATCAAATTGTACATATCGAGTCAAGACTCGTTTAGGAATCTAGGATGCAAGTGATGCAACCGGCAAGGGTTCATTAGTTAAAATGATTTTACCGATGCAAAAGAAGCCGAGTTACAAGCCGTGTTCAGAATAGCCGAGAACAATTTCCCTTAGCACCCTTTGATAAATTGCCACAACAGTATTATAAATTCATCCATTCTGCGAACAGCCTTTGACTACATAGAATTCTTTGGCTGGCCTATTGAATTAATTCTGTACCGTTCTTGTTGATTGTAAATTGAAAACGTATCTGCAATGCAAATGCGGCAGCCGTATTCGACTTTCGTATAAGTGAATTACCGTAGACATTATACAAAGTCAATTATCGATTTTCGATAGTTAATAAGCGACGAACATTCGGTAATTGTTCGGCGTTGACCATATTTGTCTTTTTTTATAATTACTTTACATTTAAAAAAGGGATTTAAATAAATAAATTATATCCTTTTGTACACTACAATGGTGTTCCGGGCATTTGGGAGGTGTATGCAGACCCAAAAGCCAACTGACTTCAAGATTTCGAAAGAGGAGGTTCTCATTTCGTCGGGATCTTTGTTAATTTTTTTTTTACTTGACAGGTGGTCCCATTGTGGTCAGGTCAGGATCTGATGATGGGATCCTAGAGAAATCGAGGGAACTCTTCAAAGATTATAGGCACACCTGTAGCGATTTAAATATTTTTTTAAGTAGGTAGCTCGGGCATTTGCTTTTGGAAATGTGGAGTCTAGGTGAAGTCGGTTCTTTTTTTGTTTATTCAAGAAGTCTATACTGTAGTTCCTCCAGGAACCTCAACAGGGAGCTTTTCCACAGCTGGACCATTCGATGGACGAAAATATTATGACACCACACGGTGCGCGTTTATGTTACCA
Organism: Pammene aurita; assembly: GCA_947086415.1. Taxonomy (NCBI): domain Eukaryota; kingdom Metazoa; phylum Arthropoda; class Insecta; order Lepidoptera; family Tortricidae; genus Pammene; species Pammene aurita. The sequence continues at coordinate 3,497,349 of OX352304.1, read as the reverse complement.
GGGTGTGAGGATGAACTGCCGATGCCAACAGAAAGCGATGCTGTAATAGGATGTGGTCGGTACCATCATATCAATAGTTTAAAACATCGTACAGAGGTAACTTAAGATAATATGCTAAATGTCCTGTGAAACGTAACTATATGTTCGTGCCTATTTTGTTCCAGTCTTTATTCAGCGCATCTCTTTATTAGCAGTGGCCAGTGATTGACACAACGAATTGGAATTTTTGGAAAATTTCTGTTAACTAGAGTTTTCACCTAACGACCATTCGTTAGTTTCAATTTTTAATCACATTGCAAAACAACTAGATAGAACTGGCTATAACCGGTTCTAGCTACGCTCAGTGTTGTGTTTCAAAGTGATTTCATTTTTAAATTGACATTAAATACTTTATTATCCATATTCCTTGACAATTAATTATTATCATATCTTTGACTTTAAGGTTGTTCCGCTGGAGAATCTGATGAATGAGGATGCGTTGTGAGGAATGTGTTTGTTAAGAACCAATCCTAGAGTGCATCTTCGCTCATCTCTGGTGGAAACGCAGCCTAAAGCGTAAAAGATTTGTTCACTTTAGTAATAAATGTTTCGATGTCGGTTGCATAAACCAGGAAGGTATTATACCTGTGCGAGTAATTAATAAAAACTTTTATAAACTACTACCTACCACATTAAAACTTCAAACGAATCTCCGAGAAAACTTTCGGAAAACAAAATCTCCCGCAGCTAAGAGAAAAAAAGAAAAAGTGAAGTTCGCACGGAACGCTGTTTCACCTCGCTAAAGAGTCGTAAGTACATTGTAATCCCAATTTAAATTTGAACTTAATTACGTTATAATAAGATTAATAATTGAATGAATTTTACAAAGACCGTTAAGGCTCTTATGCGTGTGGCAAAACTTGTGTTAACTAGTAAATTAATTAATTAAGAGCAAATGTAGTTTGCTAACCATGTTTTTGATGACGTGTGTGAGATTACGGTCATCCATCAAAGAGGAAAATGTGTATGTGTTATTTTTGTTTGAGATACAGGGTAAAAAAGTAATGGATCAGTTCCGGGAATCTGATTATTTCGCCAAGACGTTGACGGTTTGTCTTCCAAGCATAAAAGCCACATAGACACATTATTATTATTTACGTTATTCCGAAGCCTAGACAGTTTTAACTATAGCAGACGTGTGAAATTAATATGGATTGTCTGTCCTGGTTCAAAATAATTATGGACTTCCGAAAAGTAACGCCTAATTCACTGAATTATTTTTGTCATAAGTTTAGATGTATTTAGGTTTGAATCCGAAATAGAATAAGGCTTCGTCTTATGTCCAGATCCGTGGATTTGTTTAGGTAAGGTTGATTTGCTTTTTTAACGTTAGCTGGCGTGCTTCTTGTTTTCAATGCTCTCATTATGCGCAAGCTGTTTAGCTTACATTTTACGCAAAACTGTTTAGCTTAAAACAAAGCGGTACTTATACATTCTGTATTTAAATGACCGTCGCGACAGTCTTAAAAAAGAAATAAGAGTCTCAGTGTTTCCTTAAACAATCTTAATAATAAGTTATGTTATGTATAAATTAGAGGTCTTCATACAAAATAATGATCAAGCAAAACGGGACTAATGAAGGAATAAAATAATGTATTTTTTTAACGTATTCCTTTAGTTATGAACGACATTGTAAACTTTGATTTCTCTTTGTTTATTGCTCTCCCTCCCTTTTTGATCCTGGATAGAAATGGATATAATAAAAATAATGTAAGCCTATATACGTCCACGCTTAAGCGGATTGGGGAATTTACAGGCACATTTGAATTTCTCCGTGTATGTATAGAAGTTTCCCTACGATGTTTTAACTCATTGAATAGCAATTACCTATAGTCAATATCAAATAATTTTTCGTACATAAGTTCTAAAAAACTCATTGGTACGCGCTGAGGTTTGAAGTTTTCGGATTGAAAATCAGGTTAATTCAAATCATTTGAACTTTTAGTCCAAAAAATATGAAACAATTCAAGAAGATCAGTGTAAATTTATTCTTTCAACAAAAAATGTTTTTAATATACCGATAGGTTAAGCCGTTTTTTAGTTATCTCTCAACACGATTTTCTATAGACAGATACGACATTTTGATATTCATTTTTTTCTATTGAAGCAACGCAACCCTCCATTATTCGTGCTCTGACACACAGTTGGTCGATTTTTTTAAATGGATATGACTACCGTAAAAAATGTTTCTAACGTTTCTTTTTAATGTTTCTTTTACTCACTGTACGTATATTCGGAACTGTAAATTTCAATGTCTTTAATTAAAAAGTTAGCAACCAAGACCATTTCGAATAGCATCACAGCGTTATCATATCATTGACCCATTTAGCAAATTCACTATGTTCATTATTTAAGTATCATGAAGCTCGATTAAGAAAGGTTCAAAATTATTTCCAACCCATAGGATACTCCAATACAACTTCAATATTGGTTGATTATTTGTTGTGTGTTGAAGTTAATGTTGGGGATAGTTGTGTTTTAACGTATTGTTTATGTATTTTAAAATTAGAATACTTAAGACACCATGTTTAACCAAAACTTTTGGTTCAACATATTTCTCTCAACTGAGATTTTTTTTCATAAAGGGGCCTTAAGCGTATTTAGATATAAAACATGATTGTACCCGAGAAACACTCACATAATCATTAATATTAGTACAAACGTCCACCCATTTTATACCTAATAGGGATGATGACACATGTTGGTTTATGCAATAAAATTTAATTGATAGGATGCCGAATTACCAATATATCCAAATAAAGTGAAAATTAAAAAACATCTATTGAAATGGTTCAAATATATCATGCTTAAAAAATTTCAAAATTTTAATTTTTTTTAAAATATGTACGAAATTAAAAAAAAATAATGATACCATTCGATTTTTTTGTAAAAAAACTGTTTTCCATACTTTAAACAGGGAGACTATATGATCGTGACGTCACTTTTGCACGTCATTTTGTTAGGAGCGTTTCGAGAAACAAATGCAAATCTCAGACTTTAAGTCTAATTTCTGACTTTTGTGTTGCTTAAACGCAATTGGCCGCATATTTGATCCTCACAACAAAACGAATCGATTGATACCATACATTAAAAAAATCACCATGTTATACAAATTAAAATATCGTACTTTAGCAACTGGGTCATTCTACTTTTTCATGACCTTAATCTATTGCCAGAAAAAATTACGATAGACATTGAATTCGTGTATAAAATTGTAATAATTTGTTTACCAAAATTCATATTAATATATTAAGGGGCTGACAACAGCTTAATTCCCTTCTTATCTTTTTCAGCGCGAGTGAAAGAGAAACACTGTTACGATTAGTATGGAAGCTCATTATTTTGCAAAATGATGAATAAAAAAAAACTACGCATTAATTGAGAAATATAAAACAAAGAAGTTTTAAGTATAAGTGCGGTGAAATTTTGTCCTTAGTTACAGACGTATAAGTCAAGAAACTAAAGACATACGACTGTTTAAAGGAAATGTTAAGATGTATTTTTGGAATTATTTTCTATCGAGCCGATTTCGTCCAATCGTGTATCGGAAGCAACGAACTTCCAAATATAACGAATAATAATATATATTTTTTTTTACTTTCTCAAAACAAGGAGTTATAGCTGAAACACTGTTTGAGTAAAGTCAATTTAAGGTCATCGGGTATTGTCAGCCTCTTAATATTGATAAATGTTAAAAGATGGTAACGCAGTGTTAAATTCCTAATTTTCATACAAATCGGGGACAATCAAGTACCACTGAGTTACTGTGATTACGAATATTTACAGTTGTTATTAAACTAAGCTATCGGGGTTCATAGCCTAATTTAGCCTCGTTCTCCGTCACAAAACAGCAACTGAAAGTAATAGCCAAGTATCTAAAATATTCATTTTACGAAAGTGTCAAAAAATTATGTACAGTGAAAAGTAAAATAACCCAATTAAAGCGTAAGTACAGGCTGATAATTGGTAAGTTTTGATCTAGACTTGTACATACTCTTTACTTTCACAAAATGTGAATTGAAATTCAACTTATATTATGAATTTTGAAGCAAATCAAATTATTTTGTTAATTTTTTTTTTGACAGAACCATCTCTCTCGCTATACCAGAATCGCGTAATTGATTCGGATAGGAAGTGCAAGCACGTGCCCTTAGAGTATGGTTAACGGCGCCTAGCCGTTTCAAATTCAGAGATTGCATATACTTGAGAAAATGCAACATTTGCCGCCGTGACCGTATGGTCTAGTGGTCAGGGCGTCAGCCGCGAAAGCTGAAGACGCCAGTTCAAATCTGGCCGCGGACACCGGAGGACTTGGTCACTTTCTCTGAAGTTATATATATATATTTCAGTTTATTATGTTATTAAATTACCAACCATGTGTAGGTAGGTGGCAATACTGTTTGTATTTCATTTATTTATCGTATGGCTTCATGTCTCTGGATATAGATAGGCATTTCTTCCGGGGTAGTAGTAGTGGGAAAGCAGATGGTAATGAAAATCCAGTGAGTGCTGCGAGGTCAAGATGGGACAGTGCAGCTGCCAAGTTTGTTACTCTTTTAGCACCACCCAGGGATCACGTGTAGGGTTATGTAAGGTGTTTCCTACGGACGCAGAGTAACATTGATACCCTTTGTATTTCATCTACATAGCCTAACTAGTGACAACATTATTATTGGTTGTCGTTTTAGCGCTCTGAACTTAGTGAACTTTATATAAATATTGATTTTATTAATGCTTGTACACGGCCCGTAGGGATCTACCGTGGCTGGTCACAGTATGTTCGAACAATTGTTTATTTACGGAACCATCTAGACGTCTGATCGAAACCTATTCTATTCATATACCATTTTGTACCGGATTATGTACTTAAACTATGTCTAAAATAGAGGTACCGTCTGCTAACTTTGCTACGGTGCTCAACTTTGCGTGGCTTGAAAAACCTGGTTTTCTTCACCAAAAAGCTATTTGTATCTTATTTCTTAGATGAGAGAAAGGCGGCCAAGCTGTTTTGTGTAGAAAACCATGTTTTTCAAATGATTTTATAACCGAACCAAATTTTATGAAAAAAAACCGGCCAAGTGCGAGTCGGACTCGCGCACCGAGGGTTCCATACAAACCTTTACAACTTAAAGGTATTATAGACCTGAGTATTTGATATGAATTTCAATTTAATACCTCTACGCGTTTACGAGGGAAAAGGTAGTAAGTTTAAAATTTAAAAAAATATGTTTTTGTATGATTTTACTAAAAATGTCTACTTTTTGTAATTTTTCCTTTGTCTGTGCTATATGAAGTTTCTTCGTACCAAGTTTCAAGTATCTGAGTTCACGGGAAGTACCCCATAGGTTTTGCGAGTGCCGAAACTCTAAAATTTGCAGCATAAACGACTGTATCTTTTGATTGCGTTGGCTTTTAAGTTTGATTCTTTTACAGCTCCAAGGGACAATATGCCTGAGTATTTGATATAAATTTCAGCTTGATACCTCCACGCGTTCCTGAGAAAAATAGTCTTGACAGACAGACAGACAGACAGACAGACAGACAGACAGACAGACAGACAGACGGACAACAAAGTGATCCTATAAGGGTTCCGTATTTTCCTTTCGAGGTACGGAACCCTAAAAACAATATAACTCCGTACACAAGTTATCATAGTTATACAAAACACTATCTTAGTTGTTCACCAGTCGGATAACAAGACAAATTCGTTTTAAAAGCATTATAAGGGCACTTTCTATTGATTTAAACTATGTGACTGCCTTAAACCTGCCTCCTTTCAGTCCCCCACACATTCAAAAATATCGTATGTTATAAGAAAACTCTTAATACTTCCGCCATTATGGGGCTAAGTTGAGCTGAGTACGTAGCATTTGTCGTAGCCACAGACCAACTCAGCGACTAGACGAAGCGAAATAGTTTTCTTACACCTTGGGCCGTATTCTAACTTTAAACACGTTTTATACACGATCCAACTTCAATATAACTCCAATGCATTAAGTAGGCAATACAGATAGCGTCTAAACGTCTGAATCAGAAATATCAGAATTTGAAATTTATTTCGATGCAACTCTAATACAACTTCAATAGTGGTTGATTATTTGTCGTGTGTTGGAGTTATGTTTGAGATATAATATGGTATTTTTAATGTATTGTTTATGAGTTTTAAAATTTGAATACGGCACCTTGGAGCCTAACCGAACGCGTCGCGCACTGTGCAGGTATAGAGAAATCACCTCCCGCGTATGTGATACGTAGTGATATGAGCTATAAATATGTCGAGATTTTAAAGGTTTTTCTAGGGTTACACGCGTTGAAAGGCTATTACATCAGGCGCGCCACCTTGGGCCGTATTCTCACTTCAAAACACGTTTCAACACGATTCAACTTCAATACAATTTCAATGCATTAACTACGCAATACAGCAAGCGCCTAAACGTCTAAATCCTAAATGTCAGAATTTGCTTGAAAATTATTCCAAAGCAACTCCAATAAAACTACAATATTGATTGATTATTTGTTGTATGTTGGAGTTATGTTTGATATAGATTGTGTTTTTAATGCATTGTATTTTAAAATTAGCATACGACACAATGTTTCATTAATTCATTATATTCGAAGGTGCGTTGTCTGGTTTACTGCTCCTGCATTATTGTCTGTAGTCGTAGCGCTACGCTCGTAGCTGCAAGCTACGGATTGTCTACGCCGTCGTAGCAGATTGTTTCCGTGCGCAGCTGATTCTCTCGGATTATTCTTTCCTTGTTTACATTGTGCCTTATTCTAAGTTTAAAATACAATAACAATTTTATTGAAACCAAGTCATTACATATTTTATCAAACATGTCAAAATGACATAAAAAGTCGACTTAGAACCTAGAATAATAGAATGTCAAATGAAAAAGTATTTTTTTTAATGAAGCCTACTCCGAACACGAATAACAATTACTTCAATATTAAAAACACAACCTATTGTGTTGGAGAACACACAACAAATAATCAATCAATATTGAAGTTCCATCGGAATCATTTTCAAGCAAATTCTGATGCCGACATTTAAGCGTCAGCTGTATTGCGTAGTTAATACATTAGAGTTGTATTGAAGTTGGATCGTGTCTTAGACGTGTTTTAGGTAAATACGGTCCATTTTCGGTAGTGTTGTTTTTCTGTTGCACATTCTTATAAACAATACTTTAGTTTAAAATTATAATTTTCTACCGATTTGTAGTGGAACAATCTTATTTTATTTAATATATATTTGACATAAACATCCGGTGATCTGTTTTTTGTTGTTTTCATGATTTTTTTCAAGTACCTCAGTTTTATTTTGTAAAAAATTGAATATATTTAGGTATTTTCTACGCTGGAACGGGTTATTCAACATAGTAAGTAAGTCACTGAGTAAATTAATCGATATTTCAGAAAAAAAAGCAATTCAAGTAAAATCATGAATTAAGACTAAATATTCGGTATCACACATTTTATTTCAAAGACTGTTTCATTAAATTTTCGCTTATAACATTATTTCATAACTCTTAATAGCCTAATGCGTGACAAAGTGCCTAAAAGCTTAACCGTTTGCAATACTAACGACGAAGCCATTCAAAATGACGTTTTACCGAACATAAAAATACCCTAAAGGGTAATTTTTCATGTCACAATAAAACCGTTACTCTGTCTACATGGCTTTATGACTTAGCGAAAATGTGACATAAAACAAAAGTAAGGAATAACAAGGCAGTAAACTTGTGTCATATCACAGAGCATAAACAGTTTCAGAGTAACAGTTTTATACATCCGAACTTTTTTATTTTATTTTATCATATGGCTACATGTCACTGGATATAGATAGGCCTTTCTTCGCTGGGGTAGTAGTTAGTGGGAAAGCAGATGATGAAGAAAATCCAGTGAGTGCTGCGAGGTTTCAGATGGGACAGTGCAGCTGCCAAGTTCGTTACTCTTTTAGCACCACTCAGGGATCACGTGTAGGGTTGTCTAAGGTGTTTCCTATGGACGCAGAGTAACATTGATCCCCAAAACATTGAAAAAAAAAAAAAAAATCCGAACTGCGAGACTTGCGGGCGTGTATTCTAAGAAATATAATTAATCCGTCAGTCAGACGGAATAAAATATCGGATGTAAATTGTCAAAAGGAATTTGACAACTCAAATGTTTTTTTTTGCTGTAAATAAAATCTTTTATAATATGTTAAAACTAATACTTTCCAGCCTTAGATTTTTTCATTTCGATTTCATTGTAATTGTAAATTTCAAGAGGCAACAGCTGATGGCCTTGACATTGACTTTACGTAAACAGTTTTTTATAGACCATATTTAATAACCATTTGTAAACTTACATGGATGTTATATATATAAAGGATTTTTTTAAATTATTATTTCAATATTTCCTAAAATAATTTTTAATTTTTTCATCGGTTATTAAAGTTTTGGGAAAGTAAAAAAAAGTGTTAATATTCATTGTACTTGTGAGAACTTTGTTAAGTTCGATACACGATTGGACGAAATCAGCTAGATAAAAAATATTAAAATTAGCTTTAAACAGTTTTGTCTTTAGTTTTTTGACTTACACGTGTATAATAATAATAGGAATAAAATTCCAACCCACAAATTCTAAAGACATAGATATTTGATATGAAATGAAATGAAATTTTTTTGGACCCGGGGTATGTCCTTAAACTACGTCCGGACCTGGGTATGTCCTTAAACTACGCCAAAAAGAGAGGTATGGTCACTGCGAATGGCATCTCGCTAAGTGTGGTAGGGCACGTTCAGCGAATGTCATCGCTCAAATCTGGAGCAGAGCCCGACTGGGGAAGTACCTCCACCTTACAGAAAACCACAGCCAAATAGCACTAGACCCTACTCATAGTGTTGTGTTCCTGCTGGTGAGTAAGGTTGCCAAAGAGCTCAAAGAGGACCCAGTGTGTTGACGACGAGGGACCTTCTTGTTCCTTTAGTCGTCAACACAGTGAATCCTCCTTTTTGTAAAGGGTCGGCAACGCGCATGTGACTCCTTTGGAGTTGCAGGCGTCCATAGGTTACGGTAGCTGCTTACCATCAGGCGGGCCGTATGCTTGTTTGCCACCGTCGTAATATAAAAAAAAAAAAAAAAAAAATGAAATGAAAATTTATTAATAACATAAGGTTACATGTCATAAGTTGGTCACATATCAATATAACATATAACAATTGTAGGTAAGTATACAAGTATAATATGTACTTGTTTATTTAATTATTATTATTTGTAACATTGGAAAAATATTCGTCTAAGTCATAAAATTGTGATTTTAATAACCATTTTTTTAATTTTATTTTAAAATTATGGACGGAAGGTGCATCTTTGATAATCTTTGGTAGGTGGTTATATATGCTCGGGCCGAGTACATGAACTGATCGTTTGCCCTTTGATAAACTATGGAACACAGATGCAAGACAGCCTGCGTTCTTATTACTACGTAAGTGGTGATTTGGGTTTGCCTGTTTCACTGTAAATTTATTGAGGTTAGTGTGGGTAAAGAGCGCTACTTGTTGGATGAAAATACATGGCAGGGTTAAAATGTCATATTGGCAGAAATACTGGCGAGCGTCGACGTCATCAGGAACGCACGCTATTGCGCGGACGGCCCGTCTTTGTAACGCGAACACGCGATGCCATTCCGCGGCTCTGCCCCAGATCTCGGTGCCGTATGAGATAGGCGCTTGTACAGTGGCGAAGTAGCAGGTCCTGACGACATCTGTGGTTGCAGTGCTGGCGAGGCGCTTCAACGCATAGCACGCGCTGCCCAGTCTCGCGCATAGCTGGTCAATGTGCACGTCTAAACGCTGCCCACTATCTATGGTGAAACCCAAAAGTTTTGTTTCCGTCACCTGCTGAACCACGTCGTCACCGGCGCACACTGTCAGTGACTGGCACGCGTGGCCATTGAGTTTGAAGTTCATCCAGCAAGTTTTACTTTTGTTTAGGGATAAACCGTTAGTATTAAACCACTGGCTCAGTTGGTAAATGGTACTGTTGATGTGAGTTTCCAGTTGCTGATGCGATGTTCCGGTGACGACAGCCGTTACGTCGTCAGCATACATATATATATTGCAACCTTTTATGACCTGAGGGAGGTCGTTGAGAAGAATACTAAATAGTGTATTAGATAGGCATGAACCTTGCGGTACACCAAGTAGGCACTTCATCTCCTCGGACCTAACACGACCACTATCACCCACCACTATTTGGCATCTGTCTGACATAAAAGACATCAGCAATGAAAGTGCCGGCCCACGAATTCCATAGTGTTCTAGTTTGCGTGCGATAAGGCGGTGGTTAGCAGTATCGAACGCGCGCGAGAGGTCGCAGCACACCACGGCCACCTGCAGATCGTTCTCTCGTGCCTTAGCACGTCCCACACAACTTCACGCACTAAATCGGCTGTTGAACGCCCATGACGGTATGCGAACTGCTTATCTGACAGGGTTGATTGTGGGATCCAGAACGATAACAGTCTGTTGTTAAGGCCGACTTCTAATATTTTACTTAGGGCGGGTACCAGAGATATGGGGCGGTACGAGCTTAGAGCTGCTTTGGAACCTTTCCCTTTATACAGCGGGGTAATCTTAACTTTTTTTAAATTAGCTGGAATTTTGGCTTCGCGTATGCAGGCGTTATATAACTCAGTAAGAATATAGGACAACGCTGGACCTACGAACCTAAGAATATTTGCTGATAAGTCATATATATCAGTACTGTTTTTGGGAGCGATGTATGTGCGAAGTATGGACTCCACTTCGGTAGGCGTGAAAGGTTTAATCCGCAAGGAGCGATCACATTCGGCGAGATTGTTCACTATTGCGGACATCGAGCAGTCGGTGTCCGGAGCGGGCGCGCCGCACTTACCAGCTGTTGCAAACTCCGTATTTATTGCGTCGACTGCGAGTTGTTTAGTACGGAACGTTAGCCCGTGCTCGTCCCGTATGATTTCTGTGTAATCCATCCGCTCGCGGCTTTTACGGCCCAGCTCTTTGTTAATAACGCTCCACATGCTTTTACATTTATTTGGAGCCTTTATCATAACTTCACTATAGAAATCGGTACGTTTACGCTGTAACATTGAGTTATATTTACTTGTTAGCCTACCCAGCCGGTCTGCAATGTTGGTGTTTAGAGGAAATTTCACTCTTAAGTCATTAATATCATGTATTAACGACTTAAGATTCAATATTTCACTGTCAATCCACGGACATTTACTTACACCATGTTTCGATACTTTTTTGGGGAAACATATTTCAAAATTGTAGTTTAATATGTTAATTAGAGTTGTTGATAAAGATTGGCAATCACCGCGGCTGTTAGCTATGACCTCCGACCAATCAATTGATTCCAAGGCGGCAAAAAAACTTATTTTATTGTTGGAGTTAATCGTGCGCCTAGGTATAGATGCATATTGTGCGGGCGACTTGTTGATATTTTTTAATTGATGCGTAGTTTTTTTTAATTCATCATTTCGATGTAAAAGCTCCCCTACTAATCGTAGCTCAGTGTTTTTCTTTCACTCGCGCTTAAAAAGATAGGGACGGAATTTAGTTGTTGTCATTCCTTTAACATATGTTTACCATTGTGCCTAGTTGTTACTCTGGTTAGTTACCTGTCTGTGCTAGTGCTTGAAAAATTACCAATTTACTTTTGCCGTTAGAAAAATATGGATCAAATAGTAACACTCATAAAAATGAAGTTTTTGTTGACAGTGGCACGAAAATCACTTGAAATAGTAAGTTTGTAAATACATATAGGTATATATCTATGGCCATATTTTATTGTTTGGAAAAGCTGATATTTTATTATTATGACAGAACTTGAAATACTGGTTGTGCTTAAAACTAGAGTTTATGAGTATTTTGTATCAGACTAAGAGATGCAATGACACCTCTTTAGTTTGTTTTCTATATCTTCCTTATAACTAGATCCGGGCATCTGGCATTCGGCTTTGGCTGTCCATCGGTGGAGGTCAGAGTTGTCAACAAAACTTCTTACGCTGCAGTAGTTATTTGCAGGATTCCTATTCGAAATGTAGAAAGCAAAAGTTGAATTAACGTGAGCCTGGCGAGTGCAATGTTACCGTAAATAAAAGCGAGGTGCACAAGTAGGTGAACACAAACCAACATCAATTTTAATTGATATTTATAAACTATAAGACTCTCGTGAGACTAGATCTAACATATTAAAAATATTTATAACGGGGTACTCACGCAATTGAAATCGATTTTTGTTCGACATGAAAAAAAAATGAAGAAGAGAACGAGGGTAGGTCTGTAACAACATCGCCGCCGCCGCCGCCGTCGCCTTCCGCCGCCAGCAGTAGCCGGCGTGCTGCCGTCACGGAAGGCCGCTCGTGAAAATTATCATCGTAAATTGATCGAAACATGTCGAGCAAAAATCGACTTAAATTACGTGAGTAACCCGTTTTAAATGTTTTTTGATATTTTAAAGTTCGAGGAATATCCTAACTCTTGTGAACGTCGCCCATAGTGTAGTTGGTAGCAACTAGTGTGTCCTACGACACAAGCTAATTGCCTAGGTTTTTTTATACAAAACAATTAATACCTCTTTTTAAATCAAACTGCAATCAAAGTTAATGTTGCGCCTTGCCTCTTGAATATTCCTTGAGTAAATATCCTTTTTCACCACCATGACGGTGGCAAACAAGCATACGGCCCGGCTAATAGTAAGTAAGCAGCTACCGTAGCCTATGGACACCTGCAACTCCAGAGGTGTCACATGCGCAATGCCGAACCTTTACAAAAAGGAGGATTCACTGTGTTGACGGCTAAAGGAAAAAGAGGGTCCCTCATCGTCAACACTCCTCTTTGAGCTCTTTGGCAACCTCACTCACCAGGAGGCACACAACACTATATGTACTACGACAAAGAATATTTATTATGTACCTACTACAAAGATATACACCTCTTACAAATTTAAAACTAGGTAACAGGTGGTCTTTTGTTATAAAGCGATCTGATATGTAACAGTCTTTCTTCAAGCCATTGATCGGAGCACTTAGACACCTTACGGTTCAAGAAAATCTAGATTTAATATTCAGTCTGTTCAATGCAAGTCTACCTTTTCAAATATTTTTAACCCTTGTCTCCACCCCTTTGAGTTCTCCACCCCAATGGAATGGAGACGGTATATTTATGCATTATTTGTGAATTTGGTGTATTTATTTTTTGAGTATTAATAATAAATATTCTTTATTGTACACCACATGAGAAAAAAGAAAAATATACAGCGATACAGTGATAAAATCTAAGTAACAACAGGCGGTCTTATCGCTCTCTAACAGTCAACCTTTGGGTAGCAGGAAACTATGAACTCAAAACAAAGAACGGGTAGTGCCAATATTATACTAGTACTTAATAGTAAGTACTTACTTTAAAAACGTATAAGTATACTTGTGTATTTTATCGAAGGTTTTAATTTTTTATTTAGTCTTGTACAAAAATATGTTGTAATTTGTTAATATGTATCGTCGCTGTGATTTAAAAGATATCTTTAGTTATATTTGTGTGTTTTTATGCTGCATCGGTTTCATATTTATTTACAATCCACCTTCAGAGTCTTTCTTTTTCAGCCAATAGCTAATTATACTTTTTATTATGTGATATTTTAAAATCTAAATTGCATGTACTATCAGTACAGAAGCAAGTAAAAGGGTGAAGTGGAAAAAATACTTGAATGAATCTTTCTCCACCTGCGCCTGCGTGTAAAATAGATAAGCTAGATAATTAGATACATAATATATTCTAAGGAAAAAGAGTGACAAACATATATTGATTGTAAAAAATACTAGTAGTCCACCTCGAACTGAGAAGTCGACAAACAAACAAACAAACAATGACCAATATAACAAGACCCTTCTGAAGATTTTATTTTGCCTTCTAAGCTAGAATCTAGCTCCACAATCCCCTAATCGATCCTGCCCATATACGAACTCTCAAATTATATGTACGAGTATCTCTGCTACAACCCCACATATTTCATAAAAATCTGTAATTTTTTACTAAAGTTATCGCGAAACAAACCCTCAAAATCAAAAAGCCATCGAAATGCCGAGACGTCCCAGTAGCCGAAGTTGTTTGTAAGAACTTCACTTCGCTTATCTACGCTCCGCTTGTTCGATTATATAATTTTCTAGGTTATGAAATGAATATAGAAATATTTTTTGTGCTCATCAATCATTATGTTAGAGTATAACCTATCTTTAGTAAAATATCACTGCCTCCAGTTTGTAAATTAAACGCAAAACCCTCCCGCCTATCAAAGCTAAACTGTATCTACAAAACAAACGACATCCCAAGAGAAACGGACAAGTAGAAAGAACCACTTACCTACTTAACTGATTAAACACGACACCCATACTAATTGCCATGTTTTTCCCGGCCGCCATTTGCAATTCAAATATGGCGACGGATGAAGCGTAGTCTTGTCCAAACTTGTCACTGAGGATTCATGAGGCCGTGTATTCTCTTTGACACGCGAGCAAAAGTGATTCAGGGTCTATTCGAAGGATTTAATTTGTCATTGGTTTGATTTTAATGTGATATGAAACAACGGAACTTTCAGAAGTAACGTTTAGCTTATTCAAACTACTAATTAGCTAATCTAACACTGATATTACTCTCAGTGTACCTTCCACTACTAAAGTTCGAATTTTACAGAATGTTTATATCACTTTGAAATCATTCACCACCATATCATTTCGAGTAAACATTAGAACTTAGAGTGATATCGCAATGAGACCAATTCGTATTTAAGTATAAAACAGACCTCCCGGGCTCGCTAATGATACTTTTGTGACCGGGGTCTATTTCAGATTGAGTTCATTTGGAAGGAAATCAGAGAAACAATTTTAGTGCATAGTTAAATCAAACAGTTTAAAAAACCCAATTCAAATATTCAGAAGTCCTTATAAAAAAATATTAATAAAAACAATGAAAAGATTCGTATAGAAACTTTCATTTAAACTGATTCGTTTTTATTGCATATGTACGACATCAATGCTATATTGCATATTGCATTGATGTCGTATACATAAATACCAAAATATACATGTACAAGTTTGTAAACGATGTTTGGATGTTTGTTCTTCTTTTACAAAAAATGGCTGAATGGATTGGGTTGAATATTGGTTAACTGGTAGATTTTAAACCTGAACAAGACGTACGATAGTTTTTTTTATCCCGGAATGCACTCCCTAGGAGGTAAAATGAGGGTTCAAATTACGGCATCAGTAAGTGGAGGGTTGACTATTTCACGATTAGTACGTAGACGAATCGAAAACGGTAGCATTTTTTTAATATTTAAAATCTTAGCAACCTTATGATATTGGCTAGTTAATATCATTAAAAAAGACCGAACGCATCCGGAAAACCACGCTGCGCTTTAACTAAAACGTGCATTGCTAACGTAGGCAAAAACCGTAAGCCTCAAATGGGACTGGGTCACGTCAAACAACCAACATCTGGAACGGCAAAATTGGGAGTCATGAAGATCCAGCGGAGAGGCCTTTGCCAGGCAGAATGACTCTTAAATATGCTAGATAAAAAAAATACATACGTCCACGAGTAGTTAGTAGTGCGAATTGTTGTTTAGCAATCTGGGCCGCAATTCGAAAAATAAACACACACACTGGACAGACACAGCTCCAACTCAACTCAACGCTATAACGACATTGATATTTGCTATTCGAACAGATTTTCATTCAACATTGGTCTCACATTGGTCACACATTGGTCGCACTTTGGACCAATGTGAGACCTGCACTAAGCCCGAAGAAAAACTGTTCTTTAATTAACTTTTATACTTGGAAACCTGGAAAGGCATTTTCATTATCCTAAAGGCATAGGTTAAAGGAGGTTTTAACGGCCTCCTAGCCTAGTTGTTAGTGACCCTGCCTATGAAGCAGGAGGTCCCGGATTCTAATCCTGGTCGGGGCATTTATTTGTGTGTTTATCACGGATATTTGTTCCTGATGGATGTTTTCTATGTATTTAAGTATCCATACTAATATTATAAATGGGAAAGTGTATGTGTGTGTTTGTTTGTCCGTCTTTCACGGCAAAACGGGGCGACGAATTGACGTGATTTTTTAAGTGAAGATAGTTGAAGGGATGGAGAGTGACATAGGCAAATTTTTGTCTCTTTCTAACCCCCCACTTCCCTAAAATGGGGGATGGAAGCATTACGGGGGGCAATCAGGAAAGGGGAACCGTGTTACCCCGAATTTAACTCGAGCGAAGCCGGGGGCAAAAGCTAGTTTATCTATAGTTCAGTAAGTCGCCTAGTACCCACAACACAAGCCTTATTGAGCTGGGACTAGGTTGATTTGTGTAAGATTGTCCCATAAAATTGATTTATTTTATTTATTATATGTGCGGTTTCATTTCAACAACCAGTTCACTGCGTTACCATGATAGAACAGTATAAAGAGCATGCGTTAACGGTTCGGGGCAGCACATGACCCCTTTGTTCATAAGGCGTAGTTCTAAGGTCCCGCACAAATTTCCAAATAATCCCACCAGATGGCAGAACCTACAATGCACACGGATGCGTGCGTTTAGAGTTGTAGTTTCTCGATAACGTTTTCCGCTTTGTATGGGAAATATTCTCAAGCGAGAACATTATCCATACAAAGCGGAGAACGTTCTCGAGAACAGCACAACTGATGCGTTTACTGTAGGGCGTGTACTTGGTTGGCGCGATGCTACTAAAGTTTAGTTTACTAAAGTTTAGTTTAGTTTAGTATTTATTAAATATATATGTATGTATGTATGTATGTATGAGCTATGTAAGTTTATTTATATATTTTTCTTTCTTTTATATGTGTAATTTTATTAATGTTTGGTTTATTTGCTTTGCAACACCTACTTTTCTGTTAATTTACAAAGGTTTCCGCTTCCCAAAGGTTGTCTGGAAGAGATCGCTCTTTAGCGATAAGGCCGCCAATTGTTTTGCCTCTGCTTTTTTGTCTGTGTCTTGTGTATACTTTGTGTCTATTATTTGAGGTGTGCAATAAAGAGTATTTATGTTATGTTATGTTATGTTTAGGATTCAGACCACAAGGTGGCAAATCACCGCGTACGGTCTTTAGTAACCAATGTTGGCGCGCCTAGAACTATCAAAGTGACCTCCATAGTTCCAAGTTAAATTAAAGTTGGGGTCAGACGGTATACAACCACAGCCCTTTGCCACGAGACCTTGACAGAAAACAAGATTTTAAACCATGTAGCCCGTGGTTGATGCCAAATTCTACATGATCAATAAACTCCCTTGGTGGCTAGGCGTGCTCTGGCAACAATTGGCTGGCCACGCTTCGAACACACTGAAGTTGGGCGCTTGTTGTCAACCATGTCGACGCTCGCTTCAACCAAGGTCACGCGGCAGAATCTGCGGCTATCTGCCGTCTGGCCCTAACTTTATATTGTAGGCGCGATGTTGAAGGGTGTGTGTGGCTGTTTTGGATAACTAATAGCGGTCAATTTGTTATTTATAATACCAATCTAACATGAATATCAAGTGCGTCACTCTATAACTTAATGTTACATCGTAACAAGCTTTCATCGCCCTTAGTTTATACCCACAACGATATTTTGAAATAGTTGGATTTACAATGTGTGTAATATAAAAAAAAGCTAAGGCTAGCCATATTGAACCTTTGAGTCTAAGGAGAGACTTTGCCTACTTATGTGTGTTCTATCGCTTGTACAATGGGTTGTGCTCTGAAGAACTGTTTGATATGATGCCCACGGCAGCTTTTTATCACCGCACCGCTCGCCGCCGGCAGGGTGTTCCTCCTCACATCCTGGTGCCTAATGGGTTATACGGTTTAAGAGGAATTTCCTCCCACGAACGCTGCGGCTGTGGAATGAGCTCCCTGCCGAGGTTTTCCCAGCGGGCTACAGTATGAGGTTCTTCAAAAAAGGAGTGTATAGTTTCTTAATGGGTAGGCAACGCGCATGTGAATCCTCTGGGGTTACAGGCGTCCATAGGCTACGGTAACTGCTTACCATCAG
The DNA here is from genome assembly GCA_947086415.1 of Pammene aurita. Classification (NCBI taxonomy): domain Eukaryota; kingdom Metazoa; phylum Arthropoda; class Insecta; order Lepidoptera; family Tortricidae; genus Pammene; species Pammene aurita. Next base: position 3,479,239 of record OX352304.1, on the reverse strand, counting down.
GCGGGCCGTATGCTTGTTTGCCACCGTCGTGGTATAAAAAAGAATCATCATTCTCCTGTAACGTCTATGGCAGACGATTAGATGCAATGTCCAAAATTAACTTTGGTGGCTGTAAAAAACCAATAGGGGACTGGCAAGCGCGCCCACATTTTGCACAGTTATATGTTGCTACTGATATGCTGGTGGTACAACCCTGCCGTCTTGCCCTCTTATCGGCTAGTTTGTGGAAACAGATTTCATCACGCAGTTTCTGGCCTTCCTTGACGGCATTACGCCACTGGTTCCTGTTATCCGCAAGGTTCTCCCAATCACCATACCTGATGTTAAATAAGGTCAGGTCACACTTAACGCAATCTTTAAAGCGAAGCAGTGGTCGGCCAATACTCCTCTTTGCACCCGCCAATGCAACAAGCATGACCTAAGCGTATAGAGTCCATGCCCTAGCCACCGCAGACGTCGCTGTTTAAATAGAGCGGTGAAACTAGGAAACTAGTCTCTAGTAAGAACTGCCTTATTGTGACTCTATCACTCCATGTGAGGCCCAATAAGTTACGCACGCAGCGTATGTGGACGGGGTTAAGTCAACTTTCCTGTTTTGCATACAAAGTTCAGGTCTCGGCTCCAAATGTTTGGTACACCAACACTTTGGTCCTCACAGTTAAATTATTATTATCCCATAATCTTGTACAAAGCTTCCCGAATATGTTCGTCCCTTTACCGATGCGAATGTCGATCTCTGCATATAACGAGAGAGTGCTAGTTTCGGTACAGCCATAAAGTAGGACAACTGGTCGTACTGAACACCCTAGTAGTAAGTGTTAGCCAGGTTTTGGAACATCGTCGAGATGACCTGACCTCGGACCGAACTGTCAAGAGAGACTCCGGCGAGTTCCGCGCCATCTTTAGCGTTGCCTTTAGCGTTGTCGTGTACTTAATGTATAAATATATCAAATATCCAAGACTCAGTGCTTTTACCGTTAATGTAAGTAAGTAGTAACATGTTTTTTTGCCGTTTATCGACATAGAAAAACAGACACATGCATGGGAAAATTTATCCATCATGGTCTGAAGCTCGTACGGACAGGGCTCGGAACTGGTTTTCACACAAAACCCCGAAATAACCCAATATACAACAAAAACAAAACAACAAAAGGGTGTAACAAAAATACTGGTTATCCGTTTAAGGGCATAAGTAAGGTAAATGTACGTTTCCACGAACGCTTAAGACCTGGATGTACGTTTCATTTTTTAATAAGGTCTGGCATTTTCATACGGTTATTGGCAATACTATACTGGTAACTTAAATACATTTGCAATCATTTAATTGCACTTAGAAATTATTTGTAAGGTTAGACATATTTAAATAATATTTTTAAAGTTTTTTAGACCGCCTTACTTGATTTGTACCATTAAGCGAACTAAGAAACATGATTTGCATATATTACCGAATCCGGTGACCATTTTACCGAACTAGAAGAAAAATGTATGGGAATATGGTATTGAGCGATTCTCAAACTTAAACTGTCTCACTGTTTAGATAATGTCATCTAACTGCGCTAAATTTGCGTCTCCATACATTACTGAATTACTTCATACATAACAAAAGTAAACTTACTTTTTTATATTTATTCAAAATACCTAACCATTATTTTTATATACATAAACATCATTATCGTTTTGGGGTGTTTACGTAATATAAGTTTTTACAATATTAATTCAAAAGTTAAATTTTATCCAAAAATATAAAAAACACAATTTAATATTTTATTTTATTATTATAAAATTTATCTTTATACAAAACGACCTATCAACAGCAGGCCCATGAATATGTTTAAATGTTTAGAAGCGCTGGCCTTAATAAAAACGCAGAAAAAATAATACATTTTAATGTCGATCTAGCTGTGAGCGAAATAAGGATGATATTTTAATGTCTATTGAATACAAACGAGGCCGAGGCAGATACGAATTCAGTAGCAAAGACTATGGGCACGATTTACCGAATGCGCGTTCGGTAAATAAACCATGCAAAATATGTGGAACCTAATACGCGAACAAATTTTGAAAATAGTACCTAAATTGTAACAATTGTGACATAACCACAAATTTAACATTGAAACTAATAATTAGAAGGATTACGAATCCGTTCATGTATTTAGTCTTCACTAATATTGCCGTAAAATAACTATAAAAAATTATTAAAGTTAGCTTTGTCGAAAGACTTATTTTTAACTCAAAAAGTCGTAAAACTATAAAATTTCAAACACGGATTTACTAGTCTTTACTATCTACAGATGTTCGGTAAATGCTCATAAAATTACAAATACTTCTCAAGTTCAAAAGTCAACAAGTTTATATTAATAGTTTATAATAAATCAGTAAAAAAAAATTTCAAAGACATACGCTTTCCCTGATTCCGTACGCTGTTCGGTTAAACCATCCAGTCAAAAAGTTGGGTCACACATCACCAGATTCACATTTACCTCAAATTCTGAGAATATAACTGCACTAAATTCACTTAAAATACCAAAATACATAAACTTATTAAATAACACCACTCTAAATCCACAATTTGGAACCCACATATAGTTTTAAACGATTCTATGATCTTAAGAAGTGCACGCGATTTCTTAACGATTTTGTTAAGGGCGCCCATACAAAGTGGCACTCGAACGACTAGATCAGTTGTCATGTCGCAACTGAGCCCCAACATGGCCGTCTCTGATGCGTATTCGTAGGGGTAGTTATGTAGCTCACAGAAAAAAATATCATAACTTAGTATCTGCTGTAAGTAATCGACTTATAGCTTAAAATTGAATATATTCGGCGATAGGACACGTTCGCTGAAGCGTACATTTACCTTAATTGGTATAGTATTGCGAGTAAGAAAAAGTAGGAGAAAAAATTTTTGGACGCGTAAACAAAAACTTTTTGTATATGGGACAAGTCGTCCCGGCTGGCCAACCCTCCATACAAAACCATTTTATTTTTCCGAGAATTTATTTTTCATTTTTTTTCATTATTAGAATACGATACCAATTATGCGCATAAATGTATAACCAGCATTTTTGTTACACATTGTATTTAATTATTTTATGGTTTTATGAAGCCTCAAGCACTCACTTTCATCATATCAGCCGAAAGACGTCCACTGCTGGACTTAGGCCTCCCCCAAAGAGTGCCACAATGATCGGTCCTGCGCCACCCGCATCCAGCGGACTCCCGCGACCTTCACCAGGTCATCAGTCCACCTTGCGGGGGGTCTACCCACGCTGCGCCTTCCGGTTCGTGGTCGCCACTCGAGAACCTTTCCGCCCCAACGGCCATCGGTTCTACGAGCAATGTGCCCCGCCCACTGCCACTTTAGTTTAGCGATTCGGAGGACTATATCGGTTACTTTGGTTCTGCTGCGGATGGCCTCATTTCTGATGCGATCACGCAGAGAGACTCCAACCAAAAGTCACCCAAAGGGCAATGGAGAGGGCTACCTCTCCATTGCCCTTTGGGTGACTTTGAGCTTTCTTATGAGGCCCATTGTAAGCGACCACGTTTCAGTACCATATATCATCACTGGCAACACACACTGGTCAAAGACTTTCGTCTTGAGACACTGCGGAATATTGGACAAAAAGATATGCCGTAGCTTCCCTAACGCTGCCCAACCGAGTCGGATTCGCCGATTGACCTCTTTCTCGAAGTTGGATCTACCTAACTGGACAGTATGTCCTAAGTATATATAATCGTCCACAACTTCGAGTGTAAAGTCTCCGATTGTAACGGGAGTTGGTGCTACATGGGTATTTGACATGATCTTCGTCTTATCCATGTTCATCTTAAGACCAACTCGCTCGGAGGCTTTACTGAGGTCATCGAGCATCGTACTCAAATCCTCCATGGTCTCAGCCAAGACTACTATGTCGTCTGCAAACCGAAGGTGAGTGATGTACTCGCCGTTTATATTGATGCCTAGCCTTCTCCAGTCCAGAGTCTTGAAAACATCTTCCAGTGCAGCGGTAAACAGTTTAGGAGAAATAACATCTCCTTGCCTGACTCCCCGCTGCAACGGAATAGGCTTCGAGTTCTGGTCCTGGAGTCGGACTGACATAGTGGCGTTCTCGTACAAACACTTCAGCACTTCGATATAGCGATAGTCCACTTGACACCTCTGGAGAGATTGTAGTACAGCCCAGGTTTCGATCGAGTCGAAGGCTTTCTCGTAGTCCACGAATGCTAAGCAGAGGGGCAGGTTATACTCCCCAGTCTTCTGTATAACCTGACGGGGCGTATGGATGTGGTCTACGGTACTAAAGCCTCTTCGATAACCGGCTTGTTCGGGAGGCTGGAAGTCATCTAGCTTGCGTGCGAGACGGTTCGTAATGACTCTTGAAAACAGCTTATAGACATGGCTCAGAAGTGAAATGGGTCGGTAGTTCTTCAGTAACGCGTTATCACCATTTTTGAAGAACAATACCACCACACCTCTGTTCCATGCCTTAGGCGTTCTCCCTTCTAGTAAAACGGAGTCGAACAACTTCTGAAGGGCCATAAGGACCGGTTTACCTGCAGAAGTTCGGCTGTAATTCCGTCTTCACCAGGTGCCTTATTGTTTTTGAGCTGTTTAAGAGCCATTCTAATCTCGTACAGGCTGATGTCCGGGATGTCTTCGGTATAATGTCGGGTCAGTCTAGCTCTAGGGTCTTCCGCCAGATCAACTTCAGGTCTGCTAGTTGATGTGTATAGCTGTCCATAAAAGTCCTCTATCTCCCCCAGAAGCTCGGGTCTGGATGAAACGATTCTACCATCCTCAGTTTTTAATTTGGCGAGCTGGCTCTGCCCAATATACAAATCTCTTGCGAAAACTTTAGAGCCCTTATTCTGCTCAATGGCCTCTTCAATACGATTTGTATTGAATTGGCGCAAATCACGGGTAAGGGACTTAGAGATCCGTTTATTGATTGCAGAACCATTTCTCTCGTTTCCTCGATGAGTTTCTGAGTGGAGTCAGAGAGCCTTTTGGTTCAGTTCCACTATCTTTTTGTCGGTCCGCAGTGTACGCGTGTTATATGTTGCCAGGGCCAGAAGTCGTCGGTGGTGGTAGCCGGAGATACTTAGCACCCCTGACCCCGCTAGTACCCTGGCCGCTACCATAACTAGGGCACCGGGGGTCGCCGGACACTCGGGGCCGTGGTTTTTGTGTTCTTTTCTTGGGGGGTGAATGCCGTAATCGCCACACTTGGCATCGCAGTATCTCCACCGCACTCCGTGGATGCTGCTGCCCATCCCCCGGTGGTTTTGGCCGTAGATTTAGGACATACTCCGGGTCCCCAGCACTCACTTTAGCATTACCTATATACATTATTGAGTTCTAAATACAATGCCCGAATACACGCCATTGATGTTACCCGAATCCGCACACCACTGGACGTTCGTATACCCAATTATTAAATGTAGAAATTATTTGCTGACGAGTGTGTACCCGCCATACGATAAATAAATAATGAATATAGATTTCACAAAAGATTCAGCCACGAGTTTGGTCTTTTTATATAAAAGTAAACCGTTTAATAAAATTTCGAAGCGCGATTACCAGGATCGCTCTCTATTAAATTTAGAAACTTAAATTGAAGGTGAATTAGACTGACATCTACTGTACTTTAGAATTGGGGAAAGGCATTTTTTTAACAGCACGCAAGTAAAGTTCAGGATACATGATCACATATTAGAATTTGAGCCTTAGATAGCTTTTCAACCGACTTCAAGATTTCGAAGGAGGAGGTTATCAATTCGTCGGTATCTTTGTTTTTGCTATTTTTTTTTTTTTTTTTTTTTTATGTATGTTCACCGATTATTCGAAGATGGCTGGACCGATTTGAAAAATTATTTTTTTGTTTAATAGAGTATACTTCACAGTTGGTCCCATTGTAACCAGGTCAGGATCTGATGATGGGATCCTGGAGAAATCGAGGGAACTCTTCAACTATTATAGGCACACCTATAGTGATTTGAGTATTTTTTACAGCAGCTCGAGCATTTGCTGTTGTAAAGGTGGATGCTAAGTGAAGTCGGTTCTTTTTTGTTTAAAATTATTGATGTGATAGTTTTACTCTTTATTATATGAGTACGGTGTCTTCTCAACATTGAGGTTCCACGGAACGAACGACTCTATCTTAGGTAGCCAGCGTTTTAGATTATCGCGCAGTAAAATTAAAGCTCGTAACGATTCATTTAACCGTCGTCATCCATTTATATAATTGTAATTAGATATTTTTAATTGCAATAAAATTGATTTATGAGAATATTTCCAGCCGTAACACAAGGATTCTTTGCGAGCTCTACGTTTATATTTCTTATTTCAAATAAAAATTTCATATAAAAACAATTAATTTTATTCTATAAGTAGCTTAGTAAAGTATATACCGTTTAAGTACGTCATTGGTGATTCAAAATACATGTGGTAGAAAATAAACTCCGCTTAAAAACCTTAATCACTATAGTTTATCATAATGGCCTAAAATTGTTTTCGAGAGTAGTTTAGTTCGTGAAGGCCTTTAAATGAGGATTACCCTCCTAAGAACACTTAGGGATGTAAAGAGCCAGCCCTGAATACCCTTAATGTGAATTTGCTAACCTATACCTATATTTGTGAACTGCCGGACTTGTGAGTTATGTTTTGCCCGTGACTGTACTTTGAAATCCCAAAACTACACGCATATAGTCTAAATTGAAACAGTCTCTTGAGTAGTGACGTCATCAAAATTAAATAATTTTCCCCCTTATTACGAATAGTCCACATTTGACCCAAATCGTGAATGTGGGATATCAAGTGAAAGCCCATTAAATTTGTTAAGAAAATATAGTTAGTAAAAATACGCCCGAGCTCCGAGGAATTTTAGATTAGCGAAGCCCTTTTTGAGTTTAATGTAATTGAAAAACACCGATGAATTCAGTACTTCCGACACAAATTGATAATTTTTGATAGGAAGTACCGCCTGGGAGATTTTGATATTTAGGCGAGTAGTAGGCCAATGTATGGTCGATTCTGAGAAACAAATGTAGTGGTGTCACTACTTCACAACCACATAAACAAATCTTTCTGTTTTATATTTATAGTTTTTTTTTTTCCTTTTTTATGATAACCAGTATATGAATCGCTCGCATAAATCCCGAAAATAAATGCTTACTTAAAAAAACATACTTAAGTCAAAAATGCTTCACTAAAATAGATATTCATTAAAAAAAACCAGTCCATATAAAGTTAGGGTCGATTCACTATGGAAAGCCGACTATAGCCTTTGTGTGAGCGCAACACACTGATAGTGACAAATAATGTTATTGGATTTGACTATTCCGAGTTGAATGTCCCTATTTAAAATCGTGCCAATCGTTAACGTTCCGTAGCGAACGAAACGCAACTGTCGCTGTCGCACTCATATGGAATCGTGATCGAGAGATGTGACTGCCCTGAAATCTGAAAGCAAGCATTTTCACATGCCTATAAAAACGTTTATATCCTTAAACGTAAGTCAAAACTTCACAAAGTCTACTGAGCGACAAAATGTCATTTACCGACTCCCCATTCACATCACTCAGATTAATGCTCATTTTAAAACATATTTCGCATGGAACTTCGCTAGCTGACGGGGGCTATTTTTTACGAGTGACATCGCTTGATGGGGCCCTATTAAAACTTCCTGGATCTTCCTTATTGAGTCCCATGCGAATTTTAGACGTACTTTAGTTAGTTGTCGGATTCGTTTAATTTTGCGTTTCAAATGTAATTTGGGTATGAGTTACTTGACACATAGCATTTTGGGAATTTTTAACATCTGTGTCAGTGTGTATAATTTTAAAAAGCAGTTGGTACCTATTTGCCTAGTAATGTATGACTCATTTCACGAGAAACGTATGAAAGTTTTTAACTACTTTGATATTTACGGCCTCCTAGCCCGGTCGGTAGTGACCTTGCCTACGATAAAGGAGGTCCGGGGTTCGAATCCTGGTCAGGGCATTTGTTTGTGTGTTCATCACAGATATTTGTTCCTGAGTTATGGATGTTTTCTATGTTTTTATGTATTTATCCATATCTATCTATTATATATATCGTCGTCTAGTACCCATAACACAAGCCTTATTGAGCTTACTGTACGCCTATGTCGATTTGTGTAAGATTGTCCTATAATATTTATTTATTTCATTTCACATAAATGACAAATATACGGAAAAAAGTGATTTGATGTACAGTGACACAAACCATTTTTATGCCTAATTTCATCCAAGTTGGTTTACGTTCACGTGTTCACTTGTTCCATTAAGGAACAAGCAGAGTTATTTTACCATTTATTGACAGTGCGATAGCGCAGGTGTCCGTTTTAGCTTGGGCAAAAATGCTTTCGTACCTATATCCATCTAGCGTATATCCGGCTGTTCTTGTCTACAGGTCGCATTTTCCAACCAATTCCCATAAAATTTTGTGAGCAGGCGCCGTATTCTAACCTTAAAACACGTTTAGACACGACCCTAATACAACTCCAATGCATTAACTACGCAATACAGCTAACGCCTAAACCATCTGAATCAGAAATATCAGAATTTGCTTGAAAATTATTCCGACGCAACTCCAATACAACTTTAATATTGGTTGATTATTTGTTGTGTGTTGCTGTTGGAGTTATGTTGGAGATTGTGTTTTTAATGTATTGTTTTGTAATTTAAAATTAGAATAAGGCACCAGGTTCTACAGTTAGGTATGTAAGTGGATTTTTTGTCGTTTGATTTATGGGAAATCTTCAAAATGGTGAAAATTGGCACAAAGGATTATAGCACTTTAAGACCATTGTGAGTTCGTTGCCATTACTCATATCTCTAAGCTAATTATATGAAAATGGCAGAGCCTCCATCTTTTCAGTTGTAGCTATGCTCGCGAGATCTACATCTCACAGAGCCACTAGAATATTAAAAGAGATTATTGTGCGTATGATCACGTAAACAATACTTGCATTATATTCTCGACCTTCCTCAGTCTCGCTAATAAGACGTCATGTGAATGTAATGTAATAGTATAAGAAGATATTCTGAGTTCTCGTAGAAAGAGCTTATGTTCCTTGATTGCTGTCAGTAAAAGAAAATATATTAGTTTTTCTGACACTTGACCCGTATCAAAAAACTAAGGATTACTTTAAAGGTAGTTATTATTATGGTAGAAAGCGCTGGTGGCCTGGAGGTAAGACGACAGTCTTTTAATCCGAAGGTGGCGGGTTCAACTCCCGACTCGTACCACTTAGTTTATTGGAGCTTATGTACGAAATATCATTTGATATTTACCAGTTGCTTTTTGGTGAAGGAAAACATCGTGAGGAAACCGAATCTAATCCCAACAAGGCCTAATTTCCCCTCTGGATTCAAAGGTCAATGGCAGTCGCTTTCGTAAAAACTAGTGCCTACGCCAATTCCTGGGATTAGGTTGCCAAGCGGACGCCAGGCTCAATAGAGAAAAAAGTTGGGACAAACGCTAGGAAGAAGATTATTATGGTAGACAACTTATGTAGGTACAGGTATTCTCTTCTCAAAAGTTTACTGGCAATAGAGCTTACAGTTTATTCTTGCTGGATTGTATACCACGACGGTAGCAAACAATGATACGGCCCGCCTAACGGTAATCAGCTGCCGTAGCCTATGGAGGCCTGCAAGTTCATAGGTATCACATGTGCGTTTCCGACCCTTTAATATAAAGGAGGATTAACCTGTGTTAACGGCGAAAGGGATAAGAGGGTCCCCCGTCATTGCGTCCTCTTAACAACAATATGAGTACCTACCTACGGGCCGCGATTCGAAAAATAAACACAAACACTGGACAGACACAGCTCCAACCCAACTCAACTCAACGCTATAACGACATTGACATTTGCTATTCGAACATATTTTCATTCAACATTGGTCTCACATTGGTCACACATTGGTCTCACATTGGTACAACATTGGTACAATGTGTGACCAATGTTGTACTAATGTGAGACCAATGTTGAATGAAAATCTGTTCGAATAGCAAATGTCAAATATTTATTTTTCGAATTGCGGCCACGGTATATTTGTGTATACAGGGTGTAACAAAAATTCTGGTGATTCCTTTAAAGGCATTTTTGGTATTTTATTCTAATCATGAGCAAACTAAAAAAAAAATTCACACAAAATTGTATGGAGGGTTGGCTCGCAGATAAATTCCATACAAAAAAAATTGCGTCGGTATTTTTTGTCCTACTTTTCCATAGGTCGCAATACGGTACAAATTATGCCCTTAACACTCTCACAGCCATCATACATGATGCACTCGAAATTTTGTGGGCGGCCGGCGTACCATGTGGCGGTGAGAGTGTTAAATAGATTACCATATTTTTGTTACATCCTGTGCATGTGAGAGAATACTTACCTATTTTAAAGAGAGACCCTAACCCTTGATTTAGAAAACACAATGTGTAATACAATTAATACTGGAAATCCGTTTAAGTGCATAATTTGTCCCTATAGTATTCCGATTAAACAACAAGTGAGAAAATGTTTGGACTCATTGTTTTAAAGGATTTGTCGCCCGAGCAGGCCAACACAAAGGTAGTTCAGGTATTGGTCCATGACTTCGAAGTATGATGTACAAAATAATCCCGATTGGGCAAGAAATCGAAAAGCGAAAGTGGAGATGGGTCGGGAACACAGTTTGCCGAATTGATAAATAAAATAATAATAATAAATAAATATTATAAGATAATGTTACACAAACCGAACTAGTCCCACGATAAGCTCAATAAGGCTTGTGTTGTGGGTACTAGCGGACGAAATATATAATAGATATATATAGATAAATACTTAAATACATAGAAAACATCCATAACTCAGGTACAAATATCTGTGACACACAAATAAATGCCCTTACCAGGATTCGAATCCGGGACCTCCTGCTTCGAAGGCAGTGTCATTACCGACTGGGCTAGGAGGCCATTAAATATAGATCGAATTGATGATAATATCGCATGCACTGCTCACAACTGAAACGAAGATCGGATGGTCACGTGCACTCGTGGCGCTCTGTTGATATTGAGCTGAATGGTGTGCAGATAAGCTGGAGCTACGTCAGGAGCGCTGTTGGCAATCGAGAGACGTGGCGTGAGCTCGTAAAGGCCCTCTGTACCTCTGGGGTACCATAGGAAGGACAACAGGAACAACGGCCAACGCCCCAATCGTTAAACGCTCCGTAGCTAGGTTTACCAGGCCCAAAAATGAAAAAGCCGGACTCCGCGCTTAATTTAGCCGGACATTTGATCCCAAAAGCCGGACATGCCTTTTTAAAAGCGTGCCACTGGCGTGACTGGCGCGTAGCGTAAGTAAGACAAAATAAAAGCCTAACAAAAGCCGGATAGGCCGGTCGAGGAATTATTTGGCCGGACACACCCGTAAAAAGCCAAACATGTCCGGCTAAAGTCGGACACCTGGCAACCCTATCCGTAGCGAACGAAACGCAACTGTCACTGTCGCACTAATATGGAAGAGTGATAGAGAGAGGTAACTACGATACGCTACGGAGCGTTAAGGATTGGCACGTTGGCTACGCACCCAGGATACGAAATATTGTAAAAAAATTTCAACTGTTCTTTCCCGTATCGTATTTCCTTTGGGGCAAAGGGTAAGTCAAAAATATATTTAAAGAAGTTTCCAAATACCCTTATTTATAAATAAAAGCATCGATCAATGAATTAATTAATGAGACAGAGGGAAGCCTTTTTTCCTTAAATGCCAATTTCGGAGACTTTAAGCTTATTTAAGAGTTTTTTTCATGTCACAGAGAGTAATATTTTGTAAGGAGTAACAAAAATTTCTTTTAATTTGGGAAAATTCTTCGATTTTTTTGCAGCGGATTTTAATACAATGGCATTTAAAACTGTCAATAGCATCAAACGCTTTAGGGAAAGGGTTTTATTGACAGAAGACTGTCAAATAAAGATCAGATTTTATTTCGAATTCAGCTCCCGCCTACTGATCTTTTCAATAATTATGTTAAGCGAATCTTATGCTATAAATACGGACACGCAAAATATACAGAACTGTAGACTTCAAATATAACTGCACATAATTTCAACTAAATATAGTATAAAAATACACTAAGTTGATCGAGTACGGAATAGCGAAATACGACACCGAACGAAAGTATCGGACATTGGCAAATGCATCACACAATTAAAGTGGAGGTGGGCAGGACACTTGGCGAGAAGGAATGATGGGAGATGGACGAGACGGGTTACTGAATGGTGGCTAAAATGGGCCAAAAGTTCAGCGTGGAGACCGTCAACTAGATGGTCACACAGTGGGTGTGCAATGGATAGGACTGACATGGAACCGAGGAGAGTGTCGTAATAAAGAAGAAGCCTATACTCAGCAGTGGGTGGATACGGGCTGAATAGATAAATATATATGAACATATTATAATTTTAAACAAAAAAGAACCGACTTCACTCAGCATCCACCTCTCCAAAAGCAAATGCTCGAGCTGCTGTAAAAAATACTCAAATCACTATAGGTGTGCCTATAACAGTTGAAGAGTTCCCTCGATTTCTCCAGGATCCCATCATCAGATCCTGACCTGGTTAAAATGGGACTAACTGAGAAGTACTCTTTCAAACAAAAAAAGAATTTTCCAGATCGGTCCAGCTGTCTTTGAATAATCGGTGAACATACATAAAAAAAAATAGCAAAAACAAAGATCCCGACGAATTGATAACCTCCTCCTTCGAAATCTTGAAGTCGGTTGAAAAGGCTACTAATCTGATCTCACCACATTAAAAGTGTATCTTTAGAACCTCTAGCCATTCACCAACAGACAGAAACACCAGAAACAAAAACTCACCTATACTTTTCTCCTTCTCAAGCGATGAATTCCGTGATAAGATAACAAAAGAAAACCATTTCTACTTTTATATAAATCGGTAAGTAGTTGTAACCGCTTTAACCTGAAGAAGTAGCGTACGGACTTGTTTTCTCATTTTTAATATGTGCTGGATATTAAGGACCTAAGATAAGGTTCTTCGGTTGGTCTGCTTCATATTCCTTATGTCTCCTCCTCAAATTATATCATAAATATACGTTCTATAAGCTACTTGATTTTTCCCTCTTTATACAGAATGTTTTTCAAACCCAATATGGCTCATTATGCGATGCGATTAGGTAGGTTATGCTGAAATACTTTTAATATGGGACCAACCTACAAATCTAAAAAAAATTTGTCCTTCCCATAGAAAACGTCGCCATGTGACCGATTGAAATGTATGAAAAACAGCCAAAAAATATTTTGGCGATTTTGGAGTTGGTCCCATAAGGTCGTAAAAATCGATCAGCCTACATACCTCAGGTTAAAAATTAGCCGTTACCTCTACCCTAAATATAACAACAACGTAGCTTATATACCTAGTATATAATATACAACCTCAGTGCCTAAGTAGGTATTCATTAGGCCAGGCAGGGCACGTTTTGCAAAGTCAGTGGCGACGTTCCACATCGTCGGGCCTGAATATTGAAACATTGTTTTAGTATTCATCCTCTTAAGCTCTTCAGTGCTTTGTAAAAAGAAGTAGGTATAGAGTTTATAATACAGGGCTACATATAAATGCGTTCAGTTAGGTGCAGTGAGATAAATATATTTTGAAGAACAATCTTTTAACTAAACTATATCTAGTCAGATAGGTAGTGACAGTAGCAGATTCATTTATTTATAACATTTAATTAAATTATTTTATCATATTCATAACAAATAGTTATAACTTTGTTTGTATAGCTTTATTTCAACACATTTAATTTTACAGCGCATTGGCGCCCCTAGCTGTAGTGCTGTAAAATGATATCTGAATAAAAATAAAATAAAATAACCTTAATTAAATCCTTTTGAATCTATTGTTAATGACAATGCATGGTAGGTGCAATGTATTATATAATTATTAATTTAAAACTTCTGTTGTTGCCCCGTTGCAATTATATGTTGCCCAAAGGTGCTCCTATAATTGCAATTTTATACCAGGCACACTAAACTCAATCGATTCGATGACTAGCAGTTGAAATATGACTATCTCATAATAAACAACTCTCACCCTCACCACCCGCAGTCTTCAAATCACCAACACACGTTAATCAAATAATCAAGCACTACACAACCTTACAGAAAAGTTCCATTTCTAAAAATCCAACGGACAAGCTGAACTTTTGACATGAATGAACGTTCCGTTTTCGAAAATGGCAACAAAAGTTGAATGGCACAGATGGCGTTGACACACAGGAAGCGTCAATACAGACGAATGGAATGTTCGCCAGTCGCAAAACTGCCGCGGAGGAGGGATGTCGCGCTCCGCGATGGCAATGCCGCGATGTGTGCATTTGTGAGTGTTGTTCGGTTTTGAGGTTATGGCTGTACGCTGTTACGTTTGAGGTAAGTTTTAAAAAGTTTTGTCACTTTGGTAATATTCGTTTAAATAATTATAGATTTATTTTTATCTTAAAAATTTAAAGCTGAAAACATACCTATTTTATAAACTTAAGATGAGTTTATAAAAGTTATTATTTATTAATTCAATGAAATATATGGATTTATTTTAAAAGAGGAATATTACTTTTATTAAACTTATCACTAATAAAACTTAAAAAGAAGTTTTATGACTACTTCCATTTCTGCTTCAAGCTTGTACAAGGAAACTCATAAACAAAATAAATGAAGGTGTGTGTGTGTAATTTAATTTATATAATTAATTACAAACATGTGCAATTCTAATCAATTACCTACTTTTCGTAGTTTTCGTTTATTATTACAAGTACAAACTATGTTTTTTTTTCTTATTTGTATTTAGCTTATTCAGTGACAATTTTTCATGTAAGATTCTGTTAGTTGTTAAACATAAAAAAGCATTTATATAAAAAAAAATTCACATACAAATTTAATGTCTACAAACAAACGCTTCAGGGAACGATTTAATGACGGACTTGGGATAACAGAATTTTCCTAGAAATGACATCAAACTGGATCCGGTTCTTGCTTTAGTGAGCTTTATAACGTGAATTTCTACAAAATCGTTGCAGTTATTTTTAGAACTCATTTACAAATCATGCTCATCTTCTTTGCACTTTGACACAGCTTTTTGCTACCTATCGCACGAAAAACAACCCTTTTATTTATTATGAATTCTACTAGATGTGACATCTAGAATAAATTTTGTGCGCCATGTTTGGTGGTTGACAGCTATAACTGAATCAAATAGTAGTATAGACTTGTGGTAATTTGATTACAACTTTTGGGACTAAAAAATTCTTTAGGGATGTCATATCCTGTTACTCAATGATATAACCCAAAAATAAGAGTAGGCACTATTTTTTACACAATCCATTGAGGTCTAAACTGCCGAACCAAAAGGGAAATAGGTACCTACTTAGAATCGAGGAACTGATAGGCACCAGCCGAAGATCGAGACCGATTAAAAGTCCGGTAGTAGGACATACCGGTATTTTTGTAAGTCTCATTATATCATCATTAGTTATTTCAAATTGTGGCATCATTTCCTTCCAAAACCAAGATCCTCGAGAGACTTCTGTCCTTTGCCAAGGTCAACACTACCAAACATTGTTTTCCTCAAAAGTATATAAAAAACGCGTGAGTGTCGTGGATTGTGGAACACTCTGTTTGAAGGAACAAACCATTCTCATTACATATTTCGCAATCGTATGGGTTGTTATTTATTTATCGTATGGCTACAAGTCACTGGATATAGATAGGCATTTCTTCCCTGGGGTAGTACCTATAGTAGTGGGAAAGCAGATGATAAAGAAAATCCAGTGAGCGCTGCGAGGTCCAGATGGGACAGTGCAGCTGCCAAGTTTGTGACTCTTTTAGCACCACCCGGGGATCACGTGTAGGGTTGTCTAAGGTGTTTCCTACGGACGCAGAGTAACATTGATCCCCGAGCTTCAAGCTTGTATGGGTTGTGACGGTCTTTGACACTTTTTTTCGCCTAGCCCCCAGGCCCCCATCCGCCAACCGTCTGATACGGAACTTCGTTCCGATATTTGTATTAATATATATAAATATTGATTAAATAACACTGCAGACATGGAGATTATTAGAAAACAAAGACGAACTAAAATACAGTCACCCGCAATATTATCTTCCTATACGACGGCCGCAAAAATATGTGACGCGCTCTTATCTGTAGAGTCATAAGAGCGTGTCATATACTTTTGCGGATGTCGTGTAGGAAGATACTATTGTCGGTGACTGTACCTAATTAACAAAGTCATTAAAATGTATAGTAGAATAACCATTATTGCTTTGTAAGTTCAATTAAAAAAACAATAGCATAAGCCGCAAACAATAAATTTACTAAAATTGACAACACCAATTATCCAAGCGAAATAAGGCCCATTTTGCGGTTTCAATTAATATTTGATATCTAAATTAATTTGTGTTATATGGCTTTGTTTTGGAATGTAATCACAAATAGTACAAAGGGTTTGGCTGTTATTAGTATATAGTTTAAGCGTAATAAACATCATATGTTCATTACACTTACTTCAATAACTAATAACAGCCAAGCCTTTTGTACTATTTGTTAGATTTTCCGGAACAGGTTTTTCTTTGCGAACATATGGTAGATTTATTATCTATATTAATATCTATGAAAACATTTTGCAAAACCTGAAGAACTAAGAATTATTTTGAACTAGGCATTGTTAAGTTCAGTGGCCGTGCTTACTTACTTAAAGAGTCATCATCATTGGCCACAGCATCTTTGCAGATGATAGTTGCAGCGAGGAGCTATTTTGAGGAGGTAGCCTACATAGACTGCGATGACTGGCTAATGGCTGATCGGCATTTTTTTGCCGCATCGATCACAAATATGTGTTGACTCCTGGGGTGATCCAGCAGCTCTGCGAATTTGTTTCCGCTTGAGTTGGCCCAACCTGACCTCGTCGAGCCTTGCCATGCCTTCCCGCAGGTTGCGACGCCACTCCGGTCTCATCTCCGTGCGTTCCTCCCAACAGTTAGCTGGAATGTTGAAATTATTCATGTCGCGTTTGCAGGAATCCTTGAACCGGAGTACAAGAGACAATAGGAGATTTATTAGCTTCAAATAGAAACTACGAAGACAGACACCTCTTGAAGAATATGTTCGTTCCACTGAATCTGCCCTACCATCGAAGTTATTATGTTTCAAGGGTACCCATTAACAGCATATATTTCGTCAAGACAATCTCACAAAAAAAATACAAAACTCTATCTTGTTTTGTAATTAGTTTTAGTAAAACCAAGTTGATTCTTGTGGTTTCACGGTCGCCCAGCCAGATGCCTCACTTAAAACCACGAATTAATTAAAGGACAGATGACGTCACGGCTCATCTTCTTGGATTAATTCGCCCTTGGGCCGGAACTGTACGTTGTGGCTGGATTGTGATTTAATTAGATGACTGTACCAGGTAGCCTCAAGGCGAGTTGGCTTGTAAAATCGGGGGCCTGGTTAAGCCTGGATTTTAGGGTGCCGCGTGCCGTAGCAAACATGCCAACCATTATAGCATTGCCGAGTACGTTTTTAGGGTTCCGTAGCCAAAATGGCAAAAACGAAACCCTTACAGTTTCGTCATGTCCGTCTGTTCGTCTGTCCGTACGTCTGTTCGTATTTCACAGCCGTTTTACTCGGAAACTATAAGACGTATCTTAACAAAATTTAGACATAAGGTGTATTTTATATGCCGCTATTTAGTTATGTAAAGCCTGACCAGAAATATATGATCATGCGCCATGTTGCGGAATTTCTTTGGAACTAATTTCTTACACTGGCAATAATTTTAATGACAGAATTATATGCATGTGTGAGTGCACGTGATAGGCTGTGACGGTTGTCAAGTGTCATTGAGACGGTTTACTTGAATAATAATAAAGTGTTGAATATGAAATAATAAACCACAAAAATATCCCTAAATTATCCATATTCAAGAGCGAAACATTGTAAATAGTGTATATAATAAAGTGCTTTAAATAATACACTCGGGAAATGAAATTATTTCGCTGTGAAACATTTTCAAATTAACATCAGAGCTGACAGGTAAACAAATCAAAATGTCACTATACCATAGACAAGTATACGCTCTATGACTGTTACCATATAAATGAGAATAATAGCGCCCTCTTGACAATAATCATATATTTCTGGTCAGGCTTTAGTTAAATTGCAGAAATAAAATTCGTGGGGCACTCTCGATACATGTAACTAAATTAAAAGATTTTTTCTTTAAATATCAGCATGTTGCACATCAATCGATAGGTCTTTAAAAATAACATCAAGATTTTTTTAAACATTTTGTGATTTAGTGAAAATTTGTAGAAATAATCGCTTCGAAAGTCAGAAAAATTGTGTCCCCCTGTAACTTTTGAACCGTACGTCCAAAAAATATGAAAAAAATTGAGAAGATACGCGCTTCATCACATACTTTATAGGAAAGTTGTTTTGAACATTATCAGTTCAGGCATTTTTGAGTTATCTACAAAAAAATTCTTCCATAGGCATTCGATACGACCTTTTTTGCATTAGTTTGGTTCTTATTCCATAGAAGGTACGGAACCCTCCACTGCGTCGTCCAACACGCACTTGGCCGGTTTTTTTTCTTATTTAGTAATGCCTTTGCGATACGATTATTGAACATGTTCTATTCTAACTGGAGTGAATGCCTATTTCACCACTCAACAATTTTGACATGTTCATCTGTACCCATGCTCAACCTGCATCTAAAAATCGTCAGTGTTTGTCAGTTAGTCTTTAGTCTTCTGTCTATTACAAAATTATGTGAGTGACCCGGCTTAAATACATTTTATGTTTTATTTCATCTTGTTTATTCAGGGAAAATATAATACGAGTCCGTTGAGACACACACGTGCGAAAAATCCGTCTAACTCGCGGGATATTACTTTAATATATTTTATTGCGTTCAACTTTTGTTATGCGAAATATGTTTGTATAATACTGGGGACTGTTTGCAGAAAATTTAAAGTGAAATAAAAACGATGTACACAAACTTTTTGTAAAATGACCATTACAATTGTTTCCCACTAGCTACCCCCACGACTCCATCCGCATAAAAGTGAAATTGTAATGCTAAGTATCTCTTTTTGATAAATATTTGAGCTTATCAGAAAAAGCCAAACGTCAATTATGGTATGTCCAATATTTTTTTAATATCAAATTAAAAACAAAACAACAATAGTATGTTATTCAATCAAATACAAACATTGAAAACATTGAAATAAACAATCAACCCAGCAGGGCTTGAACCTCGCATCGATACGCCTTACCGGGGCTCGATCGCTTTACCAATTAACTATGGGTCAAGTTACTAAGTTGACGAAATTCTCAATGCCTTCAATCATCTTTTTGCATTTATTTTTAATCTACATCGACTATTATAGCAGCCGTAAGCGACATCTAGATGCTAACTACTAGAGTTAGATACCCTTCCCGCCGACCCCACTTTAAAAACATGTATAAATAATTAAAACAACAATAGATTTCATTTTCGAATCTCGAATTTTAGTTTTGAATTGTCAAATGTGGTTTCATCCAAAATACGAAATAGATTGTCGTTCTAAAGCTTGTATTTAGACCTAAGGCTTTGTTTTCAAATTGGAATATAATAGCGTGCGACGTTCTAGTCTTCGTAAATTTCTTCAAGGCTTCAAGGCTTTGTTTGAAGTTCGCAAACTACGCTCCGCATGAGATTAAGTTATGTTTCGCTAATAATGAAAAGTTTGCGTTCATTGTAAATTTAGATAGAACTTGTGAACTAGAAGATTTATTTAATAACACGACACAATAAGTTGAATAAGTTATCAGTTGGTTGCGGATGTTGGTTGAAAGTAACCTAGAAATTGTTCGGAAAATTGAAAATGAACGTCCAAATGCTCGACGCTTATGCACAATATATATGATATCGTGCAGTGCTGTCAGTCACTGTGTGTTAAGAGTGCCACAGGGTTCTATTCTGGGTCCACTCCTGTTTTTGGTTTATATTAATGATTTACCATGTGTAGTACAAAAACTTTGTGATATAGTTTTGTTTGCCGATCTCACATCTTTAATTTTCAAATTTGACCAGCAATCCACCGATTTTACTTTAATTAATAATACGCTAAATGATGTAGGTACTAAACTGGTCAACTATTAATAATGTGCTACTTAATTATAAGATAATATATTTTGTCTTTTATCTTTTTATAATAGCATTACTGCGAAATTGAAAACAATGACATGCACAGGGACAGCGATATGCACTCAGACGTTTTACGAGATTACGAGAGTGACTCGGTTTAAGAAATGGGTGGCTAATATAAAACGGTTGCAAAATATTTATTTAAATAAGGTATTATATTAAAACTAGTAGTCCGCCTCGAACTGAGAACTCGCGGTTTCCTTGCAAACGAGTGGACCAATATAACAAGACCCTAATGATGATTGTTTCTAGCTAGGCGGCTCCATAACCCCTTGATCGATCCTGCTCATAAACGAACTCTCAAATTGTATTGAGCCCTGCTATAACCTCAACAAATATCATAAAGATCAGAAAAACGTTACTAAAGTTATCGCGGAACGATTATTCAAAATCAAAATGCACAGACGTCTAGGTAGCCAGCTGACAGTTCCGTTGTCTCCGAGGTTGTCTGTAAGAACTTCACTTCGCTTACGCTGCACTCGTTCGATAAAAGAAGTGGTATTATCTAACGTAAAATATAAAATAATTAAATTAAAGAAGCAGGCCTAATGAGAGACCCAAATAACATCTATTACAAAATTTGTTTGAAATGTAATAGGTAGTGTAACTACTTAAAAATTGCAAATCAAAAAATATTGAACAAAATAATTTGATTTGCTTCAAGATTAATGTAATAGGTATTTAAAATGATATAAATTAATGACCATGACAATAATAAAGAGTTTTTTTATGGTCAAACGGGTACGAAACCATAAAATTATTAAAAAGGTGTATTCTGCAATTTATTTTATTTGCCAAAATGAACATCGGATTAAAAATGTAACCGAATAAAACTAAAACGATTATGTGGTGATAGGTTCTTAATTAATCAATTAAGAGAGAAATCTGAGTCAGGTATCTATATTTTGAGCTAAATTAAATTTCTGAAGAGTCGACTAGTTTAATTAGTTAAACTTGATTGATTGACTTTTGAATTTAAATCGATATTCGTTGAAGCTTTTATCATAATAAATTATTTAATACATATTATTACCTACATTAAAAATGTCAGTATAACTTCGTTGCGGTATGGTTACCATAGAATAGGAGATCTATGCATGCGAATTTCAAAACATACAATCTAATATTTAGCTTGATTTGAAACGGATGATATAATGGTCAATATTTTCATGAAAACGACTCCAAAATATTATTGTTATTGTAGTTTTGTACTAATGATTTAGTATATCTGTGCACCGATGAGACGTAATTCAATGTTTGTTCTTTCTTACTTTCAATTTTGCATCTCGCACACTTATCATTCCTACCAGTAACAATCACATAGGTACTTAATGATTTTTATAACCTAAATGCTGTTCTGGGCCAGCGGACGCCTTATTAAATTCCAAAGGAATTTGAAGCTTCCTAGTATGGGGCCGAGGAGACGAGTGATACGAGCTTTGGTTTGTAGGACAATCCTTTATTTACGTACATATCTAGGTGAGTCGTGGGTGCGGCCACGCATACATGCATAGGTGGTTGCATACATATGCAACACCCCTCCCTTTATTTTAGTAATATACCTACTTCAGTTATTAAAGGTACTTAAGGTACATCTCATTAAGAACGTTGGCGTAACCTGCTTCGCATCTCTGGGCGTACGCATTGGTTACTTTCAGCCTGCTCAGCCTCAGTGGGGACCATCTAACTATCTGTGCACTCAGAGGCATCCGTATAACATTATATCTCTTGAAACTCTCATAACTAAGCTCATACCTTTACAGGAAGGTAGATTTAAATATTTCGAATAGGATCTCGATTTTAATATATATTTTAAGTAGGTCGTTGAGTCTCTGAATTAACAATTCGCAATTGTCGGTACGATAGGTCAAAATAGTATGCAAAATTTAATGAACCGTTGTTTCGCATGATATTCATATTCAGTGGAGTATAATTATAAAGCCATTACGGAATGGAAATTGTATGTAGGATGACAATAATTCGGCGTTCATTTCTGTACGTTATTTTACGAGGGTAGTTTTATGTTTGCAGTACCTACACTAGTAATTAATATACCGATCGAGATAGCGCACATATTATGTTAAAAACGGGGTATTTACCAAGTATTTTTTTTGCGAGTTCCCGATATTTCGGCACAGTTGCATATGCGCTATCATCTCAGAGAAAACCGCCAAAACTTTTGTATATTTTAGGTACCGATGGTCTCTGATCGGCGTAGAGTCTGTTCAGAAAGAGCTGGAGCGTCTTTGAATGTTAGAAAATGCCATATAACTCACGACATTTCTTTTTCTGGACAGACTCTACGTATACAGACATAAAACGTATATTCGAAGCCTATGTAGATGGTCTTCCTTCCCCACAATTGCCCTTAGCTACTTCCTTCGTAAAAAATCACCAACGAACTCACCCAAAAAATTCCTCCAAGTCTGCAAATGAAGTCAATTAACACCCAAAACTGCATTTGTCAGGCGAATTGGCCACACAAATTGGGAATTTCTCCCGGGGTTTAAAAAAAGCAAAAGTCTTTACAAATACTGTAGTTAACCCACATAAGATGTCAACGGGCGTTAATCCCCTCGGAAAGGAATCCGAGGGTTCCGTACCCTAAATCCCTTTTATTTTATTAACGAGTGAGGTGGGGAAATAGGGATATTCGCTTACTCGATAAACCTTTTCCGGATTTGAAGGGTGGCTCGATTATGTGAGAGTTGGAAATGTATTAAACAGGAGTCTGAACTTTGTGACATGCGTGGGGTCTTATTGCAAATTGTAATTGTGAATTAAATATTTATTTTACGTGCATTTGTGTGTAGTTAATTATTATGAAAAGGGTGAAGATTTTGAGGGGCATGGAATTATTTAGGGAAGTAATTAAAAAATGTACCATATTCTATACATGTTCTACAAATGAACCGGTTTTCGCAAACAACCTCGAAATATTTAACCCAATATATTTTAATTAATTAATATAATTTAATGGTTTTTTATGGAGAACTCAATATTGTATTTAGGTAATGACTTCATATTATAAGATTTTTAGATTCATTATGAAATAGTAATCCGAAAAAATCCGGTATTTTAGTATAGAGCAAATACCAGCTTCCGAGCCCTGCCGTATTCTAAAGAAGATTGGTAAATTCATATTAATATCATACAATCTTACTCAGTTTGGTTACGAAAATTAGCCATGCATTTATATGGCTTAATTTTTGTGTTGAATGAAGGCCAATGTACTAGGTTGTTAAACAGAAAGTCAGTAAAAACATAAATTATGAAAGTTTTATGCCCTATTCCCACATCATGCCTAGAGGTTATCTAAAAATGTCCGATAAAATGTTTCACATCGAAAAGTTTTACAACGAAAAAACTTCTGAGATGACGTGGGTTATAAAAACAAAAATACAATCTTGTATGTTATCTTACATGTCTTCTAAATAAGGTACAATAAAGAGAACGGTAGGCTAAAAAAAGTAATTTCAGTGACTGTTTTTTCCCCAAAAGTAAGGCTAGATAGAGTAAGGTAGTAGGCTAAATAGCTATATGGATTTTCTAAATGGATTAGTGAGAGTACCTACCAGATCCCGAAACCAAACGGGAAACTTATTAGGAAACCTTCACTAACATATTAATTAACTATGAACCATGATTGGCTTTAATAGATTCTGGGAAAAAATAGTCAGTCAGCGAGAAATTACTAATTTTTCTAAAAACAAATTACTTATATAACAGCAAACAATCTACTGGATAAAGTGAAGAACGTGTTTGTTAGAGGCAGCTTTAGAGTCGCTCCTATTAACGAGAAAATTATTGAAAAACGCTTTGATGGTACGGCCATATAAAAAGACGAGCCGAAGACCACATCGCCAAAACTGCTTTAACCTTGCCAGCGACGAAGTGTAGAAGCGGAAGACTCACTGCCACTTGGTTGACGACGGTTCAAAAAGACCTTAGGGATCAGAATATTGACAAGACCTCACCAAAAACCGTATTATACTACCTGGAGGTTAAGGACAAGGAAGGCCGACCCCAAATAGGGAAAAAGGCCGAGGAAGATGATGAATGGCAATCAATCCTGTTTCTAAAAATCAGTTAAAAATCTTACCTGGGTTACAGAACTACCCTAGTTAGGGCACTAGATATGCCACAAATAGAAGAAAACATTTTGAAAATGTACAAGATTAAGAAAAGTCTCTCAAGACAAATTTGGCGTAGCAGTCATGGGTTTTAGGTGGTTAACCGCGCGTCGTTGCGCACTTGTTCCATCGCAGTACTAAGGTCTTCCCCAAGAATGTCCATAACAACCAGTAGTTTCCTCCCACATAAAGTTTCCTTAAAAACTATGACCAAAATGTCAGTCCAGATTAAAAGTGGCCCTTCCCTGGATGGGTACGTGGCTGCGACCATTCTACGCAACCATCAGTTCTACTCATACGAGTGAATGTGACCCACCCACTGCCTCCTAAGAGGTTTACAACAGCTAAATTCTGTACCCTGGGCCTTATCCTAACTTTAAAACACGTTTATACACGATCCTACTTTAATACAACTCCAATGCATTAACTAGGCAACACAGCTAGCGCCTAAACGTCTGTATCAGAATTTGCTTGAAAATTATTCCGACGCCACTCCAATACAACTTCAATATAGGTTGATTATTTGTTATATGTTGGAGTTATGTTGAAGATAGGTTGTGTTTTAAATGTATTGTTAATGTATTTTAAAGTTAGAAATAATTTTGAACTGTTATGAAAGAGAAGCTCTGAGAGAGAAAAGCGTGCCTGGGAAGTATGTGATGCTAACTCGGTCAATGTATAACAGGTTGTCACGGTAGGCTTGCATCAGGGTTCGGCTCTAAGCCCCTACCTCTTCCTGCTTATTATGGACGCTTTGTCGTCGGAAATACAGGAAGAGGCACCCTGGTGTATGCTTTTCGCCGATAACATTGTCCTTGTGGGTGAACACGGACTCGAGGTACAGAGCAGACTTGACAAGTGGCTGCAAAGATTGGAGAATGTTGGCCTGAAGATCAGCAGATTGAAAACAGAACACATGTTCTGCGATTTCGGCGGTCTCTCCAGTTCTGCAGCCAAAGAACTCGATGGCGTTATATTGCCAGTCTAATCCGACTTCAAATACCTCGGTTCGCTCGTGCAGTGCGATGGCGATATTGACCGGGACGTCAAAAACCGGATTAGCGTAGGATGGATGAAATGGCGACAGGTCACGGGAACCTTTTGCGACGCCCGAATGTCCCTTCGACTGAAGGGGAAAATCTATAAATCCATTATTAGATCTGTCGTCATGTATGGATCAGAGTGTTGGGCCCTAAAGGTGACGGATGAAAAGAGATTGCATGCAACGGAGATGAGAATGTTAAAGTGGATATGTGGAGTGACGAGAATGGATCGGATAAGGACTTAATATATAAGAGGAAGCCTGAAAATCGCACCCATAACTGACAAATTAAGGGCTAATGGCCTAGCGTGGTACAGGCATGTTAATTATGCGGAGGGATGAAAGTCATGTTACGAGAAAGGTATTAAGAATGAATGTGGAAGGACGTAGAAGAAGAGGCAAACCTAGGAAAAGGTGGATGGACTGTGTGAGAGATGATATGAAAAGAAAGGAAGTGAGTGATGAGATGACGGGTGATAGAGATGTGTGGAATAAAAAAACATGCTGCGCCGACCCCAAGTAAATGGGACAAGGTCATGAGAATGATGACGATGAAAGAGAACTCTGTGTAGCGATTAGCAGGCGACTTGGTCTTAAAACCAGAAAAAAAAACAATTAAAATAAAGCTGCGCACTTGTACTGTAATATCAAACAAATACGGTTTATTTTAAAGAGCGACGAAGCATATCAAGATCTTTATAACACCTCGGCCGCATAGTTACCTCTGCCATAGAGAAATAAGTAATCTTAGAATACTCACTCCATACCACTGGTTATTACCCCACAAGCTTGACATTATGAAGGCTAGGTATAGCCGATATCGTCCAATCGTGTATGGAATGTACAACGAAAATGACCTTAGAAATATTTAAATAAATAAAAATTCTTCACTAAAACAACTTTTGAAATCTTTTCTTTTAAAAACTGTTAAGGCAACGTCAATTTCATTCTTATTGGGAGTTAACAACGCCTTAAGGCACTCGTCCCACCCGCAGCGGGTAAGCGAGTAAAGTTAAGCGAGTAGCATTACATCGCGGGCTTTAAAAGGTCGATCGATCACTCTATACGGACAAACCGCAATGTAATGCTACTCGCTTAACTTTACTCGCTTACTCGCTCTTGGTGGGTGTGCGCGTCAGTGCCTAGTGCGCGCATCTTACTGGCGCCGTCTTCCGCTCGGGTGAACGAGAGAGCGCTATACACATGGACCGCGATTCGAAAAATAAACACACACACTGGACAGACACAGCTCCAACCCAACTCAACCCAACTCAACTCAACGCTATAACGACATTGACATTTGCTATTCGAACAGATTTTCATTTAACATTGGTCTCACATTGGTCTCACATTGGTCACACATTGGTCACACATTGGTCTTACATTGGTACAATGTGAGTCCAGTTTGTGTGTTTATTTTTCGAATCGCGGCCATGCAGAGCGATATCTCGCTGAGACACCCTTGCCGCATGTGGAAAACACAGCAGTGTGAAAACGGCCTAAGATGACCTTGGTTCTTTTCCAGATATAGATACTTATACTTAGGATATTCAGGACACAGAATTAATTAAGAATGAACCGAATTGAAGAGGATCATTATCCCCTTTAATGGCCTGAACTAATTTGGCCTAAGTACCGTCAACGTATTCAAACACCTATTTTCAAGTTCAACGTTGAAACGTTTAAAGTGGATATTTGAATTGATAAGAGTATTGTAGACAGAGATTATCAGATGCGAAGTTCAATTAGTTTAGTTGAAACGCATTGTCGTTAAAATATAACTTACATCAATGCAATTATAAGAATCGAATAACAGTCAAATTATTTTTAATCTGGGTTTTGTTAAGTCTTTTGAATTGATACTCAATTTAACACCCGGACCCGGATATGTCCTAAAACTATGTCCAAAAGAGAGGTATGGGTACTGCGAATGTCATCTCGCTATGTGTGGCAAGACTGGCAAGGCACAGCACAACGAATGCCATCTCGCTCAAATCTGGAGCAGAGCCCGACTGGGGAAGTACCTCCACCTTACAGAAAACCACAGCCAAATAGAACTAGACCCTACTCATAGTGTTGTGTTCCTGGTGGTGAGCAAGGTTGCCAAAGACCTCAAAGACCCAGTGTGTTGACGCTGAGGGACCCTATTCTTCCTTTAGCCGTCAACACAGTGAGTCCTCCTTTTTGTAAAAGGTCGGTAACGCGCATGTCACAACTCCGGAGTTGCAGGTGTCCATAGGCTACAGTAGCTGCAAACCATCAGACGGGCCGTATGATTGTTTGCCACCGCCGTGGTATAAAAATAATAATATTAGGCTCACATTTACAGTACGTACTCAGTTATAGTAGTTTGGACACTATGGCGCAACATACCTAATACCTATTTCAGATTTTTTTCACATACATTGGTATATACATACTCTGCTGAAATCATGACCTTTTATCTTTGTCTTGGTCATCTATTGAGTCAACCAAAACAGACTTGACCAACAACAAATATCTTATTTTAACCAACAACAAATTTCTTATTTTAACCAATAACAAATATTGGTATATTTAACCAATAACAAATATTGGAAAGAAAAGATGGCTTTTTGTTTCTAGTATGTGTCGCACTACGAGCACAACACCTAAAATGAGAAAGTTAATATAAAA
The DNA here is from genome assembly GCA_947086415.1 of Pammene aurita. NCBI lineage: Eukaryota > Metazoa > Arthropoda > Insecta > Lepidoptera > Tortricidae > Pammene > Pammene aurita. The sequence continues at coordinate 3,451,141 of OX352304.1, read as the reverse complement.
GCTATTTCAATTTTAGTACAAACTTTTAAAAAATCTCAGCTTTCCGTGAAATAGGAAAATGCTTACAACATTCCTTAACGAACCTTATGTGTGAGCAAAATACACGGGAGGCCGCGCCGCTGTGTTCTGATCGTTTTACGATTCACAATTCACAATACGTAAATCGACATAATAAGTCAATCACGTTCTTTTGAAGAGACTTTTTTAACGAATTCAATATTTTTTTATCGTATGGCTACATGTCACTGGATATAGATAGGTATTTATTCCCTAGCGTAGTTGTAATAATTCAATAATAAATTTGTTAGACAGTTTTAAGTTGGGAAATAACTTTAACATAAACATGTATTTGATCCATATTTGATCAGAACAATATGACAAATAAATGTCACAGCCTGATTGTTGTCAAACGCGTGATATTTTCACAGTGATGCACTTTTAACAAATCACCCAAAAAATACTAAACAAAACGGACACATTGCAAGAAAAATACAGTAACATTGTTCCATTATTAAATCAAAATACCACCAGGATTCAAAAAACATTTGACATCATTATAATGATGTCAAATGTTTTTTTTAAATCCTATTGAGGCTCATAAGGAATGTCGCGCTTGCAGGCGTAGGTATATCGAAGGCTGCAACTGCACCAAACCGCCTGTTAACATCATCGTCATCTTGTCTAGAAAGTTTGCTAGTTTTTTTAAAAACCGCCGTAAAAAATACAGCTTCTAGCGGTGCGTCGCAATCAGCGTTACGTCGAGCTTCCAAGGGATTTGAGCAACGCTTACTGTGGTCACTTCCATACGTTTCGATTTATTTGCTATTGACACAATACCGGGCGCGTCGCCTGTTGGCTGGCGTTCTTAGCTTAGTTGAGTCTGTCCGTAGCGTAAGAGTGCCACTTTTAGGAAACGCTCGATCGCGTCCGCTCAACACACCGCTCCGTATGTCCCGGAAACTCATACACGTGTGCTACAGGGAGACGTTTTAGGCTACGCAGACATGTTAATGTAAGAGGTTTGACATTGTGGCTGAGTGGCTCGGGTGGAATTGTCCGCGAAATTCCGTGCTACATTTGAGAACAAAGAAAAGCAAGCTCAATTAAGAAACGAAACTTGTTCTTGAAAAGATATGCGCTTTTCAGTGTAGCTCCAGGAGCCACGTGTTTCTACCTTCAAGCTATTAGATGTTTTAATACTACATGACATTGTCCTGGGGCCGTATTCTAACTTTAAAACACGCGTTGACACAACACAACTTCAATACAACTCCAATGCATTAACTACACAATACAGCTAGTGCCTAAACGTCTGAATAAGAAAATATCAGAATTTGTATGAAATTATTCCGATGCAAGTCCAATACAACTTCAATATTGGTTGATTATTTATTGTGTGTTGGAGTTATGTTTGAGATAGATTGTTTATGTATTTTAAAATGAGAATACGGCACCTGTTTAATGCATAGATTTATTATGTATATTCTTCTAGATGGACTATCTAGAACATTTAAAAAAATATATAAAATGGCTTTCTCCCTTTGTAAACAGGAATGGGAATTTTGCCAATGACGAGGTTTTACACTTTACTATTTCATTAAATAGAGGAAGAGGCCTTGCTCTTTGTAAGGTGATATCTATTCCTTACAAACAACACGTGGCGGCCGTTCCAGGACAATCGTCCGTTAAACTAAAGAGTGGCTACATTTTATTTAATAAAGAAACTCCTGATCGACATTTCAATTGGCCGGCAATCCACTTCAATTTCTGCTGCTTTGCAAAATTGCCTCATTATATAAGGATTATGATTAAATATCGACCGTTTGATCATTTCATCTGTCTGGCCGATAAAATCAAACATGAGGTTGAGGGTATAGTTTGTCGACGTGGCAATTCCTCAGAGGACTGAAGTAACCAGAGTAGCGGTTTAAATGTAAATGTGCTGTCAGTGCACAGTCATCCAATTGTTCCAACCTTCAAAATATTCGTCTAGTTTGTGATTGTCTTATTAAATCAAAAATGAAATTCAATAAATCCATAATGGTTAGATCCCAATTTCAAAACTTTAACACTTGAAATTCGCCATGCGGCTGTCTTAACCTCGTAAGACACTGAGGCAACTCTCGCGTTTTCTCTTATTTCTGAGGGAGTTCGAAAGACAAATTTTAATTTGTACTTGTAATAGTAAGCGGGGACTTACACGAGGTCAATGTACCATGAAAGTGTGTATTAATAAATATGTGAATTGAAAAGACAGTTCCAACAGCTCAAACATTTTCTTTTAAATACTACTTTTTTTTTTATCCATTACATTAATAGGCTTACAGTAGGGTACCAAATCGCCTACAATGCTAGAAACTTAGTAACTAAACTACTAACTAACTAACTAAATACGTAAACATAACAGATATGTGCTGCTAAGTAAATTCATTACACATCGATTTTATTTTTGTAAGCATTGTATGCCAGCTATCAGCGAACACGTCGGCATCCAGACTCAACATGAGTTGGTTAAGCAGCACCGGTGCCCGAGCACCGGGCGCGTTGTCGGCGCGGCGCGTGCGCGGCCCCGCCGTCGGCGCAACAAGAAGTGGGCGGCGGCGGCGCCCCGCACGACAGTATTGCTCGAGGACAAACAGACGAAGACCTTCCAACGCCACGGGGTTGTCTATTTGTCCTCTTAGCAGTAAGCTGCAACTGCTGCTGGACTGCAAGATGTAGCTTACGTCTATAATGGAGGGTCTCGAGTCCAACCATACCTGCCACAAAAAGTGACGGATATAGAAAAGGGTAAGATCCGTACTGCCTTTTGTAGAGATACCGTGCAAACTTCCTTTGTACTCTTTCAAGTAAGAGCTTATAAACCTTTTCAAATGGATCCCATACTATAGAATTATACTCCAGTTTACTACGTACGTATGCATTATACAATACTATTGGTGCAGCTGTGCTAGTAAACTGGGGCGCAGTACGAATTACAAATCCATGCGTTTTATTTGTACTCTTTACCACTGTATTTATATGGCTGTGAAAATCTAAGCTAGTATCTAGCTCAAGGCCTAGGTCACGGATAATTTGGACGCGCTCAATAACCTTTTTCATTGCGCAACCACGTGAATATCGCGCTGTAATGTCTCACAATCAGGGACCGAACTAACAGCGTGGAACAATTTGAGGTCATCGGCAAACAGCAAGCACCTGACACAGTTAACAGCCGAAGGCAGGTCATTGTCATTGATCATCACCAGGAATAAAGTAGGCCCCAGCGTGCTGCCTTGACTAACTCCAGTCCTGGTGAAATACTCCTTAGAGTGGTAGCCCGACAGCTGTACGTACTGTCTGCGATCCCCCAAATAGCTAGCGATTAAAGTTAACAATTGCGGTGAGAAACCAAATGCGGAAAGCTTGCTTAGGAGTATATCATTATCGACCAGGTCGAACGCCTTCTGGAAGTCGAAGTAGGCAGCGTCAACCTGTCGAGATTGGTCCATATGGAGAAGAGCATAATCAACGAAACTTGCGTTGTTAGTTGTTGTTGACCTACCCTGACGAAAGCCATGCTGGGCATCTGCCAAACGAGTCGATAGAAAAGGAGCAATACACGCGTTAATTACGCCCTCAAAAATTTTGCCAAAAACCGACAATATGGCTATAGGTCGAGAGGTGGCTATATCAATAGCAGCAGCAGCTACTTACTCACTATTAACACTGCCCCATTTTTTATGTTTGAGGGGCGGCGAAATTTATCATCCATTATGTTCACGTATGAACCCTTCGATAAATCAGCTAGTCCTAGGTTCCCTAGCGTATTAAAACTTTTGGACAGGCATTGCAATCAAACAATATGGGATAGACTAACCTTTGAGCACACTCCAATGACTTCGAAGATCCTGGTCCTTCTTCAGCTAGCTAGCACTTCCAGGACCTTGAGAGGTCGACACACACGCCTTATAAACAGATTGTTCGCACAAAACACCGAGATACTTACCGAATTTTGGAAATAATAACGCACAGAGCACATGCGTTGCAGGCCGCGTCCGAGCCGAAAGTCCTTGACAGTTCTGTTGGAGGTGTTGAATCTACCTCCGAATTTGCTCCGAAACCACTTACCCTCATATTAAAAGATTACAATGAACACATTATATTAGACAATGTCACGGTACTCTTGGTACACTCGTTACTCTGGTTAATTTGATCTTCTGTGACACTACTAAACCAAACATATAAAGCGCTATCAAACCGTTACAAGCCTACAGCCTGTTTACATTACGAGTAAGCAAATACGGAGAATGTGGCAAACACGCGAATCTAATGAAGAAACTAAACATTCGTGTTAATGTGCTTCTCTTGTTCACACAACGGAATTCGCAGCCATTTCGTGAGTTCTCGTATTATTATTTATATTAACTGTTGATTTATTTCTTTGGGAATACTTACTTATTATTTTATTATAAGTATCTACAAATACTTTTCGGTAAAACAATAAAAAATAATGACCTATAAAATAAATTAGATTGCCTGCTAATATTTTTCGAAAAATAAAGAAATATAGAATTAAAACAAGTTTGAAATAAATAATAAGAATATTACCTTTGTTAATATGTACTACCTATCATAAATATTTTTTCAACACACTTGCTCGTAACGTGGTTCTTATTCCATTGTTCTTAGGCTCATAATCCTAGATATAAAACACGCGGGGTTTTTTATTATGTTATCGAACTAGTGCGGCATTATTAATCCGATCAAGTTCCGTTTATTCCCTAGTATACCTAGTTGTTTGTATGCAGACGAAGTTTATTAATTTAGTCGGGTATTATTTAATTTTTATTATACTCATTAGGAGTTTAAAAATAACTATACACATTTACGATAGAATATAAATTATACAATCATAATTGTGAAAAATCATCCTTTAACCTTAAACTTATTATATACTCTTAATACACAATAAATTACGTCTTAAACACAAATGATATGTTTTAATATTGGCTGTTTGTCATAATAGGTTCGCACCTTTACCTCAAGCAACGGCTGCATTAAAAAAAATTTGCGCGCCATATTAAAAGTGTGCGTGTAATTATAGTTTATTTCTTATTTTTTGTTGTGTTTTATTAATTTAAACAATTTATATTTTAAGTGTATAAGAAACCAACTTTACTGTTAATTTAACATCTGGATAAATTTCAAAATTGTCATACATACTAGTTAAATGTTGTCATAAAAATCTTTTGAGAATTATTGGACAATTAATGAACATTCGGACATGTAAACATTCGGGCAATTAATGTATTGATCAACAGTTTTTATTACACTATTCTGCTTTTTCCTCACAAGTGTGTTAAAAAACGTCATATAAAACGCATGTGCTTGATCATTACATAGCTCAGCTTCCTCATGCCCACTCACGTTCGTTCGTGCGCACCATATCGCTTCGTATGTAATGATCAACTTAGCACGCTTGTATCATAGTATACTATGAAAATGCAATCAACATTTAACTTTTACCCATTAACTAGGCGGAAAACTGGTTAGTTGGAGCAATAAACAGTAAGACATAAAGTAAAATGACTTAGATAACAACATGTAAGGTTAATGAATCGTGAAAATAGGACGATTAAAGGAACACAATAAGGAAAAACTTTCCATTGTCTTGCTCCTACGGTTCAATAATATGGAAACCGAATTATATCTATATAACCTTATCCATGGCTGATACATGTTACACACATGACTGACGTATGTACACCAATACATATTAGTTTATGGTACTCTAACTTTTATAATAAATAAATAAATATTTGGGGACAATCCTACACAAATCAACCTAGTCGCAAAACTAAGCAAAGCTTGTACTATGGGTACTAGGCGACGATATACATACTTATTATTATTATTATATGGAGCCTGTCGTGTCCCACTAATGGGCAAAGGCCTCCCCCAAATCTTTATTTTTATTTTTTTATACCACGACGGTGGCAAACAAGCATACGGCCCGCCTGATGGTAAGCAGTTACCGTAGCCTATGGACGCCTGCAACCCCAGAGGATTCACATGCGCGTTGCCTACCCTTTAAGAACCTATACACTCCTTTTTTGAAGAACCTCATACTGTAGCCCGCTGGGAAAACTTCGGCAGGGAGTTCATTCCACAGTCGCAGCGTTCGTGGGAGGAAATTCCTCTTAAACCGTACGGTGCGCGACCCATTAGGCTCCAGGGTGTGAGGATGAACACACCGCCGGCGGCGAGCGGTGCGGTGATAAAAAGCTGCCGTGGGCATCATATCAAGCAGTTCTTCAGAGCACAACCCATTGTACAAGCGATAGAACACACATAAGGAGGCAAAGTCTCTCCTTAGACTCAATGTCAATAAGTCTCGTGAAAAAAAGTAAAAAAACTATCCTATATCCTTCCCCCGGGCAGCGCCACATACCTAATCTCGTCTAAATCATATATCAGTGTGCAGTGGTTTAAGTGTAATGAGGTTATTTATAGAGGGATTGATTACCTAATTTCGTATGTGCAATATTATTAATAGGAATAATCAACACATTGATTATTACATGCCTGCGTGACATGAACATTTCCTGGTCCGGACCTTGTCAGTAACACGGAAGTTAGAACGTCATGCAAATGTCAGCGGCTATTCAGCCTATCTGAAATGGCGACAGCTACGATATAGTTAAGCGCATAATTGGTATCGTATTTTAAATATGAAAAACTAACAAAAAAAAATCACACGAAAAAAAATTGGTTTTCTATGGAGGGTCGGCCGGCTGAGATGACGTGTACCATACAAAAATTCTCCTCCTTTTCGTAGTCGTAATACGATACAATTTATGCCCTTAAACGGATCACCACTACTTTTTTTATATCCTGTATAATTACGGAACCCAAAAAATGACAAATTGAAACTCTTCCTATCTTAGTACGTTAAACAAAACAGTCGAAAAGAGAGCCAATTTTTTGTCAGTCGTTGAAAGACGAGATCTACACACATTTGTAAAATACCTGATGGAGCATTGTCCATCACATATTTTACAAATGTGAGGCAATGGTCTCGAGCCGTATTTTAACGTTTCCATTCCAACCGTCCCATTAGGACAAAGCAAAATCCCTTATTTTTAACGGCACTGTGACTGAAGCTCTCAAATTCAAAGGTAAAGGCCCCGGCAATTATAACGCCGTCCAAACGTATTAATGTCACTCGCTGTTTGTATAATTCGTTTGTTGGGTTTTATAGACGCGGAGCTAGGCCCGAAAAATATCTACGATTTTGATTGCAACGAAACCCCTCTGTTTAGTTTTGTTTTCGGTATTAGACAAAGTGTCATGCCAGCAACAGGGTTTAAAAATAAACAAAAAATTTAAGACTTTATCATGTTTACTAAAATCAATAGTTTTAATAACACAGTGGCACACTTGATACTAACTTACTTAGACATCCACAGAGTATGTCTGTAAAACATTGTTGAAATCATGAAACGTCATTTTAGCTTGGTCGTAATAATGTCAAAATTTGCTCAACGCCGGGACTGATTTTACAATTATTTGCTGCCCTGCTATGACCTCCACCAGTGGAATAGATAGACAGACACCCTGTCTCTATAACAAGGATATTATAGCAAACTTAATAATTATAGTCCATTTCATGTACGTCTTTATATAATGTAAACAAAAAAAAACCAAATAGTCAGACTTTTTGCCAATAAGGTACAACATTTATTGCGTATGGAACTATAGGTCTCATTGGCTTAACGGCTGATATTTGTGCTTGTTTTACAGTCTTTACAAATGCATATGAAATGGGACTATAGAGGGGATTTTGTGGCTGTCCAAATTGTATCTTTTCCAGCGCTAGTCCTTAGCCTATTTGGTCATGCCATTAAACGGAGCCTTCCGGCCCGGCCCTATATTGGAATCATTATTGCGCTTAGCAAATATTCTGTTGCGTAGATTTAGGTTTGAAAGGGTTATGCAAATAGGGACTATGTAAATCCTTCATGTGACTTGTCCTGGATTGAAATATCTAATGTTACACCGAAGCTTTTGATGACCGGTATGCGTTTACGTAGATTTGTTTGGATAAGAAACTGTCTGGTTTATGAAATTACGGCTTTTTTAGGTACCTATTTTAATTATTTTTGAATTTTCTACGTAGTCAAGTATGTTTTTATACATTTTTTCTATTAACTCGTTATTTCTTTAGTTTAACAAAAAAAAATACTAACTAAATAATTAGTTATTTTCGGTAATTAAACAAACCATTTCAAGAAATCGCGTCATACCGTTATTATGTCCTTTGTAAAGGACAAATATAAATTCATTACAAAAAACAAATCTTTAACCACTTAATGCTTTAATGTGTTCCATGAAGTGCAGTGTTTATTTGATACAAGTTGTTACCGCGGCTTCGCCCGCGTGCGTTTTGGTGGAAAAACTACCTATCTTAAATGTTGCTCCGATATATAAACTGTTACTATTTACTATACTAAATTTAAGTAGTTTTTGCGTAGTCCGCGATTAAACCGAGTTTTTCCTTACGTGTTAGTATATGGTTAGAAGATGTAGATATAGATGGAACAACACCTTAATAAATATTTACTACGATTGAAGAACGGCCGTCAGTTTTCGAAAATCATCGTTAATACATAATAATTTTAAACAAAAAAGAACCGACTTCACTTAGCATCCACCTTTCCAAATTCTCGAGCTGCTGTAAAAAATACTCTTATCACTATAGGTATGCCTATAATAGTTAAACAGTTCCCTCGATTTCTCCAGGATCCCATCATCAGTTCCTGATCTGGTTACAATGGGACCAACTATGAAGTATATACTCTTTCAAGAATTTTCCAAATCGGTCCAGCCGTCCTCGAATAATCGGTGAACATACATAAAAAAAACAAGTAAAAACAAAGATCCCGACGAATTGATAACCTCCTCCTTCGAAATTTCGAAGTCGGTTGAAAACGAAGTCCAGTATTCATCGCTGGCGACTGTACACGCCAGTGTTTTTGTAAGAAAATTATACATCAGTGGTTGAGGGTTAAATGCCTGGGCATTACTCTACTAAAATCAACAATACGCATAACCACACGAAATGCATTTGTATAAAATGTAAACTACCATGAAATATTATTAGATGATAAACAGATTTTTTTGTAGAATCATATTTTTAGAAAATCCCTAGCCCCCTGTTTGCCAAATTCTCAATTTAATTAATAATCTTTTGAAATTTCAAGAGTAAGCAGATCTTTTTGCATTTAAAAGAAACACATGAATACTAAGTAAAAGCAGAATACTTCGACGGTTTCCTTCACGGTCCAGTGCCGGTCTTAACGGTGAGATCCTGATTAAACCAGTTTTTAATTAAAACAACTGCTTAAGTAAGTAATATCGGCAGCATGAAAATTTTAAGCGAAAATCTTTGGGGAAAAGGATAATGTGACTTTGGAAATAGTTAAAGTTTTATGGCTTAGTTAGGAAGGAAAAAATACTTGTTTGGTCGTAATTATCCAATAGTAGCTTATCAGTAAAAACATAAATACTTACTTATTTTAATCGAATCAAATCAAGGTCAAGCGTATTAAACCTGCATGCAGATGTACAAATGTTTCTTTCTAAATAATCGATTACATATACTATGTTACATATGTTATGTATGTGTATGTGTTTATTCTTAAATTATAGGTTAGTTCTAAGTTGTCATTTTTTATAAAATATGTAATGATTTTGGTTTCAATAAATTATTTTGATATTTACATATTTACATGCTCTTAAATTTATTATGTCACATGTTTAGATATCTAAGTCAAATCTATATGAAATGCGCATCAGTTAGTTCATCAGCATAGCTCCTATTTCATAAAAAATAAAAGAAGACCTCGTACCACGACCATAAAAGCTACATAAGAATCTACTAGAATTGATAACGTTAGTTCTTTGTTCTATAGCAGGAGACGAGTATCACCTTTTGCATAATAATTTATACGTCCGCACCGATTATGTACTAAAGAACGGGTTACACAATCAGCCGACTCGGAACGACTCGTACAGCAGTTTCTCGGTCAGTTTTAAAAGACTAGTCAGTGATAACACTGACCGGTTTCAAATATTCACATTGTTGTTTGAGACTGCACATCTACTATATAAAGTGGGTAGGTATATTTTGTATCTTTACACTTTCTCAACGACTAAATATTACTTAGTCTTAACTGGATTTTGAAGAACACAACTTAAACCTCCATTAATATTGACAGCGTTCTTAGTAGTTACTTAGTAAGTATATAAAGATTCTCTAAAGACCCGCATAAGGTCAAGCTTCCATAAATCCATAGGCTACAGTAACTGCTTACTATCAGGCAGGCAGTGTACTTGTTTGCTAATATTGCTTTAAAAAGCCGCGTTGTCGCGACCTGTCATTAACACAAGTCGTATTTTCCTCAAGCGTGTTTACACGCGTCCCGCGACCGTTCTCAACGTCACGGAGACGTTAAACGTTAAAACGTTATAAGTTGGACGTCAAACATTATAACGTTTCGAACAGTTGACGTTTATCATAACCGCCCCGGGGGAGTTTATGAGCTTCGCCGGAAATTTCGCAGGCCACAGCAACATGTAAAGTTTGATGACAGTGTTATGATCGAAGTAGGTGTTTTGGTTGGCTTGAGTGATTGATTATTATGACAAGGAAACGACGTAAATTATGTTTCAGAAATAAACTTGAGTAGATATTGTAAAAGATTTCAGTCAGATACTCGTATGTAAGAATTAGGTCTTAAAGATAAAATAAATCGATCTTTGGGTAAAGGTATTTGCATTTGGGTATGATTTAACTAGTCTGAAAAAAAAGTTTTGTGCAGCAAAAAAATCAAATGTTTTGTTCAACAAAAGTCTAACCTTTGTTTTAACGTGGAGGAATGAATGCATTTAGGCAGCCTAGCCGGGGAACTAGGACGGGTATGTTGGACTCGTCAGCAAGGGCCGACACTACCAACTAAACTATCCACGGTATGCCCGTCGTGCAGCGTTGGTGACGGTGACACGGGATCGCGTATGCATTCAACCGCGAACACCGCCTGCTACGACAGCCGAAGCTGTCTCCTCACCGGGACTAAAGCCCCCGGAGCTGAAGCTCCCCTCCCGAAGGTACCGTCCAGGGCGATACCACACGCTGGTCCCTCATAACAACCCAAAAAAAATGTTTTTTTGGCTGATCATTCAATTACTAATCTTTGATTTATCAATAAAGAGAGTGGGACTTGGCTTGTTAGGTATGTCTGTCGCATGCCGAATGACTTGTGGTCGAAGATAGAAGACGTCAAATCGAGGATCCTGCAGACCTTGTCTGCGATGTTGGGGCAAATTGGACTCTTTTTTGTGAACTTCTGTTCTGTTCAAAAAGATAAAACATGGACGAATGGAATAAAATGGGAGAATATTCTTGACCAGTAGGCAGTGGGACACAATACGCTCATAATAAAATTAATAATAATGCAGCTATAATTTTAGAAACCCTGTTTAAAAATTGTAAACACAAATATAAAATATAAAAATGGCTCTGCCGCTTGTTATGTAGCCTTTAATCTCTTAGTATCGATTGTTGTTTTATTCGGTGAGCAATAAATAATTATTTTACTGTTATATTTACCAAAGAGGGAAACATCTGTAACATTATTTAAATTTTAGTGCATCTTTAGATAACCAGCGCTATTATCCTCTGGTGGATAAACTAAAGGTTGTGTGTTTTATCCGAAATGTAGCAGGAATAATATTTCTCGCTTTGAATTAAAGCAACGGTTAAAGTATTTTAATAATTCCTCCAGCGATTAATATCTGCTCCAAAATGTCAACTCACATTAAAATTTACTGACACGTAAAACTCAGCGGCAGCGGCAGCGCCAGCTAGCAATTCTGAAAAGTGACTTATTACATAGAAATGAATAAAGCTGAAACTAAAAGTCGACTCAGAATGTTAATTATGACAGAATCTAAAACTTGTTCATTCATTCGTTCATTCATTCATTCACGGAGTTAAAAATCGCAGTTTAATATCCCGCCGTTCCGAGCGGAATGACGTTTGTCTTCGCTTTTTAAAAAATGAATGGAAAGATTCCGCAATAATAACTCTTGGCATCGGAATTCGGGACAAATTAGCCCTTTTGTTTTGTTCGAGAAAGTTCGCTTTTTAATTCAACGGCCGGATATTGGGACGGTAATTGCCGTTAAGAAATAACGTCAGTTCTGGTGACAACAAACGCTTTTGATGAATTGTGTTTTAGAAACAGTACTTTTGTCAGGATGGAGTTGTATTTTATGTTGCAAAGTAGTATTTTGGTCGCTTTTATTTTGTCAAAAAAAACAGTAATAATAAAAAAACCGGCCAAGTGCGTGTCGGACCACGCATAATGGAGGGTTCCGTACCTTCAATGGAATAAGAATCAAACTAATACCAAAAGGTCGTATCTGATGCCTATGAAGTTTTTTGGAGATAACTCAAAAATGGCTGAACCGATAATGCTCAAAACAATTTTTTCAACACACCTGCTCGTAACGAGGTTCTTATTGCACCGTTTTTATGCTCATAATCCTAGATATTAAACACGCGTGCATTTCACAATAATTATCCAACTAGTGGATAATGTAATAATCCGATCAAGTGACGTTTGTACTCTAGTACCAAGTTGTATGTACGCAGACGAATCGTTGTAATTTAGTCGGGTATTACCTTTACTTTTTTTTCAACTCTTTATGAGTTTACTAAATAAGTAAAAACAAGTAAATTTATTAAAAATATACACATTTACGATAGAATACAAATTATACAATCCTGATTGTGAATAAGAATCATTTCAACTTATTATATTACTCGTAATACACAATAAATTACGTTTTAAACACGAATTGTCGGTTTTAATATTGGCTGTTTGGCATTATACGTCCGCGCTCTTGCCTCAAGCTGCACGCACATCCAAAAAAGAAAATTGCGCGCCATTTATAAGTTAACCTCAAATCATTGTTTATTTGTTAGATTTTTCTCGTCGTGTTTTATTAATTTAAACAAATTATATTTTCAATGAATAAGAAGACAACTTTAGCGTTAATTTAAGCTCTGGATATATTTCAAAATTGTGATACATAGTAGTAAAATGTCATCATAAAAATGTAGTGAGCAATACGTAAGAAAAAAATACTAAGTATAATTTATTGCACAATAAATGTGAAGTCTTTAATTTCATGAAATGATTTTAAAAAGAGTTCCAGATACTCAATAACATCACAAAAAGGTTATTTCAATTGAATTATCTTAGGTTCGTAAGTACCTCTATCCTGTAAACATTCTGACAATTAATGTATTTATCAAAAGTTATTAATTATACTATTCTGTTATTTCCTCGCAAGTGTGTTGAAAAACGTCGTATGAAACGCGTGTGCTTGATCATTACATAAGCTCAGCTTCCTTATGCGCCCTCACATGCGTTCGTGCGCACAATATCGCTTCGTATGTAATGATCAACTTAGCACACTTGTATCATAATGTACTATTGTGGAAAGTATGTGATAACGCGCATCTTCTCCATTTTTTTCATATATTTTGGACTTACGGTTCAAAAGTTACAGGACACAATTATTCTGAATTTCGAACCGATTATTTCTGAAAATATTTACTTAATCACAAAATGTTCAAAGAACCTCAATGTAATTTTTAAAGACCTACTTTGCACAACGTGTAAGTATCGCTATACAACGTGGCAATGCGGCCAGCCTTCTGGGTACCCCGCCCATTGGCAGCGATTTGGAGGACATTTTTTATTTGTAGGTAGTCTCTAGTTTATAGTTATTTATAATATTTTTTATAGTATAATATTTATTGTCACCTGTAATTTACTTCCTGTTTTAAAAAACATGCCCCTATGGATTGATATGCCATAAAATTTTTTTTTTTTAATTTAGTTACATGTATGGAGCGCCCCCCTAAAAATTTTTCTTCAATTTAACTACAAACCTAAGTAGCGGCATACAAAATACACCTTATGTGTAAATTTTATTAAGTCTTATAGGTTCCGAGTAAAATGGCTGTGACATACGGACGGACGGACATGACTAAACTATAAGGGTTCCGTTTTTGCCACTTTGGCTACGGAACCCTAAAAATGAAAGTACATAAATCTAAATGACTCCAGGAGTTGTAGCTAAAATGAGAAAACCTCGGAAGGAATGCCCTAAATATTTCAAAAGATTTTATTTTACAACAGACATATGGGCATAGTGACTAGTTGACTACATGAGAACTCTAAAATGTACACTTATATTTTGCTAAAGTAAGTTACACTAGCCTTTAAGGTTTGTAATACTTCATATTTAGTTCCAAAGCCTTAGGAAAGCGTTTTGGTCACGGATCAAATGAAATGGCGAAGACGTTATCGAAAAGTTTGGTAATAAAACGTAAAAATGTTTTGATATTTATTTCTAATGATAAATTGGATATATACAGGTTTTCTTTTTCAGATACTAAAGAACTGTTATAGAGAGTGCGTGGAAAAATATCTTCATCAGATTAAAAAAGGTAGGTAAGTTGATAAAATTAATTATCAGACTTCATTATTTTTTTTAGATTTATATAATTTTTAGGTATATAAGTGTAAGTAAGCTAATTTCAGCTTTTTGACAGATTTTAGTATTTTGAAACTCGAGACCTGTCTCGATAGGACTCGTAAAATGAAGAATTCCCTTATCATATTACATTTGTTACGGCTCAATGAAGCGTGGGGTTTACTTGGCAAGATAATTTGAAGAATACATAGGCACTAGTTTTTACGAAACTAAAGACCTTTGTTGTGTGCAGACCGGATTACCACGTTGAACCAAGCAGCGCTGACCCGCTGTACCATTTACCAGGTCATGTAGGGAGATGAATAATAACGCTTATTTAAAATTGTAAAACATTTGAGCAGTGTAGTTGCAGGTGTTTCCCCGCTGGGAGTTGTTGTAGAAGTGAGGTTGAAGTGAGCAACGAGTACGAGTGCTGGCCTCTTTTATGGGTTTTTTAGCGTGCTCGTACTAGTGGCTGGTATGTGCCGTGTATGTGAGACATTTATTGGCTAATAAGCTTACAGTATTACATGTTTGTAGGAGGGTTAAAATTGATATTTATATAGGACATTTCTTCGTAAATTAGTACAAAATTCTTATAATCTAGACATTTTGCGTATTATGACATGATATCAATAAAATTAGACACAGATAAGACTTAGCAACTAGACATAGAAACACAATATTTATACACGTTATTAACACAAACAAATTGGTATAAACCGAGAAAATGATTGACTTAGATCTAGTTATACACAAACAATGGCAATTTTAAGCTATCTGCGACAATTCTCCCCCACGTGCGTCAGCACCGTCGATTGGTGCAGAGCAGATGAGAATGAGTCTGGAAACCGGGCGGCGAACTTCTCCTGCGCGAGTACGTACAATGGCTACTCTTATGTGGCCATCAGGACCTGGAAAGAGCTGTGCGATCACGCCTCTAGGCCAAGTACCTCGTGGCATCGTGCCGTCGGCTATAATTACTACATCTCCTACGTGTAGTTTCGTCGCGTTCTGGTGTGCACTGGATCGTGGCATCAGGTTTGGACGATATTCTTTCAGCCAGCGTTTCCAGAAGTTGTCAGCTAGTGCTTGAGCTGTTTTCCAGGACGAAAGGCTCATATTTTCGTCGGAGAAGACTCCCAGCGGGGACATAGCGTTCGATCGGCCGATGAGAAAGTGGTTCGGCGTGAGCGCTTCAGCCTCTAAGTCTGGATTCACTGGGGTCAGCGGTCTGGAGTTTACCAGGTGTTCAGCTTCCAGCAATAGCGTATGGAGAACTTCTTCATGGGGTGCTCTGTCTTTTAGCGTGACTTTCAGAGCTGTTTTCACGCTTCCGACTAGACGCTCCCAAGCCCCGCCGGCGGAGGGGTTGCCAGGCGGGATCTTCTTCCAGATCATGCGTCGTTCGGTCATAAATTGTTTGAGACTATCGGGCAGAGAGTTTTTGGCCTCTGATAGCTCGCGTTCTGCGCCGTAAAAGTTTGTGGCGTTATCTGAGTACAGAACGGTGGGTGCGCCGCGTCGAGACATCATTCTTCGTAGCGATAGGATCATAGAGGCTGCCGATAGGGAGGCGGCTAGCTCTAGGTGCACGGCTCTAGTGGTGAGGCACGTGTAAAGGACGCCCCATCGCTTTTCTCGGCGGCGGCCTATGACAATTTGCATAGGACCGAACAAATCTACGGCTGCTGCGGTAAATGGCGGTTGATTCGCCTTGAGCCTCTCTGGCGGTAGGTCGCCTACAGGAACCTTGAGGGTAGCTCCTTTATAGGTCCGACACCATTGGCACTTATTCGTCAGATAACGAATCGTACCGCGCAGTCCGACTATGTAATATCTTTGCTTCAATTCGTTGATCACCGTCGCATGATTTCCGTGGTTGAAAAGTGCGTGGAAATGATGGATCAACAGCTTGGTAAATGCCTCCTTAGCGTGCAAGACAGGTATATGGGCTTCGTCTCTGTCTATTCGGGCATCTAGCACAATTATTCCGTTCTTATCGAGCTTCATAGCAACTCGATGTAATGCAGACTTCTTCGGCAGCGCGCGCCCGGCTTCCAGTAGTCGTATCTCTTCGGCATACGACTCATTTTGGCTCCGTTTAATCAGCAGTATCTCCGCTAGACTTATGTGTCTGTTATTCATTTCTGTTTCTGGATTTCTATTGACAGACAATCTGGCTTTGAATACCTCGGCAGCAACCAAAACTCTGGCCGTAGTGCGAACCAGCCTAGTGAACTTCGAGAACCTACATATCTCGGGCAAGTATGCGAACTTGTTTTGAACGGTATTTACAGAGCAAACCGGTTTTATGACGCGCTCTTCGCACGTTTCTACGACGGGCTCTATTGTTTTCTCGCGCGGCCAATGCTCCTCCGCTTGCCGTATAAAATCAGGCCCTATAAACCACCGGTGGTTAGCTCCGAACTGGGCCGGAACGCCCTTAGTAGCGTCGTCGGCGACGTTTAACGCGCTAGGTACCCAACGCCAATCGGTAGGTTTAGTTGTGTTTTCTATTTCGGCTACTCTATGTGCGACAAAGCTTTTGTACCGACGTGGATCCGACCTTATCCAGGATAACGCTGTCCGAGCGTCGCTCCAGAAATACCTATGTTTGATGACATAATCGGACTCCTTTACTACTGTGTCGGCTAGCCGTGTCGCTAGCACACAACCTTGCAATTCTAACCTAGGAATGCTGACAATACGCAACGGTGCGACTCGCGCCTTGGCGGCTACTAAGGCTGCGGACTTTTGTCCGTCCGGGCCTTCGCTAACTAAGTATATCGCGGCGGCGTATATCTTTTCGCTAGCGTCGCAAAAAACGTGCATGTCGGCCTCTCTATTTCTCGCGGGTACGTATCGCGGTATTTCTAACTCCCTAAGTTGCTGAATATTACTCACGAATGAATTCCACGCGGGTGCGAGCGAGGTGGGTATAACGGTATCCCAGCCTATCCCTGTACGCCAGACTTCCTGCATCAATGCCTTCCCTAAGACAGAGATCGGGCTTACGTAGCCTATGGGATCGAATATCGACATCGCGCTACTCGTCACCTGTCGTTTAGTGGGTAATTTCGTACCGTTGAGCACGTCTTCGGGCGTGTTGCGTAAATTTACGTTAAACCCTAACGTGTCGCGTCTATGGTTCCATTTTAAGCCTAATGTGCGCTCGCTTTCGCCTCCCCCGATGAGGGACGTATCCTCTTTGCTAGGAACTACGTCAGAAATTACGTTTGGGTTGTTAGAGGCGAACCCGCGGAGCTCGAACGACGCGCGTAAATTAAGCGCGTAAATTTCGTTTACTATGCGCCTAACGTCGCTCTCACACTGGTCAAAAGCTACGACTAAGTCGTCCATATACGTGCTTTTTATAGTTTTCTCAGCGGCGATCGGAAATTCTTTCGCATGTTCGTATGCGTTTTTGTTTTTGACGTACAATGCCGTCGTCGGCGAAGCCGCGGACCCGAATATCAGTCTTTTCATCCTATATTCTTGCGGTGAGGCTGAGCGGTCCTCCCCCCGCCAAACAAAACGTAACGAATCTCGATCGCGTTCTACAATCTCTATCTGCAGGAACATTTCTTTAATGTCGGCTATTACCGCGGTCCTGCCTTCCCTAAAACGGACTAACACGCCGAATAAGGATTCTAACAGATCAGGACCCGCTAGAAGAGCGCTATTTAGCGACCTGCCGTACGCGGTAGCGGCTGCGTCCCAGACTACGCGCATTTTTCCGCGCTGCGGATGAAACGTTGCGAAATGCGCCAAGTACCATGCCCTAGGCGCGTCCTGCGGGGGCGGCGAGTCTACTTTTTCCGCGTAACCTTTGTCTAACAGGTTATTTATGTGCTTAGTATACTCGATTTTCAGAATAGGGTCGCGATCTAACTTATTTTCCAGGCTGTACAGCCGCCGTAACGCGTGCGCTTTATTATTTGGCAATTCTTCGTTATCGGTACGCCATAACAAACCCGCTCGGAACCTATCTTCCCCGGGGATTTTTTCACATGTCGCTTCTAGTAAATCTATTGCTCTTTGATCAGGATCGGCCCGAGGTAACTTTTTAACTATCCCTAGTGACTCGATATCGAAATGTTCCTTCATGAGAGCTAAAGCTTCATCGTCGGCCGTTTGTGGCCCCATGTGGCCTACAAACGCTACGGTTGCCTCCGATGACCTATGCGGTCCGTGCAGTGACCATCCTAGCCGCGTCAAACTAGCTACCGGGAGGTGCGATTTACCGCTGATAATTTGGCGCGTCACTATCAAATGCCAATTATCTTGACCTATAATTATTGAAGGCGCGGCAGAATCGTAACACAGCTCCTCGGCTATGTCGGCTAAATGGTCGCACTGCGCGACTATGTTTTTGGAGACGCCTTGCGCTCCTACGTTCAATCGATTGATGGTAAGCGCTTCCATCATTTCTAGATGCCTACTGCAAAAGCCGCGGATTGCGAATCGCACGTTACAAGAGTCCGGATCGCTCACGCTCCCACCTATACCTTCTATGTCGAGCGTTTCTCCCCGCTCTCGGGGCATTATACGATCGGCTGTTTCGTGTGAAATCAAACTAAGGGCCGCCCCTTCATCTAACAGGGCTAAGGCTTGCGTAGTACCTAGTGGGCCCGTAACCTCTACGGGCATCATTTTCAAAAACGTGGGCGCTATTCTAATCGCGTGAACGTTACTGACTTTTTTGTCTTCCACGGGCGCTTTAGATGCGTTCAAACCGTGTAGTAACCTGTGATGCCCGGCTTCGCACTGTTGCACTCCGCAAGCCACATACCTGCATTTGAAGCGACCACGGTGCGCCGCGCCTAGACATTTATAGCACAGCTTTTCGTTTTTCGCCCAATCCCAACGTTCGGATACCGATGCATTCAAAAATTTAGTACACGCTTCCACTTTGTGTTCATGATTATGACATATTAAACACTTATCACGTGACGTAAATCGTGCTGGTACCGAATGTTGTTTGGGCTTGGTCCCCGTATACGCGGGCCTTTTAGCCTCGCGGGGCTTCGTTTGAGCTACCGTCGGCGACCTATACTCCCCCGTGTGAGCTCTATCTACTCTATTTCGCGGGCGAGTGCTCTGGTAGCTGTCGTTGGAGTCGCTCGAATAGTCGCGGGAGAACACGGGGGCGGGAGTACGGGTGGGGGCGGTATGACGCCCTGACCTATTGTCCAGCTCAAAGGAAACCGTGTTCATGGCATTTTTCGGCTTCGGACCTCGATGACGACTCGTTCTTTTAGCCGCGGAACTAATTTCTAGCAGAAATTCTGATATCGCGACTAAATCGGGCGAGTTCAAATTAGCTTGTTTGAACTTGCCCCATTCGTACCTAACAATAAGGTTCAACTTATCGACGATCTTGTTGACTAGCTCTGGCGCGTACAAGTATTTTTCTTGCTTTAATGATTTTATTGTCGCTACTGCATTTGCGACGTGCGCGGCAAAAGACACGATATTACTGTTATCTTCGGCTAGGCGCGGCATGCGTTTAACATTATGTAGCTCAGTCAACACGATCTCTTCAGGGTCCCCGAACTGCCTCTCTAAGGCCTCCATTATCTCGTATGGATCCTGGACGGTATACATTATGGATTTCACCGCGGTACGCGCTTCACCTTTCAACGCGCGCCTAATTCGACTGACGTTATGTACGTAACTAAACATGGGCGCGGTATCGTTAAATTCGGCACGGAATGCGATGCATTCTGTGATATTACCGTCGAAAGCGGGTAATTCGGGTGGCCTATACATAATGGGCGCATACTGACTAGACACATCTCGCGGCGGGCGATGAGTACTCATATGCGGCTCGCGGGGCGCGGGGGCGCTGGGCGCCGGCGCGCTAGAGGCGAAATTACGTATTGTGTGTAACGCGGACGCTTCATTTTTAGTTACGTAATTGCTCTGATCTAGCTGGGACTGTCGTTCTACCCAATTCCTCACGCGTTGCTCGTCTTTTTCGACAAGAGGTTCGGACTTACCGCTAACAGATTGCGCCTCATGCTGGGCAATCTGTAGCCTTAACTTGGCAGTTTCCGTCTCTTTATTAGCAACGGCGAGGGCGGCTTTATGAACCTCGAGTTCCGCTAGCAACAGAGCTAACTTTTCGTCGCACTTTTCACTATACACACTTCGATTTTCGCGCACTTTTTTACTACCGCGGTCGCCGCACTGAGAAAAGCGGTCTTTTTCCCCGGCGGACGTGTTAGGTTTACACAATGTCCCCGGTGGACTTTTAACTAACGTCTTTTCCGCGTCGTCTTCCGATATTTCCGAATAAGCGGGCGCCGGCGCTCTTGCCGGCGGCGGCTGTAGACGCGGTTCGACACTAGGACCATCGCCAAGAGTGCTGGTGGTGCCTTTGTCCCATGTATTGGTATCGCCGGAGGTTGTTTCACCAGACGGCGGGGTAACGGCTCTGGAGGGTTGTCCCTTGTGTGAGCGAAGAGACATCTTGAGCGTATGATCGGACATCTTCTTCTTTCTTCTTGCTTCTATTGCACGTGGGGTTCCCTAACCTTACCTACCTAAAACCTAATGGCTGACACTGCCTAGTGCAGTGAAAGCGGCCCTACGTTCACTTTACTTACTCGTGGGCGTTAATCCCTGATGCACTGAATCTCGCGCAAAGGCTAAGTGCAAGTGCCAGAGCGTCCGAAAGCAGTGTGAAGACGTCAACCATGTGACGTTGCAACGAAAGTTGCCAGGACACGAACGTGGAGTATGGCCTCTACACGAGCGGTCCGTCCAGCAAGCTGGTAAATAGCACAGGGCTCTTCCGCGAAAGCGGGCAGGTGTATCAGCGGTTAGGCCGGACACCGTATGAAGATTCTGAGCGAAATTAATCCAGCTCAGCGCGTACTTGTTTCTTTCTTCAATTGGCCGCAGTTTTCTGATATCCGGAGCTCGAAGGACCAGCTGTTGTGTGCAGACCGGATTACCACGTTGAACCAAGCAGCGCTGACCCGCTGTACCATTTACCAGGTCATGTAGGGAGATGAATAATAACGCTTATTTAAAATTGTAAAACATTTGAGCAGTGTAGTTGCAGGTGTTTCCCCGCTGGGAGTTGTTGTAGAAGTGAGGTTGAAGTGAGCAACGAGTACGAGTGCTGGCCTCTTTTATGGGTTTTTTAGCGTGCTCGTACTAGTGGCTGGTATGTGCCGTGTATGTGAGACATTTATTGGCTAATAAGCTTACAGTATTACATGTTTGTAGGAGGGTTAAAATTGATATTTATATAGGATATTTCTTCGTAAATTAGTACAAAATTCTTATAATCTAGACATTTTGCGTATTATGACATGATATCAATAAAATTAGACACAGATAAGACTTAGCAACTAGACATAGAAACACAATATTTATACACGTTATTAACACAAACAAATTGGTATAAACCGAGAAAATGATTGACTTAGATCTAGTTATACACAAACAATGGCAATTTTAAGCTATCTGCGACAACCTTGCTAGGATGACATATGTGGCGTTCCATACCTAAAGGAACCTTATGCTCGATTTTGAGTTAAGCATGAATCCTAAATGTACTTTAAATCTACCTAACACAATAAAAAAAAATACCCCAGCTTAAAATTATCATGAAAGATGAAAATAATCCCCTTTAGGTATGGAACGCCAGTAGTATAGATTCACCGTTTCTACCACATGGATTTCCCACCACCAAAACAATGGTTTTTCGGGATTATGGTGGTTTTTCGGGGCTATGAAACCTAAAAAAAAAAAAAAAAGTTTGGTATGTTTTAGTACGTTTAGCCCCCATTTAGATCGATTGCACTAGGTCTCAACAGTGCCCGGAGCCTCCTTCAGCACTTAGGCACTCCGCTAATTAAACAATACACGCTCTTCGACACCACAATAGAACCCTTGCTCACCTTTTTCTATTGTCTCTATTGTTAGCTCGACTCGGCGACATCGCATTGTTACCGAGCTTGGTAGAGGCATACTCCTACGTTGTAGTTTGTTCTTTACGTATTTGCAATAGGTTTTATAATTGCTTGGTTACTCCTTATGAAAGACTAGGTATACTACCTAAATTTTCCAAAGTTTAGGTATAGTTTTGGTGGTGGGAAATCAATGGGGTAGAAACGGTCATATAACTTAACGAGATTTTTAATGATCTAACAAGCCCCGCGAACTGACACAATTACATTACCCTTTATTAGTCTGGACTGGAGTAGGTATCAATTTTATACCTAAAGTAATTAATTCACATTTCGCGAATATATATGCAAATTTCAACGTATCTATAAAGTTTCCATAGTTTAGGTATAGTTTTGGTGGTGGGAAAACGATGGGGTAGAAACGGTCATATAACTTAACGAGATTTTTAATGATCTAACAAGCCCCGCGAACTGATACAATTACATTACCCTTTATTAGTCTGGACTGGAGTAGGTATCAAATTTATACCTAAAGTAATTAATTCACATTTCGCGAATATATATGCAAATTTCAACGTATCTATATGTGTTACAGCACAATATGAAACTTCTGGTATATGTTTCAACCCCATCAATTTTAATTATTTAGTATCTATTCGTTTTCAGTTTTTGCCTAAATTTTATTATTTTATGCAAATCCAATTTTTGAAATATTATTTTATTGATTCTAGATTTGTGTTTATATATTTGTGTTGTCTTAATTTTTTTGGGTAAATTATTTTATGCAAATCCAATTTTTGAAATATTATTTTATTCATTCTAGATTATTTCTAGTCTAGATATTTGTGTTGTCTTATTTTTTTTTTGAACTCGTAAATAACTTTGGTATATGTGACAACCGACTGCTATTTATTGGTGGACAATAAACATGACTGTGTTTTGAACAAGTTTCAACCTGTAAGTATGCTGTACGTTTCCGTAAAGGAAGTTCCCATTATTTATTATAATATATAGATCTTTTGTTAATGTAGGATTCGGTGTGTGATTTATTGCATTCTTGTTTATACCAGTTAGGTGGGGCGGTGCGATGTTTAAAGACTCCTTTAGTGCTCTAATTTAAAGTCGCAATTTTTATTATTAGTTTTTTCTTGATGCTGTCGGCTTGAGAACTTTACCTTTTTTACTAGATGTCCTTTGAAGAAGGTAATAATTTACTTTGTATTCGTTTCTGAGAAATGTATAAATCAATCATCGGGTTTGAAGTCACACGCGATTTTAATAGAAAGTAAATGCACAAAAGATCTGTCGTTTAAATTCTTTAGAATTCTTTTGATAATTTAATCTTTTGTTAGAAATCATTCCGCTGCAAACAAAAATTTACCTGTCCCCGAAATCCTGTTTAAACTCGTCGCTACCTACCTAGGTGGTCCTCTGTCCCCACCAGCCGTGACCTTTTTTTCAACACAAATTCATATAAAAAGGCTGAGGCTGGGGGCTAAATTTTAGAAACGAAGTGAACTGCAAATCACGTGTTCAATTACGATTAAGTGAATAAATTTCTTAATTTTAACTAATCAGAGATAGAATTTGAAGGAACACTTTAAATTTCAAAGCATAAAAAACTTATAGTATCCTGATTTTTAATCTATATATATATAGCATGCAAATTGGAAATGATAATTGTGATGTTGAACTTCTTCAATTATGTGAAAACGCGGAGAAGGAATATTTTGAAGACCAAGAAATATATAATTTGTGTGAATCTCTAAGACAACAAAAATATGAAATGTAAGTTAATCAATTTGTTTAAATATTTAATTCACTGTACATTTTTTTTTCTACCTTGCATCTTGTTGGGGTGGGTGATCTAAGTTAAAACCTGTTGTTACATGTTTCCTTACCTGACTTACGGATACGGAGGGGATAGTGGTATAAAAGTGGGTCCCCAGTTTTAAAATTATCTATAGCAAATTGAAGTTTCAATGTTTTGTACCTGTGGTGTTGTGTGATTCAGTTTTGCAACATGGCATTTTATCTTGAGCCTAAATTAGAACGTAGCGAGATAGCAAGTTTTAGCAAAAAGTTAATAATCCAGAAATTTCGTAGACACATCCGATTGTGGTTTATTGATGGCTTATTACCTGATTCAATTTTCGAAGATGAAGATATTAAACCATATTATACCCCATGTGAGGGTCATAAGAATCAAACACAGGATATTCATATATCAGCTACTGATGTAGTAGACGGAGTCCTACCAATGCAAGCGTATTGTTTGCATTGTAAAAAATATACAAGTTAGTATTTGGTAGTTATTATTAATCTTTGTTTCTGGTAATCATATTATAAGTAATGATGTAATTATATTATTTGCGATATTTTATTTTATTTCTTTAGATCCCAACAAGTTGGAGGCGGAATAGAAATGGCAACTACGGATCCTGTGTCTAAGGCATCAACAAAGAAGAGTCAACATTCAACTAGCAGTGATTCAGCATCAACTTCTACAACACAAGCTTGCTGTATTGACGTAAGCACAAAAAATAATGGCAAAATTGAATGTTCTGTGTGTCATGTGTATGTGGTAAAAAGATATTTAGCAAACTATTTGAAAAGCAATAACCACAAAAACAATGTTCTTAGTTCAGACAGCGAATTAATCAACGTTCAGCTAATTGAAAATGCATTCCGAAACAGGGTTGCTACGTACAGAATATCAAGTAATAAAAATGATTACCAACCCTTTGAAACCCCCGAATCGTTTTTAGAAAAATAATAAAGACACAATTTTCACTTTATTCAATCGATCAGTTGCAGATCATTGTGCTTTAAAAGTTAATTTTATTTTAAATGCAAATTTTTGTCAGGATACCAAACAGCTAAGAAATACATTTGATTTTCAATTAAACAATCAACTTTTTAATGTGAGCAGTGATAAAGATTTATTTTTCATATCTCTCGTAAATGAAATAACAGAGAGATTAACAAACTTTGAAAGAAAAGATAGTGGATGGAGTTTGGTAAACATAAAGCACTTAGACGTTAATGTTAATAAATATAAACCATTGCGGGGTTCTTCATATATTGAATTACCACGTGATATAACAAACAAAAGAGCAGTAATAAACATCAAAAACAATGATCATGAATGTTTCCGTTGGGCATTGCTTTCGGGTTTATATCCACCTAAGAAAAACAATCACGCTAATATGGTGAACTGTTATGTCAAATACAAGGAGAAATTGAAGTTTGGTGACATTCCTTTTCCTATCAAGTTTACTGATATTCAGAAATTTGAAAAGTTAAATGATTTAAGTATTAAAGTGTTTGGTTTGGAGTATAATTCACAAAATAAAAGTCATGATATTGTTGGTCCTTTACACATTACAAAATGTAAAAAAACAAAACATTTTAATTTGTTATATATAACAAAGGGGAATAGAGGACACTATTGTCTGATCAACAATTTATCTCGATTAGTATCCGCTCAAATAAATAAATCACAACATGCTGTTAATATATGTGATGGTTGTTTGTCAATTTTTTCATCTAATCAGAATTTAGTAGAGCATCAAAAGAACGATTGTTTTCATATATGTACCAATTAACCCTCTGAAGAGGATAAAAGGAAAGATTGGTTTGACAAAATGACTTCTTCAAGTCAACTTAATTTCAATAATTACGAGCGTAAATTACGAGTTCCTTTTGTTGTGTATGCAGATTTTGAGGCATTTTTAAGTCCTATTTAGTCAGAACAATCTAATGAACAAACCACTAAAGATAATAGTCACTCTCCAACACCTGACAGTGATAAAGATTATGGAGATGATGATGATTATGTGGATGATAAAATTAAACGTAAACGCAGACGTATAGACAAGCGTTCCTCAACCATTAACATTCAGAAACATCAAGTTTATAGTTTTGGATACTATATTAAATGTGCATATGATGACAAGTTATCAATTTATAGAACATACAAAGGGGAGAACTGTGGTCAAACGTTTATGAAATGTATTAAACATGATTTGGAGAGTATTTGTAAAAAGAATACATTTTCCAAGCCCCCTTTACCCTTAACAACTTTAAATAAAGAACAAATTGCAAACAGCAAAGTCTGTTTCATTTGTAGTACATGTTTAAACGAGGATTCCTGCGTTTCCTATAACTGGCATACCGGTGTTTACGAAGGCGTTGCACATTCACTTTGCAATGAAAAGTACAGGCCCCAAAACTTTGTACCTGTGTTTTTTCATAACTTAAGCAACTATGACAGTCACTTTATAGTACATGGGCTTAATTTTGAAGATGGTGATATAGAACTAATCCCACAGAACAAAGAAAAATATATTTCCTTTTCCAAAATGTTAAAAGTGAATAACCGTACAGTGAAATTAAGATTCGTTGATTCCCTTAAATTCATGTCTAGTAGTCTTGAAAAATTAGCTAAAAACTTAACAACAAACCAATTCAATGAACTAAAATTAAATTTTCCAAGTGAAGAAGACTATAAGCGCTTGATACGTAAGGGTGTGTACCCATATGAATACATGACATCATTTGATAGTTTAAACCTTACCGCCCTTCCTCGTAAGGATTTATTTTATAGTTCTCTGACTAATAGCCACATTTCAGATGAAGATTATGAACATGCTGTGGGTGTGTGGAATCACTTTAATTGTCAAAATATGGGGGACTATTCAGATTTATATCTGAAAACAGATGTTTTGCTACTAACTGATGTATTTGAAAATTTTAGAAATGTATGTGTTAAGACCTACGGTTTGGATCCAGCTCATTATTACACTGCCCCAGGATTGAGTTGGGATGCTATGTTAAAAGTTACAAAAATAAAACTTGAACTTTTGACGGATATTGATAAAATTGCTTTCATAGCAAAAAATATTCGAGGAGGTATATCCCAATGCAGTCACAGACATGCAAAAGCTAACAATAAATATATGTCAAACTATGAATCAAACCAACCGTCTTCTTTTCTTGTATATTTAGATGCAAATAACTTGTATGGATGGGCTATGTCTCAACCTCTTCCTACAGGTAAATTTGAATGGGTGAATGTAGAGACGAATTTTAATATTGCAGATGATGCTGATCATGGCTTTATCTTAGAAGTAGACATTGAATACCCTAAATAATTACATGATTATCATTCGGATCTACCATTCTGTCCCGAAAATGTATGTTTAGGTAATTCTAAAGCAAAAAAATTAATACCAAATCTAAACAAGAAAACAAACTATGTCATTCATTACAGAAATCTTAAACAAAGTTTACAAAACGGATTAAAATTGCTTAAATCCATAGAATATTAAAATTTGAGCAATCCCCATGGTTAAAAAGTTACATAGATTTAAATACCTACATGCGATCCCAAGCATCTTCTGAATTCGAAAAAGATTTTTTCAAACTCATGAACAATTCAGTGTTTGGTAAAACTATGGAGAATGTAATGAAACGAGTAAACATCAAATTATTAAATCACTGGGAAAATCGTGGGAAATCTCAAGGAGTTCAATCTTTAATTGCGAAACCTGAATTTCATAGTTTATCTGTTTTTTCACATGATTTAGTAGCTGTTCAATTGAAAAAAACTAAAGTTTTATACAACAAACCAATTTACCTAGGTTTTTGCATTTTAGATCTTTCTAAAACTTTAATGTATCAATTTCATAACGACTATATGAAAACCAAATATCAAAATAATTTGAAATTGCTTTACACAGATACTGATAGTTTACTATATCAAATATTCACAGAGGACTTTTATGATGACATAAAATCAGATCTTAATTTATATTTTGATACTTCTGAATACCCAGAGGACAACGTGTATGGTTTCCCTCTGGTAAATAAAAAGCAACTTGGAGTTTTCAAAGATGAAAACAATGGGGAAATATTTAAGGAATTTATTGGTTTGCGTTCAAAAATGTACGCCATAGATGTACAAAATAAAGAAATTAAAGCTAAAGCTAAAGGTGTCAATAAATGCATAACGGAAACGTATGATCTTGATAGTTTTAAAAAATGTTTATTTAAGAAAAAAATTAAATATGATACAATGTTACGTTTCAAATCAATAAAACACATTTTATTTACACAGAAAATTACCAAAATAACGCTTTCCCGTAATGACACGAAACGATATTTGTTAGGAAATTCTATTGATACTCTTGCGTGGGGTCATTATAAAATTCCTCATGGTGTACTTTAAAATTTATTTAATTTACACAGAATATTCAATGAAATGTATTTATTTTTTGTGCAATGTTTATAATTTTTGTAAATTGTATGATTTAGTTTAGAAGTTAAAATTATCTTGTGTCAATTTTTTTTTGTTATGTGTTATTTTTATTAAATGTTCTTGATAAAAGGAGAAACTTAAAAAAAAATTGTCATTTGAAATTAATTCCTTTTCATAACAACACACTCCTCACGTTAATTCAAAATGATTCATTTTTACCATCCCTTCACCACTATTGTAGCTGGTCCGAGTGGTTGTGGAAAAACTAAATTTGTTACAAGTTTTCTTGAACATTCGAAATAATTATGTAATGTTGAGTTTGATGAAGTGATTTGGTGTTATGATGAAATGCAACCCCTATATAATCTAGAAAATGTGATTTATAGTCAAGGAATACCTGATATGTCCATGTTTGATGGACTGAAGCCCAAATTACTTATAATAGATGATTTAATGCGGGAATCAAATGGGCGACTAGTTGATATTTTTACAAAAGGTAGTCACCACAGAAATTTAAGCCTGTTTTATATTACTCAAAATATATTTCATCAGGGTAAAGGTCAACGTGATATGTCTTTGAATACAAGTTATTTAGTGTTTTTTAAGAATCCTAGAGATAAAACACAAATACGTTATTTGTCTCGTCAAGTATGCCCAGAAAACTCAAAGTTCGTTGACGAAGCTTACAAGGATGCTACTAAAAACGCTCACGGCTATCTTATGATTGATCTAAAACAAAACACAGATGACATGTGTCGTTTTAAAACTAAAATATTTCCATTTGATGGCCATTGCACAGCGTATATCCCAAAGAAAGGATTTAAATATAACAAGGATCATCAAGTTTCAGTCAGTTCTAAATGATGCATTCTCGAGTAAGCACCTATAAACAATTACTGGAAGCCCTGCATTTACTTAAACCAAAATATCGCACTGCTTTGCTTAAATCGTGCGATGAAGATGAGATCAACATCATTTGTGAATGTATCTATAACGTTCTAAAGGGTAAAATTCCTTTAGATAACAAAGAAAAATCTAAATTAAAAAAATATAAGGAAACATTACGAAAACTAGTTTCAAAAGGCAAAAATAAGCTTAGAAAAACCGTTATTATTCAGAAAGGGGGTGCATTTTTACCAATAATTTTAGGTGCAGTTTTAAGTGCATTGGTAAACTCCTTATCTTAGATACAATGGAGAATACAAAGAAAATGTTGTTAGTAGAACCTGAATTTATTGAAAGACTTAAAAAAAGTGAAAATCAGGTGAAAAATTTATCATCCCGTCTGGATGGAGAAATGCAAACAATTCTTAGAAGAAAAATAAATGATCGTGAAAAGTGGGCATTATATTGTCAAGCACTACAACGATTTTTAAATTTTGCTGAGGCAGATCGAAGACCATTTAAATTACCAATAGTGATGGATGAAGTGAACTACCTTACTAACGATAACTACAACGTTGCTTCGAAAGTTAACAAAAAGGAGGAAAATGTAAAAAAAGAGGAAGGTATCCGAAAGGAGGAATCATTTACTCAGAACTTAAGCGGAGACGCAAATTCACCTGTGCCGGAAGAAGATGTTTATGCCACACCTCCTGGTGTATCAAAGGTTCAATTACCTAAACGATATTCTCCATCCTATATTATAGATGTTATACCTAAATCGTACAGGACAAAAAGTCAGGCGCTACTGCAAAACATTGTTCTGAATAGACCTAAAATTTGGTGGAAGGAGAACGGTGAAGTAGTTATAAACAGTCAGACAATACCAAATAGCAATATTCTTGATTTGGTAGGCGATGTGCTTAGACCGCTTAAACGCTCAAAACCAGTGGGATGGGAGGATTTCGCTCGTCTTTTAAATGATATAATAGTTCCATCGTCATGTATTGGTAACCCCGAGACTTTAGAATTTATTAATAAAATTCAATCTAAACCTGAAGCTAACACTTCACAGGCTTCTATTAGCGAGCACAACCTATCAATTAAAGAAAAAAACGCATCTACTCCTCTATCTACTAAGCCAAAAACGAGGTCTCAAAAGAAAGTTGATTGGGAAAGATGGACTCCTTATTAGACATAAATAGAATATATTACGATATATCAAACCCGGCTGGATATAGTAGTTTAAATAATGTTATGAAGGAAATGAAAGGTCAAATGAATAGAGAGGAAGTGAAAAAATGGTTGCAGTCCCAAGAAGCGTACACTCTACATAAACCTGTTCATAAACGTTTCTCGCGTAACAAATACATCCTGTCAAACTACAATGAACTATGGCAAGCTGATCTAAGTGATATGCGTACCTATAGTCAATACAACGATGGGTATAAATACATTCTTTGTGTTATTAATGTATTTAGCAAATATGCATTTGCGAGACTTATGAAAAAGAAGGATGCTGAAACGGTTAAAACGTGTTTTGAAAGCATATTCACGGAAGCAAATGCAACCCCTAGACATATTCAATCTGATAAGGGTACAGAATTTGTTTCAAAGATGGTGAGAGATTATTTTAAAAATAAGAACATAAATTATTATACAACTAACAACCCAGACATTAAAGCTAGCATAGTTGAAAGGTTTCAAAGAACTCTCAAAACTAAAATGTGGCGTTATTTCACTCATAAGAATACTTACAATTACACTAATATATTACAAGATCTGCTTTATTCATATAACCATTGC
The DNA here is from genome assembly GCA_947086415.1 of Pammene aurita. NCBI lineage: Eukaryota > Metazoa > Arthropoda > Insecta > Lepidoptera > Tortricidae > Pammene > Pammene aurita. The sequence goes on along the minus strand of OX352304.1, from coordinate 3,419,668 downwards.
TATCATTCCAGCATAAAAATGCGTCCAGTTGATGTTAACTAAATTGGAGTGATGAAATATTTGTGATTGAATCAGTTATCAATAGGTCTCCGTGGGTTGTTTATACTTTAAAAGATTTGGAAGGTGAACCAATAATTGGTACATTTTATTCTAAAGAATTACAAAAAGTAACTCACCACCCCTCCATCAAATATTAAATTGATAAAATAATACGCTCGCGCCGTATTGGTGGCAGAAAGGAAGTGTTCGTGAAGTGGCGAGGTTATCCTAATAAATTTAATTCCTGGATACCGTCATCAAGTTTAGAAACAATATGAGTGAAAACAGTTTTTACTTAACTTTGTTGAGCAATAGCTCATCGGAATATTACAATGATAATACAACTGCGCACTTTTTAACAAAATTACCTAAAACCATTAAATTGGAAGGCGAATGGGTCGTGGGTTTAGTAGAATTTCAATACCCATGCTCCATGTACAATGTTCAAGAACATGAAAATACCATTTATATTAAAAAGAAAGTTCGAGGACCTGCAGACAAGACGGATAAAATCGTTGATTCAAAAACTCACATACCAGCTACTTCGTATGATAGTCTTGATCATTTTCTTGATGCATTAAATGAAAACCCACAGCTAAAAAGCAAAGTTAAGTTCATAATCATATCTATATGATAAAATTACAAAAATGGTGGGGATATCAACAGATAAAGAAAAAGTCTCAGTCACAACAACACCCATATTAAGTCTACAAGTAGGATTTCGACCAAGATCAAATTTAAAAGAATTGTCAATTGGAAAACATCCTGCAAATTTATACTTAGGTTTACCCTCACAAATATTTGTTTATACTGATATCATTCATCCACAAGTGGTGGGAGATGTAATTACATCATTACTGAGAATAATACCGTTAGACCCAACTAAATTTATCTATGGTGCTTACAAAACACATATTTTCTCACCTGCTCACTATGTACCCGTATTACGAAGAGAATTCGATACTATAGAAATAGATATAAGGACAACTACTGGAGCTAGAATACCATTCCAGTTTGGATCTTCTTGCGTGAAGCTACACTTTCAACGGGTAAAATGAATTATAAAAGATCATCTACGTCTTGCCCATATGAACATTACTATTCACACCAAGCTGGTACGGGTATAGGAATAGTTTATAAAGGGGTACCATATCAACGAGGACATGGGATCGGGAGTTTCTTGGGTGGTCTTTTTAGGTCTGTGCTACCATTATTATCTAGTGGTCTTAAAACAGTGGGAAAAGAAACTTTAGATGCAGGAATCGGTCTTTTATCCGATATGGTAAATTCACGACCAATGGATAGTTCTATTAGATCTCGGTTCAATGAAGCAAGCGCCAACTTAAAAAGAAAAGCAGATGAAAAAATTGATTCTTTGATGTCGGGGTCTGGGTATAAAACGTCCACAAAAAGACGTGGACCATTCATTAACTTAAAAGCATCGCACCGAAGAGGAGGTAAAAAATATAGGAAAAACAATATTGAAGATATATTTTCAAAGTAAAAAATGTCATTCTTACATAGTCATTCTTGTGAGTGTGCCAAATCTGAGTTAGACTTATTTGCTTTACCATCAACTCAAACAAGCATTGAAAGTGGCCAGTGGATTCATTACAAACCAATTTCATCTCTGAGTGACGATGGTCCTATTGAGTTTCAAGTTCCTGGGTCAGGTGTCGCGAACATCGCGAAGCAGTTCGTGCTTGCCGGTTTTTCGGATAGATGGCGGTAGCAGTCACGTTCGATCTCAATATCGCTTTTAGTATGGACGGATTTTTTGATAGGGGTTGTAGGGTAGATACAGGGACGACGGGAGGAGAGAAGGTTGCGCGCGAACAAATCAATGGTGAGCGCTTTAATATTTATCTTTCTACTCGTATCAGTTCATGGACTTTCTTACTGTGTTATTATGATGATCATGTGTCGTCTTGTGTTATTTACCAGCGTGTATCAGTGCTCAGAGAGATCTTTGATCCCAGTGAGTTGTCAATGGTTATGAACTCAGGGTAACCATAGTGTGAGGAACGGGGTCGCTGTAAGGGGAGGTGGAGGCGACTATTTAGCCCGAGATACCAGATGGATAATCACGGGAGGCTCATAGGCCGTAGGAGTAATCAAAGGAGATATCGTCAGCTCACACCATCAACGTCCAGGCCGTGTCTACGTATAGTATCTGCGTGTCCGTTAACATATTTACATCATTCGTATTCTCTAGTCAGTAAACTCATCGGCTCAGTATACCAGAAAAACATGGTGAAGCTGACGACATGGTGGAGGTGCTGGGATTGGTTAGATCCATCCGTGCCATATTTAAGTCAGCTAAATTGAAAGTAGCACTGTGTCGGTTGATACTTGTCGGGTATAGCTACACAATATAATACATAAACGTATCAACTGAAAGGTCAGTTTCAGTTTTAAGATTGTTGAGAAAATTAAAGGCAAAACAGAGTCAAATAAGCAAGCAAGCATTTACTTCAGCCCAAGTTCAGGCTATAGGAAACATTCATGGTAGCGTCGTCTCAGTCAGCGGCCGTAATTACTGTTTCATGTTGTAGTGTAAATATAGTTCTAGTAACTTTGTACATAATAAAACATGTAGTTAAGACGAAAGTTTGAAGAGTCATTCGTGTTTAAATGATATTTTCCAAATTGCCTTAGAATTTACTTGAAAGTTTTGAGAAATAAGCAACGGGCAATTACATGGTGAATCTAAAGACATTCTTGTTCGAGTTGAGCTTCAAACTGAGCTATAAAAGGTTATCGTAAAAAAAAAAAATTGAGCGTAATTCAGACGTATAATTTCGAAGTTGGCTCGTTAAACAAATCTTATCAATATTTGAAGTCCATTTCTCTGGTGTAACATTCCAAAGATAGTCCGTGGCCTTATAGTAATGATAAGACAATAAACCAAATTACTATGGCAAAACTGAGATATTTATTTTACTTTGGCGGAGATAAATAACCATTATAAGACGGCTTCGAGTTTGTGAGATAAAAATGACTAACGTCATCGGTATGAGCTACTCCTTAAAAGTATCCACGGAACGCTACTATGGTTAAACTAGTAATATTAAGTTTGAAGAGAAGGCTAACTCAAAAGTATATTGAGCATGGGTGCAGTCGTTTTCCTTTCATTGGACTGGGCGCTGTTAGTTAAGATAAGCACAAATCACAAGGAAAACGTCAATCATTATCGCAATCGTGAGAAATTATTGTGAAAAAACGATAATTATAAAATGTACATAAGTGAATAGAAATCAGACTCATAATCCGTTTTATTATTGTTCGTAAGAGTACAAATTGACCTCGTAGTAGGCATGTGTGCTCCTGTAGGGATCAGATACGTTATACGTTGTTAACACCATTGAAAATGATATCGGCAAATAAAGGATGTCTTGAATTTAGGCGGATGAAAGATTTAAAATAAATAACGCATCTGTCATAACTCCGTGTCTACTGTAAATTGTAATCTTCATCTTTGATGCGATAAAATAAGAATTAGTGACCCTAGATTAGAACACCTTACTCTATGAACACCGAGACGATGCTAAGAGAAATAGTATGCACATTTACTTGTCATTACAGTGTATGATGCTAAAAACTAATCAAAAACCTATCGAATTGTATTTATGCTTTTAACATGTACGTAACTGCTTAACATCAGGCGGACAGTATGCTTCGTTGCTACCGTCGTGGTATTAAAAATATATAAATAAAGCAGAGTTTAATTTGAGTTAAGTTCGAGTCTCGTCGACTCTCCATTTATTTGGCACTAGCCTTTTCCCACGGCTTCGCCCGCGTACTATAAGTACTCAAAAGGATAATTACCCATGTTGATTTTCAGACTTTGTGACCACATTTGCCCCTTTTGGGGGTTAAATTTTCAAAAAACCTGAAACACGTGTTTACTCATTTATCGTTAGGAATGCTCCTGTGAAGTTTCGATTAAAATAGTCTAACAAGTCTTGATTCGCCATACAAACTTTGGACCCCCATTTTACCCCCTTAGGGAGTGAATTTTGAAAAATCCTTTCTTAGTGCATCCCTAGACCTTATAAGGAACCTACATGCCAGGTTTGGAATCTCTAGAACCAGTGGTTAGGGCTGTGCGTTGATATGTCAGTCAGCCAGTCAGTCAGTCAGTCAGTCAATCAGTCAATCAGTCAGTCAGTCAGTCAGTTTCTTCTTTTATATATTTAGAAGATACCTACTGTATGTATAAAGTGCATTGCACGACAAATGATTTACTTAAATGCTATACATCAGGTTTGAACTACAAATGTGATGCGTCACGCATAAACACGCATAAGAAGAAGTATATTGTCTTCTTTTTGAGCCGGTTAGGTAATTGCCAAACAATACCTTTACTAAAAGAAATCCAGGCCTGCATTTAGAATCAAATGGTTAATTGGAAACTTAAAAGTCGTTGTCATTGATGTTTTATTTTGTTGTGTTTCCTTGACACGAAATAATCATGTGATAAATTAAACTTAGTTAAGAAGGATAGACGTAAAACAAAACAACAGAGTAATAAAAATAAATTTTTATGTCAATGGTTTCCAAATTCAAGTTTCGTAGTTCGTATTGACTTTATGGAATACTATATTTGAGTAATGATCATTTGGAAATATTTATTGTAGTGTAACATAACTTAGTGGTTAATACGCTCATCTCATACGAGTGCTTGATATGTCCCACATGTGTACAAATGGACATATATTCCACCATGTGTCTTACTTATCAGTGCACCTATTGCAAGGAACCTTACATAAACCGAAATTCAGTGTATTTACGAAACGGTCCAGTTCTTGACTTGATGTAACTGAAATTACTCTTAACATAGTGTACGCAGTGCATGTAGCACATGTTATTTATGCTTTACTTAAAATATAAATATCTTGAATAAAGATGAAACATAAATAATAAAGTTAAAACTAAACAAAGAACATTAAATGTGACGAATAATAGGTTATCATAAGTTGAGTTAATGCGACGTAAACAAATACGCAAATCTTACGTTCTACCCACTTTCTCATTCTATTTGATTTGGGGTACTTTACCTACATGGCATAATTTGTACCATGATTTTGTGTAATTGAAGCATTTTATCCATATTTGTATAAATCTGCAAATATAAGTTTGTAGAAGTTAAAATATTTCATGATACATTTACAAGGTGCTCACAAGTTAAATCTCAATGTAAGATCCGTGCCTATACGAGTAGGTGCATGATATGATACGGGTAAATTTAAAGACTTTGTTCGTTATCTCCCGTTGGTTTTAGAAAACTTAACTGAGAACCAAATATTAACCAGTTGATGATTCATTTGGTTTTGTTATAAACGATTTAAGTTAAAAGAACATGGTTAGAGATGTCCTAATAACTACCATTAACTTCGGTAACTGATAATCAATGTTTCGAGTGTTTTGACATTTACTAAAAATCGTTCGGGTACCTACTGTTAGTACCTATATGGCTACATGTAGGCACAAGTAAACACAGCTCAGAGAGTGTTTTGACATTTACTAAAAATCGTTCGGGTACCTACTAGTATATGGCTACATGTAGGCACAAGTACACACAGCTCAGACATAGCTCAGAGAGTTGCCAGACTTAAGTGGCAGTGGGCGGGCCACATTGCTTGCAGAACCAATGGCCGATGGGGCAGAAAGGTTCTTGAGTGGTAACCGCGTACCGGAATACGCAGTGTGGGAAGCCCCAGACTAGGTAGACCGACGATCTGGTTTGAGTCGCGGGAAACAGCTGGTTAAGGACGGCGAATGACCGTTCGTTGTGGAGATCCTTGGGGAGGCTTTTATCCAGCATTGAACGTCTTTCAGCTGAAATGATGATGATGAGGCACAAGTACGAGTGCTTAAACCAATAATACAAATACAAATATTCTTTATTGCACACCTCAATAAAATAGAACAGTACAGTACACAGATTAAAAGTAGAGGCAGTCAACAGGCGGTCTTATCGCTAGAGAGCGATCTCTTCCAGACAACCTTGGGGTAGCAATAATAAGCTTTAAATTGGCCACTTTGTGAAAATTTGTATAATGCTAACGTATTTCATTTAAACAGAGTTGCCAATCGTGTTTGACTATCTGTTTGCGGTGAAAACCTTAAACTAAATATGTTATATATTTAAGTTTGTACTTAAATGACGTTTGGAAAGCAAGAAGTAGTTAATAAATACCGTGATATAGACAAATTATTAGCGGATAGTGTAAATGCAAATACATAACAAGAGTTTAACTACGGACGATTCGTTATTTCCCATCATAGCAACAAGCATAGTTCATATTGAAGTGAAATGTTGGCTGGAAAGATATTTCATAATTAAGTAAGATTATATTTTCTGCGTAACTCAGAAAGGGCAGGTCATTGTGACAATCTGGTTTGACCTTGACACGTAATATTCAGAAATTAAATATGAATAGTATGTATACTGTTACTTGTCTCCATTTCCCACAACGCGAGTAGAAGAGGGAGAAGAGGTATTCGAAATATATATAATAAAAAAATACCTATTGAAATTAAATCGTTAAAATAAAATAAAATCTAGTCTTGTGTTTGAACGTGTGACCGTAGGTTAAATTCTTTGAATAATAGAAAAACATTTGAAATCCACCTACTAAATATATGCCAGGATGCATACCACCTTGTAACACCGTAAGGATGTTGGTTAATAAATGGTGATGACCGTAGTCCATAGAAAAGACGCTCAGACTATCAAAATATAAAAGGGTAGGTACGAAACTTATCGAAACTATCTATCCTAACAAAGATCATTCTAAGTTGGTCACGCGAGTAGTGATTTAGTCTGTCACTTCAAAATATTACTATTTTGAGTAACCGGTAATTAGAACGCCTATAAAGTACATCTCATGTTCGAACGTTTTCCTTTCATTTTCATAACATCATAACGAACAGGGTTTTGGTATTTAGATAATCAATGATGATTCAAGGGAATTGCACGCACGAAAGGGATTAGTTCAATATACTTGGTGTTGAACTTAAAATGTGGTTTCGTGGGGGTAATAGATATATTATCCTGGCACTATGACCTCAAAGAATTTCACAAGATGTTCAAGCGCAATAACAGCACCCGTCTGAGAGGCCATCACTTGAAATTAGACAGCCAAAGGTCCCACAGTAACCCATAAAGACACTTCCTGAGCAACCTAGTGGTATGGGCCTGGAATAAAGTACCAGAGGATGTGGTATCAGCTCAAAATGTCAACCAATTCAAAAACAAATTAGATAAGCACTTATATATTACTCGCCATTGATCATTTGTCGTGTTAACTGGATACAGGCAAAATCAGTTGTACAACTGCCTGCCTGCTTATAAATAATAATAATCAGTCCGTCAAGCCTACTCAGTGGTAGATGTATATATCTCAGTTGCAAGCAACGTTTAATAAATAAAGATGATCATAAAGGTGTGATAGTCTGATAATGCAGGTAGCCGCGTGAAAATGTATGAATATAGGATAAGTACTTAAATACTATTAAAATCAATCATAAATTAATTCTTGAAAGTGTTTTTAGGAAAACACCGTGCGACTCTAAATACCCACGTATATTGATTGATTCTATAAAGGTACAATAATAAGTAGGTGTACGTACCAACATGCAAACGGATATTTACGGTATGTGTATGAAATTTAGTGTCGAGAAGTAGTTGATATTGGAAATAAATTGGACCACAGTTATAATAAAAATACAGACACATAATAATGGTGTCACAAAATAAGTACCTACCAAAATAATTGAAAAACTACTTTGTTAGCGGTGGATAAGTTCTTGGCCATAAAAACGAATTCAAATATCATAGTCTCAGCTCACGCTTACGATATACGTACTACAGTGTTTGACTACAAAAATGGTTTGAAAAAAATCACCTTTTTTCACCTGACGATATGGTTGCTAAATGATATGTAGGGTTTTGATCCCATACCTTGTTCAGCCCAGTCTAGTGGTATCCCACGGGTACTAGGTATGATCGTACTTCGCTTGTTGAGTTAAAAGAAGTCGTGAATTAATTACTGAACTTTGAATACCTTCACATTGTATATGTAAACGGAGTACAGGCAGTAGGTATGTACAATGTAGAAGGATGATTCTCTACGGGGATGTAACTTTGTTAAACAAGCGAGTTTTTGATACCACGCTAGAAAAACAATCGAAATTAATTGTTTATAGTTCAGAGTTCAATAACACTTTGGTCTTGGTTATCATCCAGGTTATGTACAACTATCAGAACCCTTCCCATTATCATTGTAAATTATTAGAGTATGACTTGAAATTTACGTAAACGGCCCTTTTTATTCGTTTATTGGGGAGGGCTGTCGAGCACATACCAGTAACAAACAGATGACTCGACAGTATTATATATAGATAGCCATCCAGTTGTGAGAACCAGTACAATAAGAATAAAGTCGTAATTAAAGTACAGACAATAGGTACATTTAAAAGAGGACATTGTACATTTTGGCATTAGCAAGTACATAAATCATTATGCCAGAAATTAAGACTGTGAAGTCAAAAGAGTTAAAGGATAATGCATTTAAAGTTTTAGACATTCCGCGTTTAATACCGAAGTACATTTGTTGTGGTACATTGAATCCTTGAAAGCTAAGCCTAGCTGTTATAGTAGTAATTAATAGAGTATTACTAATTCCTCTTAAAATTGTTCTTTGAAGAACTAGATATTCTGAACGGGTTGATATTTGATATAGCACTATGATTGATAGATGCTAATTTGGTTAACTTATAAAAGATTAAATTGAAGAATCATCACATTGCTTAGTCATATGAATGTTGACGTACAAGGGACAGGTTTTAACGTAAAGTATAAATCCTAACATTAGTAAATGGTTCATCCTAGAAATATACCGATTAGTTTACACGAATCCTAACACTCAGTCCACACAGGTTACTTCTAATTTACTAAACCGCGACGGTGATCCTGCTCAGCTCAGCTCAGACCTCAGTCAGTGTAACCTTAGTAAACGCTCAGAACAATTTAATCCTACTCAGCTCAGCCCAGACCTCAGTGAACGCTCAGAATAGTTTGATCCTACTCAGCTCAGCCCAGACCTCAGTAAACGCTCAGAATAGTTTGATCCTACTCAGCTCAGCCCAGACCTCAGTAAACGCTCAGAACAGTTTACGGGTCCTGCTTGTAATCAGCTCAACACAGGCACTGATGAACGCTCAGACCAGTCTAGGGATCCTACTTTGATCAGATCAGCACAGCCATCGGTATTCGCTAAGACCAGTCTCAGAGGGACGCGATAGCTTGTCTCAGTTTCACAAGGCCATCCCTACTCTCAGCGGAAAGGGCAAGAAAAAAGGTTCGAGAATGGACAGCTCAGCTACATTGTTATTCACACAGAGCACCAACCTCTTTAGTGCGTTAGTTGCTCTTAGGATAGAGGCGCGCTTGTCTATGGTTTGTATAGGAATCGACCGTGTCAGAATATTTGACAAATAATTATCTTAGCTGTCAGATATCTGTGCTAATAGCGTTGGGGCACAGGTCGATACTTTTATAGATATTTCGATGAGATAATCTGAATAATCACGAATCTGATAATCATAATCAATCAGCAGTAAGTAATATTAATAACGAGTATTTGTGGAACTTTTGTCATGATACTTTGAAACTGATAGACCACCCTGAGCCTAAACCGAAAATAGGACCTAGAAATATGACACGAGTTTCGTAGAATTCGCCTCTGAATCGTACATCTCATAGAGCTACATGGCGTCGCATCACCAGGGAAGTGGTGGCAAAGGACTCGACCGAGACATGACCACGACCACTCTGCCAAGAGTGCACGACTTAGAAGAAGATATGTTACCATCCCGCATTTTCTTTAATTATTGCAACTATTCATGACACAAAATGGTGTTTCGAATCCATTTTATGATAATGTTAACTCCGCAAATCTCAAACTGTCACTGGAGCTAACCGGGCGCAAAGCGCAAGAGTGATACAATCTTCTAAGGTCAAACATCATACCTAGTCCTATGGCTCGCACATGCGCATTGCTTATCTGTGGCTATTCACAATAGAGTTCACATTACATATTTATTGATTCAATTGTTTACTGATACTGATTAAACTGATCTGATTTCAATGTTCCTATAATTTTATTTTTCTTAAGGGGCGGGAGTGTCGCGAACATCGCGAAGCAGTTCGTGCTTGCCGGTTTTTCGGATAGATGGCGGTAGCAGTCACGTTCGATCTCAATATCGCTTTTAGTATGGACGGATTTTTTGATAGGGGTTGTAGGGTAGATACAGGGACGACGGGAGGAGAGAAGGTTGCGCGCGAACAAATCAATGGTGAGCGCTTTAATATTTATCTTTCTACTCGTATCAGTTCATGGACTTTCTTACTGTGTTATTATGATGATCATGTGTCGTCTTGTGTTATTTACCAGCGTGTATCAGTGCTCAGAGAGATCTTTGATCCCAGTGAGTTGTCAATGGTTATGAACTCAGGGTAACCATAGTGTGAGGAACGGGGTCGCTGTAAGGGGAGGTGGAGGCGACTATTTAGCCCGAGATACCAGATGGATAATCACGGGAGGCTCATAGGCCGTAGGAGTAATCAAAGGAGATATCGTCAGCTCACACCATCAACGTCCAGGCCGTGTCTACGTATAGTATCTGCGTGTCCGTTAACATATTTACATCATTCGTATTCTCTAGTCAGTAAACTCATCGGCTCAGTATACCAGAAAAACATGGTGAAGCTGACGACATCAGGTGATGACTACATTGATCTATCACACACTTTGTTGCATATAAATGCCAAAATATTGAATCAAGATGGTACAAAAATAAAACCTGATGCAAATGTTGCATCGGTAAACAATTGGTTACATTCCCTGTTTAGCCAACTAGACATTTATTTAAATCAGAAGCTTATATCACCTCCAAACAACACTTATGCTTACCGAGCCTACATGGAAAATCTGCTTAATCAGCCAGCAGCCAAAAAATCTCATCTGACTTGTGGATTGTGGTATGAAGATACCCCCAACTATATAGACGCCGTTGACTCGACTAATAAAGGGTTTCACGAAAGAATGGACTTTGTCAAGGAAAGCAAGGAAGTTGAAATGATTGGTCATTTACATGGTGATATGTTTAACCAGGAGAAATTTCTAATTAATGGTGTAGAAATGAGAGTTAAATTAGTCCGTTCGAAAGAAACATTTAATTTAATTTGTCATAAGGATGGTAAATTTAAAGTACAAATAACAGATGCCAGTCTCATTATCAGAAGAGCAAGAATAAATCCTAGTGTATTGTTAGCTCATCAAAAAGTATTAGCATCAACAACTGCGAAATATCCGATAACAAGGGCAGAAGTTAAGGTTCTGACATTACCCGCAGGTATACAAGGTAAAACGTTGGATAATATATTTCTCGGGCAATTCCCTAAAAGATGTATTATTGGATTCGTTTCAAACTCTGGGTTTAATGGTAATTTAGCTATAAATCCCTTCAATTTTCAACATTTTCATATGAATTAATTTAGTTTGTACGTAGATGGTCATGAAATTCCTTCTAAAACTTTGCAACCCTCATTTAACTCTGCGGGTTTAATAGCAACTGCATATCATACTTTGTTTTCTGGAACTGGTATTCATTTCCATAACGAAGGTAATGCTATAAGCAAATCAAACTATGTGGGTGGTTATTCTTTATTATGTTTCGATTTGACTCCTGATTTATCTGCAAGTTCAACTTCACACTGGAATCTTGTAAGACACGGAAGTGTTCGAATCGAAGTTCGTTTTGATTCAGCTTTAAGTACTACTATCAACTGTATTGTGTATGCTGAATTTGATAACATAATTGAAATAAATAAAAATCGTGATATCACTGTAGATTATAATAGTTAGTAATTAAATAAATACAATGCATTCACTCAATTTTATCATTACCACTTGAACATTGTCTGTAAAACCACCAGTGTTTACTTTTTTAGATTAATTATTATTATGGATTCGAATGAAATACAATTTTGTATGAATAAAATAAACCCGAGGTTTAAGTTAAATGTTTTTGCTGCAAACCGGATTCCTGTTTGGGTTAATCTACCTACTTTTATTATAAGCAATCTGGATCCTGATTCAAAGCCCGGTTCTCATTGGATTGCAATGCACATTGAAGTGAATGGATATGGTGAATACTTTGACTCTTTTGGTCGAAAGCCTACTGGTTATCACAGGTTATTTTTAAATAGAAACTCTAAGAGGTGGTTTTATAACCATCAATCACTTCAGAATTATTTTACTTCAGTTTGTGGAGAATACTGTTTAGTTTATCTTTATTTTAAGCTTCAAGTTTTTATGTCTGTTTTCTGATAATTCTTTGTGTAATGATTTAGTTTTAAGGAATATGTTTAAATCAGTTTTTGTGAATTAAAACAATGTGTTATGAAAATAAATTGGGTTTTATTTTATTTCTTACAACTATAATTACAAAATATTCCTACTACCTAAGAAAAATGCAGTGACGGAGAAAGAAACACAAAATAAGCAGTTAAAACTACATCTAATATTAAACATGTTCAATAAATGAGTAATAACATTAATATACAATAAAACAAGAAAGAAAGTAAACATTTTTTATAAGTGAAAAAATAAAGGAACTTATTCTAGTTATAAATAAAGCACTGATTAAAACTATTTTTTATCACCCTTATCAGTCTCTATAAAATATTTTACACATTTGGTTTTAGATGATAGTTCTTTCGTTATATTAAATATAACATCCCGAGCACTTTGTTCATGTGAGTCACCTTCGTTAGCATAATATTTAACACGATAGTCACAGTGTTTCCAGTGGTCCAGAGGACCAACGTTTCGTATTTTATTCATGTCGTATACTTCGATTTTTATGAGGTGTGATGCATATGCCCCATCGTCCTGACCCGAAGTGAGATATGAAACACCGTCTTCTTCTTTTTTGGAGACCGTTGAAGATTTCTTATACACTTTTGTCTTCTTCTTAGGCCTTTCAAAAAAGCCATCAATATTATTTGATTGACGCTTCTTCGCAATAGCTTGCTTCACTTTGAAAGCCAGCGTCCCCTCTTCATCACTTGCTTCGTCTTCATTTTCATCAACGTAAAAGTTTTTGAAAGTGTTGTCGGAAAACTGAAACAAAATTCATAATTAATATTAAAGACTTAAAACATACACACAACACATACATTTTTTAATGCAATAATTATAGAGTAATACTATTTAAATACTTACATCCATTATGAATAGTCTTCGTTAAAACTTCAAAGCGTAGAAACTGAGAGCTCTTAACTGAACTGGAGATCCGAAGGTACTATATAAAGTTACCCACAGCCTCAGCCTTTTTATATGAATTTGTGTTGAAAAAAAGGTCACGGCTGGTGGGGACAGAGGACCACCTAGGTAGGTAGCGACGAGTTAAAACAGGATTTCGGGGACGGGTAAATTTTTGTTTGCAGCGGAATGTTTTCTAACAAAAGATTAAATTATCAAAAGAATTCTAAAGAATTTAAACGACAGATCTTTTGTGCATTTACTTTCTATTAAAATTGCGTGTGACTTCAAACCCGATGATTGATTTATACATTTCTCAGAAACGAATAAAAAGTAAATTATTACCTTCTTCAAAGGACATCTAGTAAAAAAGGTAAAGTTCTCAAGCCGACAGCATCAAGAAAAAACTAATAATAGAAATTGCGACTTTAAATTAGAGCACCAAAGGAGTCTTTAAACATCGCACCGCCCCACCTAACTGGTATAAACAAGAATGCAATAAATCACACACCGAATCCTACATTAACAAAAGATCTATATATTATAATAAATAATGGGAACTTCCTTTACGGAAACGTACATCATACTTACAGGTTGAAACTTGTTCAAAACACAGTCATGTTTATTGTCCACCAATAAATAGCAGTCGGTTGTCACATATACCAAAGTTATTTACGAGTTCAAAAAAAAAATAAGACAACACAAATATCAAGACTAGAAATAATCTAGAATGAATAAAAAAATATTTCAAAAATTGGATTTGCATAAAATAATTTACCCAAAAAAATTAAGACAACACAAATATATAAACACACAAATCTAGAATCAATTAAATAATATTTCAAAAATTGGATTTGCATAAAATAATAAATTTTAGGCAAAAACTGAAAACGAATAGATACTAAATAATTAAAATTGATGGGGTTGAAACATATACCAGAAGTTTCATATTGTGCTGTAACACATATAGATACGTTGAAATTTGCATATATATTCGCGAAATGTGAATTAATTACTTTAGGTATAAATTTGATACCTACTCCAGTCCAGACTAATAAAGGGTAATGTAATTGTGTCAGTTCGCGGGGCTTGTTAGATCATTAAAAATCTCGTTAAGTTATATGACCGTTTCTACCCCATCGTTTTCCCACCACCAAAACTATACCTAAACTATGGAAACTTTATAGATACGTTGAAATTTGCATATATATTCGCGAAATGTGAATTAATTACTTTAGGTATAAAATTGATACCTACTCCAGTCCAGACTAATAAAGGGTAATGTAATTGTGTCAGTTCGCGGGGCTTGTTAGATCATTAAAAATCTCGTTAAGTTATATGACCGTTTCTACCCCATTGATTTCCCACCACCAAAACAATACCTAAACTTTGGAAAATTTAGGTAGTATACCTAGTCTTTCTAAGGAGTAACCAATTAAGCAATTATAAAACCTATTGCAAATACGTAAAGAACAAACTACAACGTAGGAGTATGCCTCTACCGAGCTCGGTAACAATGCGATGTCGCCGAGTCGAGCTAACAATAGAGACAATAGAAAAAGGCGAGCAAGGGTTCTATTGTGGTGTCGAAGAGCGTGTATTGTTTAATTAGCGGAGTGCCTAAGTGCTGAAGGAGGCTCCGGGCACTGTTAAGACCTAGTGCAATCGATCTAAATGGGGGGCTAAACGTACTAAAACATACCAAACTTTTTTTTTTTTTTTTAGGTTTCATAGCCCCGAAAAACCACCATAATCCCGAAAAGCCATTGTTTTGGTGGTGGGAAATCCATGTGGTAGAAACGGTGAATCTATACTACTAACGCCACGCCACATATATCCAGTTCTCTTCCGATGCTATTCTTCAGCAAAAAATAATTGGTCAATTTCACATGATTAAAACTAGGGATTGCAAATCCTCATATACTTAATCAAATCCGGATTTTTGGATAATTTATAAGCCAAAATCCGGAGTTCGGATAAAACCCGGAATTAGGAGCATTTTTTACTTACTACTAGGAATAGTAGAAATAACAGAAAAAAAACAACCTTATAAGAAGTAATCAGTCTATTTAATCAATGTAAAGTTTTTATAATCATTTTATACGTCAACTTCTACGCAAATTTTAAACAAAAATTAAATTATTTTCTTAATTTTTTTTTTAAATAAGTTTTTGGCTAAATCAAAATAAGGAAGCCGACCCCGCGTAACAGGAAAGAACGAGGAGCAAGAAGAAGAAGAAGTAGTCTTAGGCTAAATACTCTCTTTCTCTTTCTCCAAAAAGTGGAATCTTAAAAACAAGTGTAGAGTCATTTAACCGCGTTCTTAATCGGTTACACAGCATACCAGCTGCGGAAAACGGCCCTCTCTGGCTCTACACTTGTTGGGGGATTGCTAATAAGTTCTTGTAAACGGAACACAAAATAGGACCCATTTCCCTCCCGTTTTCATGCACAACCACCTCAATATGTACTAAAATAGCTAAATCAGGTGCTTCTGGTGTGGCTACGGCTGTATTAGTCGCTTCCCTTTGGGTGAGAATGGACAGATTAAAAAAAAAATCGAAAGTTTTGTTCCGTGTTCTAACCTTCCGTCCGACACAACCCACAACGAATAACGACAACGGCAGCGTGCGCACGGGCGGCGCGGGCGCAGCGCGGTGCGGGGCAAGGGCAAGAGTCAAGCGAGCCAGATAGCGAGCGAGAGAAAATCCCCTTTCTTTTCTTCCCCGCTCCGAGCGCTTTTCAGGTAATAGACGTAACATGTGCGTTCAGCGGTAATGTAAATAAAAAATATTATTTCAAACAATTAAAACGTATTAAAAGCAGTTGTTGCATGGTTTAACAAAAAATCCGAAAATTCGGATTTCGGCTGAAAAATTCGGATTTAGAAACGGATTGCAAAATCAGCGAAAAATCCGGATTTTCGAACTCCGGATAAACCGGATTGCAATCCCTAATTAAAACTGAACGAAACCGCTTCGCATGGACAGTCGCACGACTTTGGTACTTATTATTTTTTTTTTATCGTACCTATGGCTACATGTCACTGGTATAGGCATTTCTACCCTGGGATAGTAGTAGCGGGAAAGCAGATGATAAAGAAAATCCAGTGAGTGCTGCGAGGTCCAGATGGGACAGTGCAGCTGCCAAGTTTGTTACTCTTTTAGCATCACCCAGGGATCCAGGGTTGTCTAAGGTGTTTCCTACGGACGCAGACGCAGAGTAACATTGATCCTCAATGATGGTACTTACCGTTTACAAGCATAAAATTATGAGTCTTCTCCAAAATTTTTGTTCCATGGCCCTCAATTATGGCGCGGTAAGGTCAGTAGCTAATAGCGTTGTGGCATTCGGGGTACCCTTGGGTCTAATACCTTGGGTCAACGTACCTTAGTAAACGTTTAGTTGACCCGCGCTTGAGAGGTTGGGGTTCAAGCGGGTTAAATATGCTCAAGGTCTGTGGAAACGGGTCATATTGTTGTAAATTACTTCACGAAGTGACTCGTTTTTAATGTTTATAGGTTTATTACGTGTTGCGCATTATAAAGGGTATTGTGTCTATGATTTGTTCTTCTAACAAAATTATGTGCAAAAGTGACATCACGATCAAATACCCTTTGTAGTATGGGAAAATTATGAAATTGTTATTTTCACAGTGAAAAGTTTATGTAAGTAAATGGTTGCCATCCAATTTATTTTACAGAAAATAAATTTAAATGGAATGGTACCATTGTTTTTTTGTTCGTACTGTAACCTATATTTAAAAAAAAAAAACCTATAAGAATGATCCCGTCTGGTTACATAATACTAAGGGGTATAAATAAATGAAAGAAACACAGTCTCCACTTGGTAATTATTTTTTACTTCTTTCAGTCTGCTAATACACCCTAAAATATACTAACAACTAGCTCAGCTGTTATCCGGAGAGCTATTGGTTCGTTAATGTCTAGTTTTACATTATAGGATAAACCACCATCATTGTTAAATTAAATTAAGTTTATTTGAAGATATTAAATAATATGTACGTATTAGAACCTGTGCATTAAGTATGTCAAACAAAACTGTCCATCAGACCTCATCCTTTGTTATGATATTCAAATCATTTTAAAAAGCAATGGTAACGTTAAAAGGATACCTACAGGTCCAAAACTACTGCAAACTTAAGGGCCAACACATACCTGTCACTGAAGACAAAACATAAATTTCAACTGCATTTCCCCAGTCTTTTGAGGCGAATGACGGGAAAATCAGTAGCAACATACACTAAGCATTTGGAACACGTAGCGAAGACCTTCCAGGCCTCAAATCTCCATTAGAGAAGTCATCCCAAAAAACCTTGCCCCGCTCGGGGACCGATTCTTCCTTTTACAAAGACTTCCCGCAAAGGAAACCCATTTTCTTAACTGGCTTGACCTGGAAAGATCAATGAACTCAAATAAAAATATCAAACAAACACGGTCATGGCGGCGTTAAGTGAAAACTCGCTACACAGACAAAGATACTTACAAATCACCCGAAACAAACAGCAGCGATGTGCAGCACAAGCTTAATAGCTTAAGTAAATCATTAAAGATCCAAAATTTATTTATTTTCTAATATATTTGCTAGAATCGAGTTTACGTTTTTCTCTTGTATCAATCTTCTTTTCTTTTTTTCCATTTTTTTTTAGTCATTTTAATTTCGAATATTTTCTGCTCTAATCCATTTTTGCCAGTTAGCTTCAAACTAAACATGTAGGTTTTATTATACAATAAAACGGAACGAGATTTTGTATTATATAATAATAATATAATTATTTTATTGTACATACTATCGAAATAAAATGTTCTTTAAGGATTAGAAATAAATACTATCATCAAATAAAATAATTAATCACATAGTTCCACCGGCTCTTACTAGACGGCGCTACGTGACAGTACTTTAAAAAATCGTAAAATATTGAAAATTTGAACCATTTCCATAGATTTTTTTATTTTAACTTTATTCAGACATATTGATCATTTTTTATCCTAACAACTTTATTGCATAATTGTCTACATGTGTCTACAAATATACAAATTTCATAATAATAAAATAAAGCTAAAACCAATTTGGGAAGATACAGAGCATGTTATGGAACACTTTACTATTGAATATCAATGTATCCCTTATATATTTTTATATTATCCCATATTAATTTTGTATTTTTCTGTACTTACATGTGTAGTTTTTTTCGTTCGTCATTTACGTTACTCTTTTTAATTGTTTGTGTTAAGTATAACCAAGTGGGCCCTACGAAAGACCAGCGCTAGCTGACAGCTATCATTTTGCTGAGCAGGGTCCATTTCGTGATTCTACACCACTACGTCCTTATTTTGTTTGTCTGTAAATCTGTATGTAACATTGTGTACGTCATGAATAAATATCTTGAATCTTGAATATTGCTAGTCTTAATGCAGAAACATATTTTTGTAAAGACAAATGAAATATATTATATTTCTAAAAACTTTTCGTTATAAATCTTGCAATCTCTGGCTAAGAACCTATAATATCTTGCATAAGCAGTTCGTCCAAAGTTCATTTCAAATAAGTTTGTAAAACGAGTTCGCCGATCAGAACATCTAATTGAAATGTTTGAATTAGATGTCCTGAAATCCAACCGAAATCCTGAAACTGAATTATATCCAACTTCATTTCTACTTTCGAAATGACCTACAAAAACGCTCCCTGTTTCAGCACTGAAATAGACTTCCCTGCATAAGGTTAATTTGCTTAAAGAACATCTTTATTACCGAGGGCAAAACTTCCAACGAAATAAACTTTTTACGTGGAACCCTTAATATTAAAATAGCTTACTTCATCTTGAACTCCAGCTATTAATATTCCTTAGCCCTTTTATATATTCACTTCCCGAAATTAAATTAATTCTGTATATAAATGAAGAGTCCACAAACAGTAATAAAGACCTCTAAGTCCGAAGTTTCAACTTTTTCCAAGTTTCGACATGTAGTAATTTGAATAAAATATAGATGTTCTTTCAAGATGTTTTAGGCCCGTGGCATTTTCTGGGTTTTAATACGAGTAAAGTAATGAAATGTACATAGGTATTATATAAAAATAGATATAAAGCGACGGTGGGTGCCTGGCGGACGACGGTAAGAAGTTCCACTTTCAATCCAGAGGTCTCTGGTTCAAACCCCGGCTAGCACTAATGAGTTTTTGAGTTCTTATAATAGTAGTTTTCGATACAAGTGCGAGAAGTATGTCATTTTGCACGAGTACCGAGGTTACTTGACCCGAGCCGACCGGCGAGGGTCAAGACTCGGGCCGATATATTCACAGACAACTTGACTTCTTTAAAGCGTAAAATCAATAGTCACCTGAATAGCTACTACTGTAAATTATAATTTATAATATTTATGGCATTATTAACATTTAACTAAATGTATTTAAACCGCATATTAAAGTGTGGCAACTGTAAGCTTAAATTTGTTTTTTGATTTGTCGCAAACTCATACATAATGTAAAATATAATAGTTCCATATAAGTGTGTTGGCGTTAGCTGTTAGCTTGTATGTGGAATATTTATGAATAAAGAATAAAGAATAAGCGGGTCTCGCATAATACTCATTTATTTAAAATTCTGATCGCAAATCGTACGTAAAATCTGCAAATCGTGCGTAAAATCAAACTTTACGCACGATTTGCAGCTACATAAACTAAACTTTTTGAGCAATTGTATTAAAAAGGATTCTTTAAATTTACCAGTTACTTTTTGGTGAAGAAAAAACACTGTGAGGAAATGGCTCGTCTGGCCACGCTGGCCTAAAATGAGTCCCTGACTCGTTTTAGGCCAGCGTGGGGATTCTCATCCATCCCTCTAAGCCTAGTTGCCTCCTAGCCTAGTTGGTAGTGATCCTGCCTAGAAAGCAGGTAGTCCCTAGTCCCGGGTTCGAGTTATGGTCAAGGCATTCATTTGTGTGTTTATCACGGATATTTGTTACTGAGTAATGGTAGCTATCGACGTATTTAAGCATATCGTCACCTAATACCCACAACACAGGCATTATTGAGCTTACTTTAGAACTACGTCGATTTGTGTAAGATTGTCTCAAATTTGTGTAAGCAGTCAAGTGGGACGAATTATATACCTTAAAAGACGTATACGTTTTTTTTTTTAAATGAAACTAGTAGCAAACGAGCAGAGAAACCGCCTGATGAGAAGCGGTCAACGTCGCCTATGAGCGTTTTTAATTAAAATCCTTTCGGCTTTATATTCTTATACCGAAAGTAATATCTAAGAGATAAATGTAAGCACATGTTAATATAATTTAAAAGTTCCTCATTTTCTGTACTTCATACGACTTAGACTTCAAAGCTTTACAAATCCTTCCGTACCCATTATATATCCCCGAATTTGTGATAATCCGTGCCACAATCGCATTAAATTACTAACAAGGCATAAAAACGAATAACCGAGATAAGCTAAAGAACCAATTTCCTTGGGTAAATGTGGAGTGTGTTTAATACATAGACTACCTACAACTACATCCCACGAATTTTTTTTGTTAATACCACGATGGTGGCAAACACGCTAACAAAGCATACGGCTCGCATGACGGTAAGCTGCTATCGTAGCCTATGGACGCCTTTAATTGAAGGATAGTTCGTTGTGTTGAAGGCTAAAGTGATAAAGAGTGTCCCCCGTCGTCAACACACTGCATCGTCTTTGACTCTGACAACTTTACTCAACAATTGGAAACTTATTTTGAATGTGGCTTTCTAATATATATTAGTGGAGTATGCCTTTGACCAAAATTATGGTATTACTATATCCTGTGTCTGTCCGAAATAAAAATTGTCTTATTGGTTATGAATGACTGCGAATTGTAAATTTTACCCATATATGTTTAACATCCATACAGAAGATATTTATATTTAAAAAAACGTCACTTCAAGAATATTTATCGATTTAAATAGGTACTGAGCGCTAACACACATAAAAAAATACTTACCTACTTGTAACGCGGCTCATCAAGCCGTCCTCCTTGATTGTATCTCACAACAGTTTTACTCCATGGGCTTAAAACCTTATGATGACTTTTTAAAATTTATATACGCACAGTTACGACGAAGACCTCATTGAGGATGGAGGTCAAGTTATCCTACAAAATTAGGATGAGTGCTTCGATGTGTGGTAAACACCAGTTATGATAATAGGTACATATAATGCTCTGTCTATTGCCTAATGATCTGTGGTCTAATAGATGTGTCGATCGATCCTGTCTTGTGTAGAGGTATTTTTTGGCGACGCCAGGGAATCCATTTTGTTTTTATGTTGTAAGTAGTTTCTGTATAATTTGATTCGTCAAAGGATATAGTAAGAAAAAAGACTATGGCTGTGGCAAAAAGCATACAGTCCGCCTGATGGACGCATTGTGTGTGGGACGCGTCACCAAGCCCTTAGGCTAATCCCACACTAGCGTCTTTCGAGCGTCGACGTCGCGCGAGCGCACGCCTAGCGGCGACGCGGCGTCGATGCAGCGTCGACGCGACGTCTGTTGAGCGTCGGCGTCTGACCAGCGGCAACGTGGCGTCTACGCAACGTCGGCGCGACGTTTGTCGAGCGTCGGCGTCTCACCAGCGGCGACGCAGCGTCGACGCGACGTCTGTCGAGCGTCGGCGTCTCACCAGCGGCGACGCGGCGTTGACGCGGCGTCGACGCGGCGTCGGCGCGACGTCTGTCGAGCGCCGGCGTCTTACCAGCGGCGACGCGGCGTTGACGTGGCGTCGATGCGACGTCGGCGCGACGTATGTCGAGCGTCTTTTACGGATGCCACCAGAAACATTCAAAGAACTTCTACAAATAATACAGAACTACATACGACGTCAAGATTCTCATTTGAGAATGTCGGTATCACCTGAAGAGAGACTTGTTATTACGTTGAGGTAAGTAAAAGCCGTTAAAGGAGATCACCCGTTCTGGAGCTGGGCCCACTTAAGTGTGCATTATTAGGTAATCGATTGATATCAGGTGATACCCACATTCTCAAATGAGAATCTTGACGTCGTATGTCGTTCTGGATTATTTGTAGTCTTTGAATGTTTCTGGTGGCATCCGTAAAAGACGCTCAACAAACGTTGCGTCGACCTCATGGAGGTTGCTATTATGAGCCTTAATAACACACAACAACAACAATTGGGACCAACCCCGAAAATAATCGGGTCTAAAAAATCTTTGGGATTTCGGGGTTGGTTATGGATACAGTTTTTCAGTATGACCTACCTAATCTCCTCAATATGGCTACGGTTGTCATACGGATCACCTCATTACTACTCATTACTAATGCACTCAGTGTACAGTCGCCATCGGATACATCTGAGCGGCCAAGTTGGTTACAAATAAATGAACAACGCCTCTATTACGAAGGCGACTAAATGCATGTTCAGATATTTTTGAATACCTTGACCTATCCAAAGTATTGGATGGCGAATGTACATGCAGAAAATTTACATGATTAAAACAGAATTCCCTTCAAACTTTGCTTCTGAAGTCATAACTCAAGGGACGTCAAATCAAATTAGCGAAGACGTTCCATTGAAATTAAAATGTTCATTCGTTCCATTCGCTCATTATTCGTTCACCCGGTCTCTTGTGAGTACTCCGCATCTGCATAGTGATTCCAAGTTTAAATTACTTTTATAAAGAAGTTCTTTTCGTTCATTTTCTTGGGGGCGGATGTGACACTGAATACCTTAGTGAAAACTATTGAATTGTTAATGGCAAATATTTTTTTTTTTGTAACTACTCTATTAGAATAGCCCGCCTTCTATTTCACCGAGCTTCCAGAGCGCTATTGTGAAGTAACAACATTAACTATTGTATCCAACTTCCCCCAACTTCCCCTACGAAGGAAAAACTTTTTGCGTGCGGATTTTATTTTTAAAACACGTGTCGCCTTTTACGTATTTCGTTTCGTTTAATCCAGGAAATGGGAATCTGAAAATTGGGAAGGTTTTGCTAAATTAGATTTACAAATTGAAGATAGAAAGCGATGTAAGGTTTTAGAAAATTAGACGTTAAATTAGATTAATGTTAATCTTTATATTGTTCATTGCAAAATAAGAAAATAATTACATGGTAAAAATAAATATTAGAGCACATTACAATTAATAAAATAATATATAAGTCCAATGTATTGATATTGAAATACAGAGAGGAAATTACAGCATTTACTACCATAAATACCATGCCATGCCATGCCACAGGGGTTTTGAATAATTTATTTTACTATGTATATCAATTTATTGGTAGAAAACAAGATACATAAAATAAATAAAACTAACTACACCTATAAATTAAAACTAATATTAAAAATAAATGCTAATAAAAATCAAACTAAACTAAAATCTAAAACTAAGTATGTATATTTATTAGAGTTAAGTTGTTTTCAACCGACTTCAAGATTCCGAAAGAGGATTAACATCCTCCTAGGTAGGAGGTTTTTTTTTTCATGAATGTATGTTCACCGATTACTCGAAGACGGCTGGACCGATATGGAAAATTATTTTTTGCTTGAAGGAGTATACTTCACAGTTGGTCCCATTGTGACCAGGTCAGGATCTGATGTTGGGATCCCGGAGAAATCGAGGGAACTCTTCAACTATTATAGGCACACCTATAGTGATTTGAGTATTTTTTACAGCAGCTCGATCATTTGATTTTGGAAAGGTGGAGACTAAGTTAAGTCGGCTCTTTTTCGTTTAAAATTATTGTTTACTGGTAATGTGCCCAATTATTATCTTTTATAATAAAATTATGTATAATATTAATGAATCAAAAGGAACAGTCATAACATACGAATTAAAGTATTTATTTTACTTAGCTATTTTACAAACCCAAAGTGCCGATATCAATTAATGCCATAGATTTAACGTATTTCTGTTGAATTTAAAATAAATTCGATTCGTTTCGGTCTCGCCGTTTGGTTATTAAATTAGGTTTATCACTGAACCGTCAAGTAGTTTATGACAGCCAGAATAGCCAATGGTGACAGAAATCAGTTGATAAAAAAGAACCAACCAAAATAATCGTTAAGTATGATACTAAACGAAGTGCTAACTACTACTTGCAAAATTAGAATTTATTATATTTAATCATGATGGAACCATGGGATTTAGTATGTCTAACTTAAGTGACTTATGTTAAGCTGTAGGCCGTGGAGTGCCATCTTTTAGAATAAAAAAAAATATCTTTTAGAATCCGTGCATTATTTAGGCTAGTAGTAGTACTGTTAAAACAGCACAACAAAAATTAACCATTAAACTTAACTATAACTTAATCGCCATTCCGTTCTTTTTCCCGCTAATTATTTTAGCTCTTGATACGTCATGACGTTGGCTTTTTCTTTGGCTTGATCTAGAAATGCACGTTTTGGTCTTCCACGACCTCTTCGTTTTGGTATGCTACCTTCAATAATAGTTTTTATGTAATAGTTATGACGTATCTTGATTCACTTGGGGCACTTGTGCCCCAACATTATTTCCTCTTTTGTTTTTAATCGTTTTAAGCAGGCGTCTGTTTTCTCCTACCAAATTCAGTACTTCTTCGTTCGTTTGCATTATTTACTAAGCCACTTTTATTTATTTAAATATGTCCCCATTATTTATAGTTTGATTATAACGTACTAAAATATTAATGTGTAACTAACTGTCTTACGGAAGACGTCATTGAAACAAAAAAGGTCTTTATTCAAGAAACTTATACTGATTAAAGTGGAGATTAAGTTTAGTTTTCAGTTTTTGGCTTAGGTATGTATGTTGTATCTAAAGTTAGTTTTTAATTTATTTTTAGTTTTTAATTTATGTTTAGTTTTCAGTTTTTGTGTTGTGTATGTTTTATCTTAAGTTAGTTTTTAATTTATTTTTATGTACATAATTTTTCATTAATTGACATTAAACATCTAAAAATTATCTTGACAGATGGAGTTTCTAGGGAAATGCTAAGACGTGGTTTGGCGAGAGGGTTCCGCTTGTTTTACGGAAATAGTACGTAAGGCATATATATCCGTAGTATTTACGTCTCGTAAGACTCCAGTCAGAAGTTATAAGAGTACTTACCTATGTTTGAAAATAGTGTGTACTTTTGCCTGTGGACCCGTGAATTTTGTGAAATTGGAAATTTTAAGATAGTTGTCCCGCGAGTGAATTTAGTAAATGGGACGCCCATAAATGTGCGGTATTTGTGGAAATAGAAAGATAGCAGTTCCCCTAATGTTTAGATATAGTACATAAGGAGGCTTAAGACTTGTGGAAACCGAGGAATAGGTTCACTTCACTTTAATTTTTCACTGAATTGGTATTTAGAAACGTTCCAGGGATTCCTTTACAATTTAAACTCATATAACTGCCACCAATTGTTATATTATTAAGTTAGCGATAGTCAATAAATCGCTACTTTTGTTTTAGTGCACTCAACTTTTAAGCACACAAGGATGACCGAAGGTCAGCTTGAATTTTTCTCCGATTTGTGTTTTCAAAAAACGTTTTTTGGAGACCATATTAAATAAATAAATAACAAAACCTGATCGCATCCAAGGTTTCGGGTTAAATTCGATTTCAACTAACGCCATTACGATTCTTAACGCCATTAACTCTATTTTGATGGAAATAAATCCCATAAATGCCATTGTCAGTTAAGCCGACTCGGCTAGCTAAAATCCGTTTTATTCCTGAAATTCAATACCAATTCAACCATGATTTATGAATGTCATTGCAAAGGTAATATTACGTATCGCTATACGCTTAAGATAGAAAACGCATCGATGCGAATCCTTGTATGTTTAATTTTAATACAAGAATACTTTATCGATTATTTTAGTTTAGTCAAACCAGATAAAGGTATTTTTTATTATTTATTTGTGTCGGATTATTTTTCCGAGTTATAATTTATTTTTGAAAGGTATGTTAGGAAAGGTATGATGGCCATGTTTTGCTTAGTTCGTTAGTTGCTTAGTAGTTTCGGACCCGGGGTATGTCCTTAAACTACGTCCGGACTTGGGTATGTCCTTAAACTATGCCAAAAAGAGAGGTATGGGCACTGCGAATGGCATCTCGCTTAGTGTGGTAGGGCACGTTCAGTGAATGTCATCTCGCTCAAATCTGGAGCAGAGCCCGACTGGGGAAGTACCTCCACCTTACAGAAAACCACAGCCAAATAGCACTAGACCCTACTCATAGTGTTGTGTTCCTGCTGGTGAGTAAGGTTGCCAAAGAGCTCAAAGAGGACCCAGTGTGTTGACGATGAGGGACCCTCTTGTTCCTTTAGCCGTCAACACAGTGAATCCTCCTTTTTGTAAAGGGTCGGCAACGCGCATGTGACTCCTGTGGAGTTACAGGCGTCCATAGGTTACGGTAGCTGCTTACCATCAGGCAGGCCGTATGCTTGTTTGCCACCGTCGTAGTATAAAAAAAAAAAAAAAAAAAAGTTGCAGGTGTGTTGAACAGTTTAAATTATCACATTTTCCGAAAAAAATTACAGAAACACAATTATAAGAATACTAATTTTGCTGCGTATACTCTCCGATATATGCACAACCCTTACCATGCATAAACCGTAAGTACATTAGAAATCCCGTTTGAATTTGGATTTTATTGCGCGAGTATACGATATAAAATTGAATGTGTTCTCATTGGCTTTTACGATTTTTTTCCCGGTAGGAACACGACAGTTGTCTGCGGACACAGCCCCGAGCCCGGACACCACCTGTCCATTCGTGTTAATGCACTTCGGTTAATTCTTTCAGGCCCGATTGAGCTATCGGTGGGACATAAAAACCCACTTTGTTAACGGTTCAATTTAGAGAGGGTATTTTGAAATTGAGTTTTTTGTTAAGTGGTGGAAAAGACTACGGAATTATATATCAATGTCGTATAATGTAAAAAAAACCGGCCAAGTACGAGTCAGACTCGCGTACCGAGGGTTCCGTACAAACCTGTAGGTATATAGGGGTAGTAACTTTAAAATGATTGTTTTTTTACTATTATATGATGTAACTAAAAATTAACGGTTTTCGCAATTATTTCTTTGTCTGTGCTATAAGACGTAGCTTCGTGCCAAATATCAAGATTCTGAGTTTACGGGAAGTACCCTGTAGGTTTTGATTCCCTTGCGAGTTTCGAAAATTTGCGGCATAAACGGCTGTATCTTTTGATTGCGTTGGCTTAGAAGTTTGATTTTTTCACAGCTCCAAGGAACAGTAGACCCGAGTATTTGATATAAATTTCAGCTAGATACCTCCACGCGTTCCTGATAAAAAGGGTCTTGACAGACGGACGGACAACAAAGTGATCATATAAGGGTTCCGTTTTCTTTTAGTTAAGATCAACCCTTTGGCCGCCAAGCACTGGGCGGAAAAATCATGCCACTGACGCCTAAACAATATTTCGCGAGTGCACTCGGTTATATTATGGAAGTGATTTCACGCGCTGGCGCTCAGGGCACGGTTTTCCACGCGCGTGATTTGTTTTTGGCGGTCAAGGTTACAACGCCCAATTTATGAAACATTTACACTCAAGAGCAATGAAAACAGGCGGGTTAACTGTAAAGTGAACCGGTTGTACTGTGGTGTGCTGTGCTTGGCTGTCCTGTCACAATTTTGTATCAAATCTTCAACGGAGAAAAAGCTGTCACTTTTTTGAAAAAGGTAACATTTCCCGGAAACGTTACGTTGTTTGTACGTGGTACCGATTTAATATTGTATTTGAGCAATAAAGTGTGGTACCGTTTGATCTACACTATCACAAATATAAATATTGTTTTTTAAACCTCAACACAGGCACTGTAAAGTGAAGATAAGTCCCAGCAAAAGTGTATTGAATGTTTGTTAATAACTAGTTAATAAAGATTTTTCATTTTGATTTTTCATCTTCATTTCATTTCAAACCTTAATGTATATCTCAATTAACACACTGGCCTCGAATTGATCAAACGCTTCATAGTTCAAAATAATCAGCCAGTTAACTCATAAAATATTAAACTTATATTTCTAAAGTCAAAACAGAGCCCTGGTCACCTGAATAAAAAAAGATATCATCGGCTAACGGCGAAATTGTCCGTGAACAAAGATTTCGCGAAAGCGTCTGTTCCCCACTTCCGTTTCCTACAGGAAATTCCCGTATTGTTACCGGGATAGGGAAGGGATTTTAGAATTTCCCCGTCACTTTTCGGGATTTATTGTTTGTGGGAATAATCATTTTCTTTTGAGAATGTTTATGAAGTGAAAATTAAGCGCGAATTTTTATTTTGCATATCTTTTTTCGTCATTTGAGGGATTTAGGAGTGTTCATGTTTTCTTGCAATTAGGATGGTTTTGCTGATGGGATTAGGATTATTGTTCTGTGTTTGCGAAGAACTTGAAATGTGTCTAATGAATCAACACGGTACATGGTGTTAATTAAGTTATACAAGATGTAACAAAATCTGATGATCCAAAGGTCGTATTTTCGTTATGAAAAACTAATAAAAAATCTTCTAAGGTTTTGTATGGAGGGTTAGCCGACTGGGATGACGTTACCCATACAAAAAAAAATTCTTCTCCGCGTCCACTATACATTTTTAACGAGAATTAAAATTTTAGAAATGTATATAAACTTCTACATATTTTACCTAAAACTTAATTATTTTGAAGGAATACGACATTGGTAGCTATAGGTATAGGTAGGTAAGTGTGTTAGTATGATAATTTTGATTAAGTAATAGTAGATATCTATGTAGTTTCGCAGTGTATTAGTGATAAGACTGTAATGCTGTGTAAACTTAAATAAACAATAAACAATAAACAATAAACAATAGGTCATCATACAGGGCAGAAAATATGTATTGGCCCTGACGGCGATCCATTTAAAATGCACTTTTTCTATGTTCTAGATTTTCTAGTTTAACTTGTACGACAGGGAGAGACTAGAGTGAACAGGGGCCGTATTTTAACTTTAAAACACGTTTATACACGATTCAACTTTAATAAAACTCCAATGAATTAACAACGCAATATTGCTAGCGCCTCAACGTCTGAATCAGAAATGTCAGAATTTGCTTGAAAATTATTTCGATGCAACTTCAATACAACTTCAATATTGCTTATTATTTGTTGTGTGTTGGAATTATGTTTGAGATATATTGTGTTTGTTATGTATTCTTTATGTAATTTAAAATTAGAATAACGCATCCGTTTAACGTAATATTGTACTAAATATTACAAATAAATTAAGGATCTTAGATTTTTTTTTATGTCCTCTAATGATCACGACTACGCTCTGTAAAACTGTAAATGCACTGTTAGAAAAAATATAAATAAGCCATAAATGGCTTTGGCAGTTAAGTAACCATGAAACTCTGCGATCTTATTAATAAGTATTTTGATCTTTAATAAATAAATCAAAAATGGATATCACGTACGTCATACAAGTGTAAGACTTATTGTTTCTTTGAGAAATTAAACTTTAACATTGACTTTATCGGTTAGTGAAGTATTCTACTATTAAGATAAAAAAATATTTGATTACTGATTGCAGTACAACACACAATACAAAAACAGAAAAAATATAACATTAACACAGCAGATAATAAATTGAAATAAAATCAATAAGAGATGGGATACCCAGTTAGAAAGGTTGTGTGCGTTGCAGCAAAACAAAAGGGTTCGCGGCTCAGCTATACGCTTCACACTTTCCCAAAATCCAGATCACGTTACTTCCTCTTCTTCTTTAAGTGCCTTCTCCGCCCCGGAGGTTGGCGATCTTATGCCTATATGCCATACGTTACTTATAAGTGAGAATATATTTTTAAAAGTACGTATTCGTGGTATTTACGTATAGGTAGGTGTTTAGGTACGTGGTATTTAGGTATTTACGCGTTTATATTTATTTTTTCGATTCAATTCTTCGATAAATCTGTAAACGCAGTTTTGAGTCCATTTAAAAATGAAAAAATGTTCCTCTACGTGAAATTAATTACTTACTTCCAAGATTTAACGTATTTACTCTCCTCTCTCCTAATCTATGTGCCCTAGATTTCTTTCCACACTGAGTGACAGGAAAAAATAATGAAGGCACTCGCTTAGAAACTAAGTTTTTCTATTAACGAAATGCCAGCTCGTATTTCCTCTTGACGTATGCTCAGGCATTGCTAAAGTAAGAAAAAGTTACCAATACCTTTCATTTAAAAAATCTAAAAGAAAAATCAGGAAATGTAATCTTTCTTTCATCTGACTAAATAGCGAGTTCGGCAGATCGTATTGAAAAGCAAACCTCGAACAAATTGATTAAAATTATCGACCAATCTCTTCACGGATCCTCTCTATATGCTAATCATTTCACCTCAGAATTAATTCGATAAAGTTAATATTTCCATACATTAGCCTTCATAAAATCAATTATCTCCTCCGCTCGCTCCGTGGAAAGCGTTTTTTCCAATCAAACGCTGGATTCTATAAATAGATGATTTATTATTGTTTAGAAAAGGGCTTAAGTCACAAGGGAAACAACGCGGAATTTGTCTTTTGACAGACAACAAACGTATGGAGGCTTAATATTAGAGCAATCTTGGTATATTGAGCAACAAAGTTTAATTTCGATCTGGAAATTGAGCGGTAATGGTGTTTACTTATTAAACATAACGTTGAGAGTCAAAATTTCATAAGTTTTGTTCATGAATATTCGCAAATGTGCCGTATTCTATTTTTAAAATACATTAACAATACAATAAGAACGCAACCTATCTCAAACATAACTCCAACACACAACAAACAATCAACCAATATTGAAGTTGTATTGGAGTTGCGTTAGAATATTTCTCAAGCAAATTCTGATATTTCTGATTCATGTTTATGCCGCAGCTGTGTTGCGTTGTATGCATTGGAGTTGTATTGAAGTTGGATCATGTCTATCTATACGTGTTTTAAAGTTATAATACGGCTCAATATAGTGCTCACTGACAGAATTTTATGTCATAAGATTTTATGTCGTATTGGCATGAACTTAGGTTTTAGTCTCTCTAGTCTTGAGTGCAAGTATTGTTTTATATGTATTATAGTAATGATTACATTTTACAAATCCGTTTACTTATGCATGACATTTAATGAGACAAACATGTAAATAAGGGCCACAACATTTATTAATCTAGCTAAATTAATTTTGTACAATATAATTCATTCAAAATGACGTTAACGTCAACTTACGTTCTCAGATATTTGTCAAGTAAATATAAATTATCACGATAATAATATATAGTGACATCCAAATGCAATGTTACGCAACAGTTTTCAACTTTTTTGGATAGTTTATTACTTACCCAAATAATTTTGCCAGCGTATTCCTGATCATAATTGGAGACTAAAATGTCGTATAAACTTTTCTGGAGTTCGCCTAGTTTCAGAGTTACTACCAATTAAATGAAAAAATATTTTTTTATTGTGACTCAGTGCAAAACGGCTTTTTGATGGCGATTTCTCTCTAGTCTAGTCTAGACATTCTTATTGACAGATATCAAAGTGCCAAGGAATACTTTAAGTAAACAATTTTTTTACGAAAAAAAATTACTTATTTATTTTAATCGACAGTTTTACCAATAACATTTATGTTTTTATGTTCAAAGCTTAAAACGATCGAAAAAAAAAGGAAAAAAAAATTTTTTTTTGTCGAAATTGACCTAAATTCATATAACATTTAGTAAATAAATAAATAAATATATTATGGGACAATCTTACACAAATCAACCTAGTCCCACAGTAAGCACAATAAGGCTTGTGTGGTGGGTACTAGGCGACGATATATATAATAGATATATATATATATATATATAAATACTTAAATACATGAGATGTCTCTCGGAAGCCGCCACTATGAGTGTTCAAGTACAGGGCCAGCAGTCTAAACCCATCCCATTGCGCAGAGGGGTGAGACAGGGGGATGTCATATCCCCGAAACTGTTCACGAGCGCATTGGAAGACATGTTTAAGACGCTGGACTGGAAAGGTAAGGGCATAAACATAAACGGCGACTACATCTCACACCTGCGATTCGCTGATGACATAGTCATAATGGCGGAGTCGCTAGAGGAGCTGACCCAGATGCTGGACGGCCTAGCTTCAGCCTCGCGACGCATCGGTCTTGGCATGAATTTGGATAAAACCAAAGTCATGATCAATGGCCACATTGATCCGGGACCGGTCGTCGTACATGGCCACCTTCTTGAAATTGTTTCTGAGTACCTACCTTGGGCAGATCCTGCAGTTAGGTAAAAACAATTTTGAGAAGGAGGCCAAAAGGAGGATCCAGCTAGGCTGGGCAGAATTTGGAAAACTACGCCGAGTCTTCTCGTCATCCATACCGCAATGCTTGAAAACGAAAGTTTTCAATCAGTGCGTCCTACCTGTAATGACCTACGGAGCTGAGACGTGGACACTCACGGTAAGGCTGGTCCTCCAGTTCAAAGTCGCTCAGCGAGCTATGGAAAGAGCTATGCTCGGGGTTTCTCTGAAGGATAGGATTCGTAACGAATACATCCGACAGAGAACCAAAGTTATCGACATAGCTCAAAGAATTAGCAAGCTGAAGTGGCAGTGGGCCGGCCATATCTCGCGAAGAACCGACAACCGCTGGGGTAAACGTGTTCTTGAGTGGAGACCGCGTCTCGGCAAACGTAGTGTAGGACGCCCTCTGGCCAGGTGGGATGACGATCTGCGAAAGACTGCAGGCAGATGCTGGATGCGGCAAGCTGAAGACAGGGCGCTATGGCGCTCATTAGGGGAGGCCTATGTCCAGCAGTGGACTAATATAGGCTGATGATGATGATGATGATGATGATGACTTAAATACATAGAAAACATCCATAACTGAGGAACAAATATCCGTGATAAACACACAAATAAATGCCCTGACCAGGATTCGAACCCGGGACCTCCTGCTTCGTAGGCAGGATCACTACCGAGTAGGCTAGGAGGCCGTTTATTAATCCTTATGACCTCAGGAATTCGTGGTTAAATTCTTTTGCAATTATCACGAGCACCGTATAGATGTCATATACAAAGGAGAAAGTAAGGAAAGTGAGGAAGTCAGTTTTTTCTTTGTATATGACGTCTAAACAAGTTTATAATTTATGTAGTAGTGTGTCAACTTAAAAATTAACAAATCAAAATATTTATTAAAATAATTTGATTTGTTCTTCAGTTTATTACTTCATAGCAGTTAAAGATTTACAAAAAAGACAAGCCCGTAAATCGTTTATATTTCGTCTGATAATAATCTTTGAGAGCTAGCGTCATTACGTTAAAACCTGGAAGAAAGCTCGTTGTATTATGGAGCAAATTGGTCAGCAGCGGCTTAGATTTGACTCTCTCTCCGCCGGCGAAGTTCACTCGAACACTGAGAATTTGGGAATTAAATTGTAAAATATTTATTATCAGAATTCTGTACTTAGAGGATAAAAACTTGGTTTTTAAATGTCTACTCAATTAACACTTTCCGTACCACCGCTACGCGCTACGCTCGTAGCTGATCCTAGCGTTTACCTCGTTTGTAGCGGAAAGCGCCTACGAACAGAGAGCCCGTTTAGCGGGTTCCTGGTCGTGAAAGTGTTAATATACCTTGAATACAACTAACAAAAATAAAATTGAAATAAAAATGGGCCTTATTCGCGTATATTTATTTATTATTTCGTCTGACGTTTCAAACATGATGTTACTTTCGTGGTCACTGGCCGACAGGAGATGTTCAACATCATCTTCAGGTAGAAACTCGTAATTATTTCAGCTTAAGTAATAATTATATGCAAATGAATTAAAAGAAGGTACTACTATTTGTCGTTTGAGGTAGTTTAGACTACTTTTTTTTAATCCAAATGGATTGAAGCGCACACTTCTCGAGCACCCTTATTCTTAGACCGGTCCCGATTGTAAGACGTACTTAAGGCCAGGCCGCTTAAAAACGTTGGCGCTTAAGAGGAATCTCATTCAATAAGAGATCTTTAAAAAAATTCAAAGCGCAATTTTCAGAACCTCACTTGAGAGTCGTTTGCGAAAATCTTTGTCTGGATTTAAAAAAAAAGTTGTTTTAAAAGGGAAGTTGTTGAGTAGTAAAGAGTTTTGTACTTAACTATAAAGCTAAGCTGATTGAAACTTGAAGTGGAAATGAGATGGTTTGTTTAGTTCGGATTAACAACGGTCACTTTCCGGAAAACCATTTCTTTTTTACAGAAAGAAGACGTATACATACTTACTTAAAATATTTGTAGACACAAAAAAGTGCTTTTCAAGTCTACCCAAAGGGCACTACTATTAAAACCATACCTTTTTACCTACTTCTAATATAAAATACATAAGGTGCCAGAATATATACTTTGTGTACCACGTGTTTATTTTTTGTGTACCACGACTATGCGAAATAAGCATACGACTAGCCTGTTGGTACACGGCTATCGTAGCCTTTAAATTCAGAGGTGGCACATGCGCGTGACCCTTTAATATAAAAAAATATCCAATATCAATTTGAACCTACTTTTCCTTCTTTCATTCCTTCCGTTCCTATTCTATCGTATCTTTAATATTTTGACTTAAGATGGTTTTTTTCTACCAAGGTACAATCTATCTTCAAATAGTTACCTCGACTCGATTGCAAACCGTTGTTGTAAATTCGTAACCGCTTTACGTAAACCGATCCTCAAAATTATTATTGGCCATGCTCGAGACCTATTCAAACTCAGGAAATACAAAAAATATTTGTCGATAAAGCACTTTCCATGCTACGCGCTACGCTTAAGTATAGCCGGTCCTAGCGTTTTCCTCAGAGGAAAGCGACTATGGACAGTGGGCTCGTGCGGATTCCTCGATGTGTTAAGATTAAAGTAGTTGCTACTTTTAATGTAACTTTTATTTTTAGCCATGCGACTAGTGCATGTAATACCGGAATTTCTTGTATGGGCCAATATCGGGATTCCGGGATTTGCCATACAAATAATATCGGAATTCCCGGATTTGCCATACAAATAATACCGGAATCCCGGGATTTGCCATACAAATAATACCGGTATTGGATGCTCTATGCGACATTCATGTTGCACATTTCACTTTGTGTACTCAAACAAGCCCCCAGGATCAAAACGCGGCATACAAGGGAGTATCGAGGAATCTTTTGAACTCAAACAGTACCACGCAAACATCGGATATATCCAATTTATGTCACTTTTATTTTTAGCCATGCAAAGGGCATGCAATACTAGTATTGCTTGTATGGGCCAATACCGGAATTCCGGGATTTCCCATACAAATAATACCGGTATAGAATGTCCTACATGTGACATTCATGTTGCCCCTGTCGCTTTGTGTACTCAAACGAGCCAAAGGATCAAAACGCGGCATACATAGGAGTATCGAGGAATCTTTTGAACACAAACAGTACAACGCAAACATCGGATATATCTAATTTTCGGAACTGCTAACTGTTCAATTCCTAATTAAGCCTTAGTTTTGTTTACATAGCTATGTTTATCATTGATGTTAGTTCAGGATTAGCCGAGTAAGGAATATAATAAAACACATAAAATCGTGGACAAATTACGATTAAGGCATTATCCAAATATAAACTTAAGTAGAAAAACCGGCCAAGTGCGTGTCGGACCACGGATAATGTAGGATTCCGTACCTTCAATGGTATGAGAACCAAACTAATACCAAAAGGTCGTATCTGATGCCTATGGATGAAGTTTTTTGGTTATGTTCAAAACAATAGAAAGTATGTGATACGAGTAAGGTGCATCTTCTCAAATTTTTTCATATTTTTTGGACTTACGGTTCAAAAGTTACACATTTTTTTCTGTCTTTCGAAGCGATTTTTTCTGAAAATATTCACTTAATCACAAAATGTTCAAAGAAACCTCTTCTTATTTTTAAAGACCTATCGATTGATGTACATATAAAATGTTAATATTAGGTAAAAAAAAATTTTAATTTAGTTACTACTGTGTATGCCGCCCCTTCTTAATAGTAGATTGTTATCCAAGGGTTGAAAGTAACCCATTTCACCTGAGATATGAGTGACTAGCCTTTTCCCGCGGCTTCGCCCGCGTACTATAAGTACTCAAAAATGATACGATACCCATGTTGATTTTCAGACTTTGTGACCACAATTGCCCCTTTTGGGGGTTGAATTTCAAAAAGCCTGAAACACGTGTTTACTCATTTATCGTTAGGAATACTCCTGTGAAGTTTCGAATAAAATAGTCTAACAAATCTTGTTTCGCCATAAAAACTTTGGACCCCCATTTTACCCCCTTAGGGGGTGAATTTTGAAAAATCCTTTCTTAGTGCTCCCCTAGACCTTATAAGGAACATATGTGCCAAATATGAAATCTCTAGACCCAGCGGTTTGGGCTGTGCGTTGATATGTCAGTCAATCAGTCACTCAGTCAGTTAGTCAGTCAGTCAGTCAGTCAGTTTCTTCTTTTATATATATAGATAGATAACGGTCTGTACATGCTGTGCTAAACTTAGACGTTTGACGCCTCGCTGCACGCTCCGTCGATTCCGCTAAACGCTCGCCACTGACACAGTACCTTCACCATACTGGTAACATATTTACACCACGCACCGGGCGATGATGCGTTAAATCGTTAGCACATTATTCGAGCCGTCGTCCCGTGCTGGTCCCGCGGGCTTTATTACCGAAATTCGGGGGTTATCCGTCGGAAAATTAAGGACAGGTTTGTCATTTTGAGACTGGGCCTAAATATTTGATTTGTAAAGGCACATTGGGATTGCAGTCCATTTCGGATGAGATAAAAATGGAGTAACGAAATTGTCGATAAATGAAAATGGGCAGTAAGTACCTAGAGGGTGACTGAGGTACATTTCTTGTCTTGGTATTTTTTTTGAAAAAATAAATATGTTGGTAGCGGCAGCTTTGTAGTACAATATAACCATGGTACGGGAGGAGACCGTATGATCTGCTACATTATGTGATACAAAGATAAGCTCCATGGCACATGTTCATGAAAGTGATACTGACTTCCGAAAAATTGTTTAAAAAATTAGAAATGGCCGAAATCACTTTTTTGAACATGGCCATGGAGCTTATCTTTGTATCACGTAATGTAGCAGAACATACGGTTTCCTCCCTTACTACTACCTCCTTTTTGATTGTGTGACGAAATTAAGTTTTATACTTGTACATTCTGAGCATTTATTGTATAATAAATTCGTCACCCGCCGCCAAACTATCCTTCTGTGTATAAATATCTAGTCAAGATCATACTAAGATTTTTTTTGGACGAGATCAGCGTATACGGCACGGCTAGTACGATGCTTAAATTGAACCCGATGGTACATGCTTATTGCCGTTCACTTCTATTTAATAATGTTTTTTTTATGTTTCGAGTATGTTCGAAATATCTAGACTTCATTAGTTACAATCATAGCCCAGATTAGCCAATGTTTATCCCACGTAAATGTACGTTGTTGGGATAATTCACAAAGGATCGAAGTAAATCCCGTTCTGGCAATTTCCATTCGGGCTGATTTTATTACAGTCTCAAAATTTGTTTAGCTAATTTTAAAATAAATACGCAGCGCAAGCGGTAGTTTTTATGCTCTTGTTCTATTCTCATATTTAGACAATAGATTTGCATAGTTCTTTCTAATGATACGTGCGTTGTATTCGAGAAACGTGTCAAGGAAGTTCTTAAAATTTGGTAAGGCGCCATCTCGTTTCATCCCGCGTTTTTTATCCCGTTCTGGTTTTTCGTTTTTTTAATATTAAAGTAGATTATTATTTAGTAGGTACCAAATTATTCCGGTACTACAGAACCAAAGTACCAAAAAACACAGTTCACAGAGTTTGTTCTGTGAAGTGTGCGTTGTTAGGTCATTTTTAAAATTCATACAAAAAAACAAAGCACTAATATATGAGTAATGTTTTTTTCGCTACCTTCTAAAAGCCTCCTGAAGAGTTGGAGTATATCCAGATTCAAAATTACATGGATAATTTATGAATGAATTCATTCATAATATATCCATGCAATTTTGAATCTTACTGTACTTAGGTCCCAAGTTTAAACTTTTTTTAATTAGACAGAGTTTAAAAACAGTCTTTAGAATGCATTTATAGCTATATTTATATTTTCGACATTTAAATACATCAATTGCACATTTGAGAATACAGCCCAATTTTACATTTTCGGTTACCAATGCTGATAATGTATTCACTGTCTGTTAAACAGTGACATGTGTCCTAGCGATACAATGTACTATCGGGTTCAGAATTGCATGGCCATTTTATGAATGAATTCATTGATAAATTGACCATGCAATTTTGAACCTGATGGTACAGTAAATACTATTTTAAAATGCAATAACCTAGCTGAATGGTACAATACAAACCATACAACTTTTGGGAGACATGTCTACGTAAGACTAAATTAACTAGAAACCAGATGATGCGTTATAGAAACAGATTATTTCTACCATTCTCGCGACTTATTCTACCGGGCCTTGTGTATTGTCCATAAAAATATCTATACATATAATAAACGCGTAAGGAGAAAAAAAATGTACATTGAAGATATTTGAGAAAAACTAATTCGGCGGGTCTTAGAAACGTTGACTGAATACATTTCAGTGATTTTTGGAATTCTTGTCTGTCTGTCTGTGAATTTGTCCGCGCACTACACAAAAACTACTGAACAGAATTTCATGAAATTTTGTATAGTAACACTTTATACCCCGGAGCAATATTTAGGATAGTATTTATTCCGCTAATTTTTTTAAATAAATATTTATATGTATCTAAAAGTGATCACAGATGGCGCTGTATAAGTACTTAACAACCCATAATCATGCTATCTTCTATACATACAATAAACGCGTAAGGAGAAAAAAAACGCTTCTTTTTGAAATTTTTAAGTATCGTATAAAAAAATAAAATAGGTAGTTAGATTGATCGACCCCGATTTAACGCAGAGCAAAAATTTTACCGATGCAACATTTTTTTATCTCGCTTTAACATCCGAATACACATAAAAGGTAGTCATAAATCTAACAAAGTAATTTTACCTTTTTGTTAGACGTTTACATGGCGTTTGAGATTTGCCTGGTCCCTGTCATGTTGCTGCTGAAGCGATTCTCGCTACGACCTTCCGGGCCTGGGCTCTACGCGGTATTCGGCCTTTGACTGTCACATACATTGCCGCTCACCCTCGGGCCCTTAGCCCTCGGGTTCGCTTTTAAGCTGCTTAGCCGTTGAGTTTTGTTCGGCCCTGACTGGCTGCTGCTGCTGAAGCAATTTTCGCTGCGACGCTCCGGGCCTGGGTCCTACGCGATACGCGGCCTTCGACGCCCGCAGACATTGCCGCTCACCCTCGGGCCCTTAGACTCTGCTCTCTTGTCTTCACTTTTGAGATATTTAGCCCTTGAGTTTTGTCTGGTCCCTATCATGCTGCTGCTGAACCAGTTCTTACTGCGATTTTCCGAACCTAGGCCCTACTCGGCCTTTGGTCTTCGCATACACTGCCGCTCACCCTCGGGCTTCCGGCCTTCGGATTCGCTAAGACACTTGATTACTGAGTTTTTTCCAGTCCCTGTCATGCTGCTGCTGAAACAATTCTCGCAGCTACATTCCGAGCCTGGGCCCTACGCGGTACTCGGCCTTTGGCCTTCACAGACATTGCCGCTCACCCTCGGGCCTTCGACCCTCAGTTAATTTTTTAAGACACTTGACGGTTGAGTTTATTCCGATCCCTGTCATGCTGCTCCTGAAGCAATTCTCGCAGCTACGTTCCGAGGCTGGGCCCTAACGCGGTACT
Source organism: Pammene aurita (assembly GCA_947086415.1). NCBI lineage: Eukaryota > Metazoa > Arthropoda > Insecta > Lepidoptera > Tortricidae > Pammene > Pammene aurita. The sequence continues at coordinate 3,379,465 of OX352304.1, read as the reverse complement.
CGGCTTTTGGCCCTCGGTTTCGCTTTTAAGACATTTGACCGTTGAGTTTATTCCGGTCCCTGTCATGCTGCTGCTGAACCAATCCCTGCTGCGACGTTACGTGCCTGGGCCCTAAGCGGTACTCGGCCTTTGGCTTACGCATAAATTGCTACTCACTCTCGGCCTTTCGGCCCTCAGGTTTGCTAAGAAACTTGATCACTGAGTTTTGTCTGGTCCCTGTCATGCTGCTGCTGAAGCAATTCTCGCAGCTACGTTTCGAGCATGGGCCCTACGCGGCACTTGGCCTTTGGTCTTTGCAGACAATACCGCTCACCCTCGGGCTTTCGGCCCTCGGATTCGCTAAGACACTTGATCACTGAGTTTTGTCCAGTCCCTGTCATGCTGCTGCTGAAGAAATTCTCGCGGCTACGTTCCGGGCCCTACACCGTACTCGGCCTTTGGCCTTTGCATACATTGCCGCTCACCTTCGAGCCTTCGGCCCTCGGTTTCATTTTTAAGACACTTGACCGTTGAGTTTATTCCGGTCCCTGTCATGCTGCTGCTGAACCAATCCCTGCTGCGACGTTACGGGCCTGGGCCCTAAGCGGTACTCGGCCTTTGGCTTACGCATAAATTGCTACTCACTCTCGGCCTTTCGGCCCTCAGGTTTGCTAAGAAACTTGATCACTGAGTTTTGTCTGGTCCCTGTCATGCTGCTGCTGAAGCAATTCTCGCAGCTACGTTTTGAGCATGGGCCCTACGCGGCACTTGGCCTTTGGTCTTTGCAGACAATACCGCTCACCCTCGGGCTTTCGGCCCTCGGATTCGCTAAGACACTTGATCACTGAGTTTTGTCCAGTCCCTGTCATGCTGCTGCTGAAGCATTTCTCGCAGCTACGTTCCGAGCCTGGGCCCTACGCGGCACTCGGCCTTTGGTCTTTGCAGACAATACCGCTCACCCTCGGGCTTCCGGCCCTCGGAAGACACTTGATCACTGAGTTTTGTCCAGTCCCTGTCATGCTGCTGCTGAAGAAATTCTCGCGACTACGTTCCGGGTCCTACACCTTACTCGGCCTTTGGCCTTTGCATATATTGCCGCTCACCTTCGGGCCTTCGGCCCTCGGTTTCATTTTTAAGACACTTGACCGTTGAGTTTATTCCGGTCCCTGTCATGCTGCTCCTGAAACCATTCTCGCAGCTTAGTTCCGAGGCTGGACCCTACACGGTACTCGGCCTTTGACCTTTGCAGACATAGCCGCTCACCCTCGGACCTTCGGCCCTCGGTTTCGGTTTTCAGACACTTGATCGTTGAGTTTATTCTGGCCCCTTTCATGCTGCTGCTGAACCAATCCTTGCTGCGACGTGCCGGGCCTGGGCCCTACGTGGTACTCGGCCATTGGCTTACGAATAAATTGCCACTCACTCTCAGTCTTTCGGCCCTCAGGTTGGCTAAGAAACTTGATCCCTGAGTTTTGTCCGGTCCCTGTCATGCTGCTGCTGCTGAAACAATTTTCGCTGCGTCGCTCCGGGCCTGGGTCCTACTAAGTACTCGGCTTTAGCTTTCCCAGACATAATGGATCAAGGAACCTTGACCCTTGAGTTTTGTCCGGACCCTGTTATGCTGCTGCTGAAACAATTCTTGCTTCCACCTCCGCCTTTGTAGATTTGTCCTGCTTCAGGAGAATTACTTTGAGCTCTCTTTGGGCCCTCTTTTTGAAGTATATTCTGCTGCAGGAACTCGGCCATTAGCATTAACAGGTCTTGACACTCGCTTTTTAGTTGGTTATCTTAACACGGCTGAACGAATCAATTTTGATTCAGTTACCAATTTGATGGACATTAACATCGTATAAATAGCGTAAGTTTTACAGTAATGGCCTGGATTTAGTAAATTAAAGTGACAAACCTCCCAAACGCACGCGTGCGAAGCCGCGGGTACAGCTAGTAAACAATAAATTCCCAGAAGACTATGAATAAATTTATAATCGCAAAAAATCTTGGCTTAGTGCTATTAAGCTATTACTCTATGAATATTTAGAAGATAAGCGTTCTAAAGACGATAAAAATCTTGGCTTATTTTGTTTTTAATTCTAAGCTAATATATTAAGTGAGTGCCTTTCACCTTATATATTTTATTTTATATACGCCCACAGTGGCAAGCATCTAGCGATACGTGTAGCGTACCTACGTAGCAAGCTTCGAAGGGATTTTTGCAAAGCGTTCACTGAGATCACTCGCATACGTTTGCATGTGTCTAAAATAGACGCAACGCCAGACGCATCACCGCTGCGGCGACCATCCAGTTTATATCCTAACGAATAAACGCGATCTACATAATATTTCGAATAATAAGATATAATATATCATAGATTCCAGTGCATATCTACCTGTATAGTGAACATATGAAATTCCAGGCGGCAGTAAAACGTCAGACTTTCAATCTGAAGATCTCGGGTTCAAACCCCGGCTCGTACAGTCGACGTCAAATATATGTTTACACTTTTACACTTTACTCCATTAAAATAAGCTTCAAAAGTGTAAACATATCTTTGCGATCAACTGTACCACTGAGTTTTTTGGAACTTATGTACGAAATATCATTTGATATTTACCGTTCGCTTTTCGGTGAAGGAAAACATAGTGAGGAAACTGGATCTAATCCCAACAAGGCCTATCCCCTCTGGTCAGAGTGCAGTCGCTTTTGTAAAAAACTAGTGCTTAACCCAATTCCTGGGATTCGGTTGCGGACCGGACCCCAGGCTCAATAGAGCCGTGGCAAAAAGCCGGGACAAACGCTAGGAGGATGATTAAGAGTGAAAATTCGAGTAAAGTAAAGCACGCTTTATTAAAGTATACTCGACAAGCACTACATAAAAGACAGTGCAAGAGTGACATTCGATTTCCGTGGCCGTATTTTGATGACATTATAAAGTCACGTTGAAGCAACTTGCAGCATGAAAAAACTTGGAGCGATGTTTTCGTAGCTGACTCATTCATTATACTTTCACAATACCCCTCGTTGCACTTACTAACCGTCGAAAGCTTTATCTAATTAAGATGAATGCGCTAAATAACATTAATCACTTAAACCCTCGGAAAAGTCTGTTTTCTCAGTTCTTCACTGAGGTTTCACAGTTTTAAGCGCGCGCGAAGATTTTATGCAGTTTTAAGTTGGATGTACAGTCGATGTCAAAGATATGTATAGACTTTAGCACCTTATTGACAGCGGAGTAAGGTTCAAAGTGTAAATATATATTTGAAGTCAACTGTACGTTAAAGCTTCCGTTATGGAGTGAATGAAATAGTAGTTTATTGTTGAATCTGTTTGTCTTGATGAAGTTTATCTGTATTCATGGAATATGCTGAAAGTGTGGAAACTTTTGAAAGTGCTGAGATTATTATTATAGTTTCGACAGTGCACAATTGATAACAGTGGGCTAATGTTTATATTATCATGAATGGCATACTCGTAATGTACTGTGACGTGTAATTTTATACAAATAAAATAAATGAATACATATTGTGGACAATCTTGCACAAAATGAACTATGTACGCTTAAGATCGATAAAAGCCAATGAGATAAAGTTCACGAAAAAGTAGGTAGAGTCAGCGGCAGAAGTAGCTATACGTACTTAGCATTTAGGTGCAGGTAGGGTACGCGGTGCAGCGAATATTATCTCGTTAAAAGTACCTCTTTACCTTACAGAAAACTGGGTGCGTCTTTATAACGTATACGCACTTTTGGTATAATTTCAATTTACATACGTTAAAAAGGTACAATAACGTTAGATATAAGTTCTATCATATAACAGACATTTTAACTAATTTGATTTCGTATAACCTTTATTACCTTATAAATTAATATAGCGTATTACATCTAAAATCCGTAAAGAACTGAAAATAGATGTCATATACTTCAGAAAAAGTGACCAAACCCTCCGGTGTCCGAGGCCAGATTACTTAAAAAATTGCAAATCAAAAAATATTGAACAAAATAATTTGATTTGCCTCAAGATCCGTAAAGAAGTTTAGTAAGCTAACTTAGTACTATGATCCCATACAAAATATACTATGTGAAAGAGCTTAGGTTACAACTGTGACCCCCCACGCAAAAAAGCTGCTACCAGAATGATGTTAGGTTAGGTTAGAATTGCAACTCCCTACACAAAAAACTGCTACCAGAATAGGTTAGGTTAGGTTAAAACTGTGACCCTTACACAAAAAACTGCAACCAGATAAACCAGAATAGATTTGGTTAGAACTTGGTGGAGTAACACTCTTGGACAAAGTGCCAAATCACTATATCAGGGGCACGCTTAAAATAAGACCTAAACAGGACAAGCTAATGGAAACACGACTCCGATGGTACGGTCATGTCATGAGAAGGCCGGAAGACCACATGACTAGAAAAGTGCTAGAGTATAATATGAATGGACCGAAAAAGTGTGGACGACCCCGACATAGATGTCCTTAAGAGGCTGACAATACCCGATGAGCTTGAAATTGACTTCACTCAAACAGTGTTTTAGCTGAAACTACTTGTTTTGAGAAATTAAAAAAAAAAATGTTATTATTCGTTATATTTGAAAGAACTTCGTTGATTCCGATACACGATTGGACGAAATCGGCTCGATAGAAAATAATTCCAAAGTTACATCTTAAAATTTGCTTTAAACGGTTGTATGTCTTTAGTTTCTTGACTTATACGTCTGTAACTAAGGACAAAATACCACCGCACTAATACTGAAAACTTAGTTGTTTTATATTTCTCAATTAATGCGTAGTTTTTTTTTAATTCATCATTTTGCAAAATTTGCAATGAGCTCCCATACTAATCGTAACACAGTGTTTCTCTTTCACTCGCGCTGAAAAAGATAGGGAGGGAATTTAGCTGTTGTCAGCCCCTTAATTAAGAAAGAGCTAGAGAAGATAGATCCAACGACGACCCGGAACAGATATAACTGGAAAATTGATTAGGAGAGCCGACCCCAAATAAAAAAGGGGTAAGACTAGGGTGTGTAACATAATGAATACGCACTTTTGGTATAATTTCAGTTTACAAACGTTCAAAAAGTATACTAACGTTAGGTATAATGTATTAAATGTCTATTTTCAATTAGTATAATTCAAAAATAATATAACGTACAATATACATACCGTTGTTTAGTCTAACGTACATATAGACGAATTCCGTTTTGCATAATAATAGTTACGTATAATTGTTAAAATATCGACTAACATCTGAAATAACAATCTAGGTTAGGTTATGTTAGAACTGCGTCCCCCACAAAAAGAAAACTGCTACCAGAAAAGTGGGTTAGTTTAGGTTAGAACTGTGACCCCCACAAAAAGAAAACTGCTACCAGGACAGAAGGTTAGGTTAGGTTAGAACTGCGACCCCCAAAAATAAAACTGCAACCAGAAAAGTGGGTTAGGTTAGGTTAGAACTGTGACCCCCACAAAAAGAAAACTGCTACCAGGAAAGTAGGTTAGGTTAAAGGGAATAGTTCCATTTTAACTCAAAACCACGTATCAGCATACAAATCACAGTAAACTCAAACTAAATTGTAATTTTATAACAGACAAGAAGTGCTCATTTTTGTCACCTTACCCACACACATTATGCATAAAACAATTTCGCAATAAATATCAGTTACAAGAGTCATTGCCAATTAAAAGTGGTAGGCGTTTATAATTTATGTATGATATCTGTTTTGAACATTAGATTATTTCAACGTTATACTACATTATCATTATCGTAAACGATATTATTTGTGAAGTTCATAATACATTAGTCAATTATATATTTTGTTATTATTCAATTTGTACTTCATGCACGTTATACAAATTGAAATTATATATAATTATTTTACATGTTTTTTTAAAGTGGGGCATTCCACTCATACAATAGTATGTTATTCAATCAAATACAAACACTGAAAACATTGAAAAAATAATCAACCCAGCAGGATTTGAACCTTGCATCGATACGCCTTACCGGGGCTCGATCGCTTTACCAATTAAGCTATGGGTTCAGTTACTGAGTTGACGAAATTCTCAATGCCTTCAATCATCTTCAATCATCTTCAAAGTGGAATGCCCCACTTTAAAAAAACATGTAAAATAATTATGAGTTGATAGCAGCGCCATCTATTATTTCCGTTGTGACACTTGTAAAAGGGTCGGCGGGAAGGGTATCTAACTCTAGTAGTTAGAACCTAGATGTCGCTTACGGCTGCTATAAAGTCGATGTAAAAATAAATGCAAAAAGATGATTGAAGGCATTGAGAATTTCGTCAACTCAGTAACTGAACCCATAGCTTAATTGGTAAAGCGATCGAGTCCCGGTAAGGCGTATCGATGCGAGGTTCAAATCCTGCTGGGTTGATTATTTTTTCAATGTTTTCAGTGTTTGTATTTGATTGAATAACATACTATTGTATGAGTGGAATGCCCCACTTTAAAAAAACATGTAAAATAATTATGAGTTGATAGCAGCGCCATCTATTATTTCCGTTGTGACACTTGTAAAAGGGTCGGCGGGAAGGGTATCTAACTCTAGTAGTTAGAACCTAGATGTCGCTTACGGCTGCTATAAAGTCGATGTAAAATAAAATGCAAAAAGATGATTGAAGGCATTGAGAATTTCGTCAACTCAGTAACTGAACCCATAGCTTAATTGGTAAAGCGATCGAGCCCCGGTAAGGCGTATCGATGCGAGGTTCAAATCTTGCTAGGTTGATTATTTTTTCAATGTTTTCAGTGTTTGTATTTGATTGAATAACATACTATTGTATGAGTGGAATGCCCCACTTTAAAAAAACATGTAAAATAATTATGAGTTGATAGCAGCGCCATCTATTATTTCCGTTGTGACACTTGTAAAAGGGTCGGCGGGAAGGGTATCTAACTCTAGTAGTTAGAACCTAGATGTCGCTTACGGCTGCTATAAAGTCGATGTAAAAATAAATGCAAAAAGATGATTGAAGGCATTGAGAATTTCGTCAACTCAGTAACTGAACCCATAGCTTAATTGGTAAAGCGATCGAGCCCCGGTAAGGCGTATCGATGCGAGGTTCAAATCCTGCTGGGTTGATTATTTTTCAATGTTTTCAGTGTTTGTATTTGATTGAATAACATACTATTGAAATTATATAAATTGAATTTATATGTTACTATCGATATAGCACAAATTCGTATACGTTCTATTACTTACCCGTAAGACTAAGGTCAGATGAAGAAGAAGAAGATTTGGTTAGAACTGGGGCCCCTAATGCAACAAAATCATGATAGACGGCTTTTTAGTGTATAATATTTGTTATGTATATTATAAATATTATTTAAACATTATACCAATGATCGTTATCGTAAACGATATTTTATCTTAAGTTCAATATTCATTCCAAAATTATAGGTTTTGATTTTACATGTTTCGCACTTTATACTTATTGAATTTATACCTTATGAATTTTATACCATAAGTTCGTATACGTTTCATCACTTACTACAGGAAACCACAGGAAAATAGCGCCTACTAATATTGTTGTATTCCTACCGGTAAGTAAGCCAATTGTTTTGCCTCTGCTTTTCTGTTTGTGACTTGTGTATACTGTGTGTCTATAATATGAGGTGTACAATATAGAGTATTTATGTTAGTTATGTTATGTTATGTTAAGGTTGCCAGAGAGCTCAAAGTTGATGCAGTTGATGAAGGGGGACACTTTTTCTTCCTTTAGCCGTCAACACAATGAATCCACACTCCTCCTTTATATTAAAGGGTTGGTAATGCGCATGAGACACGTCTGGAGTTGTTGGCAGCCATTAGCTACCGGAGATGCTTAGCGTCATGCGGGCCGTTTGCTTGTTTATCATCATCGTGGTATTAAAAAAAATTCTAATGAAAGTCAAATGCCAGGAAGATGGCATTCTTGTTCTATATTTAGTGGCCCCCTTGAATCAGTAAATCTTTGATGTGTTTCTCTAGTGACAGATAACCAAACTACACATACCTAATTAAATTATCAATTAAATCTACCAAACAGCGTAGGTACCACGTAACATGTTCGTGGAACGTACCCAAGTAGCAAAATTTGGCACTATAAAAGTCCTGAGAACATTTTAGAACGTGCTAATTAGTGTTCATGATTAGCACTATAATGGTGTCGTAAACCTTTACCTAACCCCAAATAGGCCCTAGTTTTATCACTGATTTATTCTATAAACATTACATAAAGGCTCTCACTGTGATAAATCAGCTCTATAATTGAAATGTCTGCAATGTTTATGTCACAATTAGGAACTATTAAAGTAACCAAAACATGTTTATAGTGCTAATTTGCGCCGTAAACAATTCCAGTGATCTTTTTTATCACCAAGAGCCTCGTGTTGTTTGCTGTCGTCGTCGTGAGGTTATTTCACAAGAAATTAAACAAATATATTTGTAAGTCATTCGCCATGTCCCTTTAGTTCCTTAAAGTGACATATAAAGGTACATACTAAAAAACATTCGTGAACCGTAATTCTGCCGGTACTTGCACTTGCGAAAATAATTGTATTGACAAAATCATTATGCTGATTTCAAATTTGACAATGCGCCTTCATAATTTTACTGTTTTAATTAAATTTTAATTAATAAAATTAGGACTTGTCCCGACTGTGGCTGCTATAGTACACGTGGGCTCTAGTAGTGCTGCTAATGTGCTATCACTTTCAGAAAACGGCAGCCATATTTTAATGGATTTGGGTAGCCCTATAGCGATGTTGAGGGAGCATTTAAAAAGCTAAAACGTTATGTAATGGTCGTGCAAAGTCCTTTTATAGTGCAGATTGATCCTGTAATAGTGTTTGCGATACTGCTACAATACTAGTACTATAAAAGTTAATTCGACGCATTATTAGTGCATAATAGGTACATAAAAGTGTCAGTAAAGTGTCTATAGTATTAAATAGTACTATAATCGCTGTTTGCAAATCTATTACAGTGCAACACTTTAAAGATTCTTTTTTATGGTCCTTTAAGCGTTCTAAGAGCTAACTTATAGAACTAAATTGCTCTTTAATTTATAGAACCAAAACGCTCTATTAAAAACCTTTATAGTACAAGCAGTCACAATGGTTACCATTATAGACCTACTATATCACTGATTGGTGATAAAAGGCCTTAGTTATAGAAGCTTTTGTTACTTGGGTAATTACGTCATATCATACGCTCATATTACAATCAGCTGTAACTTAATTACAGTAACTCTCCTGTAGATATATGTAACACGTGTAATACAATTTACGTTCAAGATGGAGGTACTTGAAGGTTGATGAAATGTTTTGATAAATTTAAATTCATTGGTTCATTACGTCATAGATTGCATTAAAAAGTCTTGAAATATACATGGCGTGATAATAACAAAATCTGAGTATAGGTACACAAAAAAACTAGCCAAGTGCGAGTCGGACTCGCGCACATTAGGTTCCGTACCATTATCTAATAGACATGATTTAATTTTATTCTGTTTTTTAGTATTTGTTGTTAAAGCAGCAACAGAAATACATTATCTGTGAAAATGTGAACTGTCTAACTGTCACGGTTCATGAGATACAGCCGGACGGACGGACGGACGGACAGCGGAGTCTTAGTAATAGGGTCCTGTTTTACCCTTTGGGTACGGAACCCTAAAAATAAACTATAATAATAACTTTATTTTCAATAATTTGTTGGTAGGTACTAGATAATGCAAATGTATAGGTACTAAATAATTTTTTTGTATAAAATAACCGGTTTTTAACGGCAAAGGCATTTAGTTATGTCTTTTCATACTGTAAAATAACCGATTTACATTTCCTAGTACTTAGGTTTACCTACCTTTGTGTTTACTGTCAGAGATAAAAAAAGTTATGTTTTAAAAACTCCACTTATGAAGTACCTAACACTGCGCAGTTTCATGTACATTCTATAGTAGTATTAGTAAATAGTAGTAGTAAAACAGTTTATTGTACAAGAAAACACAACGACAACATAAACGTACAAATGCTTACTTATTCCTTTAAAGGCTTTCTTCCAGTTAACCAGACACCTTACACACATAAACCTTAAAGATTATTTATTATTTAATTGATGGCGCTGCGGAACCCAAAGCAAAGGCCTATGCGCCGATCAGAGTGGATGGAACAGATAACCTTTTGCGGTAATGACGCCATCTAGAAATTTAAATTTTAGAGGAACGTGATTCTATAATAATTTTAAGCAAAAAAGAACCGACTTCACTTAGCATCCACCTTTCCAACAGCAAATTCTCGAGCTGCTGTAAAAAATACTCTAATCACTATAGGTGTGCCTATAATACTCGTAGTTGAAGAGTTCCCTCGATTTCTCCAGGATCCCATCATCAGATCCTGACATGGTTACTATGGGACCAACTGCGAAGTATACGCTTTCAAACAAAAAAAGAATTTTCCAAATCAGTCCAGTCGTCTTCGAATAATCGGTGAACATACATAAAAAAAAATAGTAAAAACAAAGATCCCGACGAATTGATAACCTCCTCCTTCGAAATCTTGAAGTCGGTTGAAAACATTGCTAGTCCTTTGTTTTATTCGTTCATTGCGATTACTAAATACATACTTCGCTGCGGGCTCTAGGTCTAGCTCAGCTCACCACACGGGTCTTATAGCAGTACAAAGCTAACAGAGCACAGAGCAATAACTCCTTTCACACTAAAAGTCGTATGTCCACAGAAATCGTAAAGCACTTACCGTACGAGCTCCAGCATGGCAGTTTCTTCCAACTAGTTGCAACTGTTATTAAGATCATAACCACTTTAACAGATCTTGTGAGTTGGGGATCTGACAAAGTTTTTGTTGTTGAAGTTTAGACGGAGCAGTTATAAATTTTAACATCTCGAGTGCCATTTGGTATGAAAGTTGCAAGTTACTAAGAGCAATCTGCTAGTACGCTTAGTTTCAAAATTTACAATCCTCATGACGCAGTTTTGGGCGAGCCAATTTTTGAATTGCGGAATCGATATTTTTCCTTTTGTTATGACTTAAATATGATGCTTCATATTAAATAAACCATCATTAGGATCACCAACTTGACCTAGAAATACATCTGATTTATAAAATACGTTAACCAGATAAAGAGGTATTAGAAAACTAAACAAGATACGGTACTTAAAGCGTTTGCTAGACGGTCACCAATCACCAACAAGCCCATAGCCGTGTAGACCGTAAAGTTGTTTCCAACGAAATTGTATGAAGCACCAACCAAGGTTAGGGTGATCTTGGACTGTCTATCAGACGCTTAATTTGCCATGCACCTACCAAATACTATTAATGTAACGAAATAAAAAATAGGCCTCACAAAAATATACCTTAAAAATAATAATACGTTAATGTTCAATGTCTTCGGTACTCCAAACAAACTTCCGGGATGGGTATAATTACGTGTAGGTACATACTGCAAAGAGAAAAGTAAGGCTTGTTGTTACTCTCGGGAGCAGACAGAATTTATGTTTGTCTTCTTCTCTGTTGTATCTTCATGACTGAGGGACGTGACGATTGTGGAGACTTTTCACCAACGCTCTCCAAGCCACACGAGCTAGGGCCCGATGCATGCTTGCCTGTAGTGTGAAAGAGTGATGGACGTTATTCTGTCCGCCCAACGTGTAACCATACGGCCATCCCTTCTCTTCCTTGACATGCGTCCAGTCATTATATGCTTCTGCATACTCTCTGACCCGGATCTGCTCAGATGGCCGAAGAAACTTAGTACACGTTGGGTGCAGATAGTAGAAAGCTCGTGGTGATCTTGAGCTCGTCCAGGATAGACACATCTTTTTGCTAGTATGAAACATCTTCTTTATATTTTAAAGCTTTTCGGTTTGCTAGGTATTTACAGTTTTGGAAAAACATACAATAACATTTGATTTTTTTAATCAGGTTGGCAAACACCAAATTTTTTAACGACCATTTACACTTGCAATGCCATGAACATTAAAAAAAGTCAAGTAACTCAGAGTTTCCCGAGTCAGGGGCAAAATAAACGAACTTAAAAACAAAAGAATGCTGCTACTTAGCACCTACTGATTGCGCAATTACCTTGCAATTCTAAAACAAAATGAAACTTAAAAGTAGTCCGTCTGCTTCAAACCTTATAATGACCAGAAAGAGAAAGGAATGTAATATTCAAATAAAGCTTCATATTAAAAACTTGAACCGGTTCATTTCATTTAGTATTTCGATTTCATCCAACTTTTTCTTTCATTCCATGATAAATATTCTTGTTATAAAGTAGCCAGCGAGCGGTACACAGGTTTAATCAAAAGATATTAAACGCTGAAAATTAAATATGGCCGGGAAAAATTGCGGGCCCAGGTGGCATCTCTAGTAGGTAGTTGCATTAGCCTGGTCCATAGAAAAGTAATTTATCTTCACCAACAACTATTCAAGCTGGGTCATTATTTAAACGTTTGGTTTTTAAACACACTTGAAAACAGATTTTTCCAGAAAAGGATTTAGGAACAAATCTACAGTCAATTTTGGTCTTAGTTATGTGTGTATTCACCTGATAAACTTGTAACTCGTGGTACAGTCACCGGCAATAGTATCTAGAAGATACTGTTGCCAGTGAATGTACCGATTCGGTAGTGTGAGGTTAGGGGTACCTGTCATTATTACTTACTATTTCACATTATTTTAATAGACCTATATGGTGTTTATACAATGATGTTCAAATTATTAGGCGATCTTAAACAAATAAACCATAATGTGGTGTCATGGTTGCATTATAGAAAGTTATTTGAAGCTTTATTCACTACCGGCTGTAGTAACGTAATATTTCGTTACATCAGAGGTCGGTAATCCATTTTCACGATGAGGTTTGTATAGTACAGTAGTGGTATTCTCAAATTTGAAATAAAATACAGAATGGAAATTATGAAAAAACATAATTTCCGTTCCGTTTATAACTCATAAGTGTACTCAAAATATCTGTCTATTTCAAGCAAAATGTACCTACACTACAATATTTTATATCTAAGTACTAGCATAATCTCAATTTACAGATAATTCGTAAACTTTTATGATTCTTAGTTCAGATACGATAATCATTAATTCCTTACTTAAGGACTATGAGTTTGCGGCGCTTGCTTTAGAGACACTGGGCCCCTGGTCGGCCGACATGAAATGCTTCATGAGGGCCCTGTCGGCCCGGCTGGTCGAAAGTACAGGGGACCGTAGAGCTGGCGCTTACCTCTCCCAGCGTATAGCCTTAGCTGTACAGAGAGGTAACGCGGCCAGCGTTATGGGGACCATGCCGCAAGCGGACCTTTTGGACGGGGTATTCTTTTTATAGTTGGGTTTTCATAGGTAGGTTTATTTTTATATTTTTAATTAGTTTGTTAGTATAGTTTTAATTTTTAGAAGGAATAATGAACATACAAACATAAACTTCATGAATAAACTCATCATTGACTTCGACATTTAAAAAAAAAAAAAAATAATAATCATCATGTCACGAGAAGAATTCAAAAATCTTTGACGCCCGTTATTTTGCAGGCATAGGCCTGTAAAAGTTTTATGGAATCTCATTACAGTCCCCTCAAGTTGGGGCAGAATACTTCCGAGCCTATTTATTAGAACGTAACGATAATTTTTGAGTGTTTGAGAAAATAGAGTTTTCAATACCATGTCGTGGTAAACAATTACACTTGTCAGTCTGTCAGTTATTGTTTCCGTTGGCTCATATCTAAACTTCAATTAAGGCAGGATTTACCGAAGAAGTTCCGGACGTTTCCTCACTCCGTTCAGACTTAGCGGATGCCTGCTCGTTAACACTCGATTCAGACAAGTAGCCCCGTCCCGCTGGCAATATTATGAGGGTTAAGTTTCGAAAATTCTAAAGTCACTTATTATTGAAGTTGGAAATACAGTGTGTACATGAGAATCTTTCAGTGCGGTTTGTGTCATATTCAATTGGTGCTTTTTTTGTAATTCAATAATTTGAGGTTAACTTTTTTAGCTTGCCATAACTTGAGTAACAAAATATTAGAGTTAAAAAATATAACTGTTTTGTATTTAGAACAGTTTTATTGTTGTACAAAACCAGTTTGTGTCATTTACGTCGAGTGCAATTTGATATAGTATGACAACGCTTAAAAAACTACGTATAAAATATTAGAATTCATAAATTAAGGATTAACTATATCATCACCTTAAAATACGTCAATAAAATCAATATGTGTCAAATTAAGCATTGAAAATTTAAGTTTTTTGCTAATTTCGTTTTTTTAGGCTGTTATCGTTTTAATAAATTATTAAAGTCATCAGAGTTCACAGTATAATAATCAAAAAGGGACTTTAAAGTAGATATTTCAATTTGTGTCACTTTCATCAATGATATTTCGTCAAAAATTAAACAGAAACAAGATTTGCGTTCAGAGGAAATCTTCCTTCCTAACTATAGCGCGTGACCTTGATGGCACGCCTGTTCGGCGTGCTTCTGTAGTGACTACTAGAAGTAGACCCCCGGCTCGCTTCTTAACAAGCTAAACCATGGGTCAACCAGGCGCTGGCATCTTAGCAGTTACGATATACTTGCTCACGGAGGCGCGCGCGGGGTGATAAAGCTACTCGACAAAGGAACTGAGCGGAGGAGCAGGGCGCGGGAAGCCGGCGACGGGGCAATAAACTCGTGCGTGTCTCGCCCATACGTACCTTTTAAGCGTTACCGCGTTGTTTGTGACTAGACTGTTGAGTACATTTTCGAAGATTTCAAGCATCGTGAATTATGGGTAGAAAACGCAACGTATAATTTTTGTTTTAGTTTCGTTTATTTTTGTTTTACTTTTGTTTTATTTTTGTTTTTGGAACGAAGTTCCTTATCGGACGGTTCGCGGATGGGGGGCTAGACGAAAAAAAGTCACGTGAACGTCACGAAAAAGCGTCAGGTCACGGAAACGCGAAAAGCCATACGATTGAGAAACATGTAAAATGGAATAAAGTAAAATAATAAAAAATAGAATAATGTGAAGTGAAGTGTAGTGAAAAGTGAAAGTGAGATCGAAAATTTCAAAAATTTCAAAAATCTCGAAAAGCTCAAAAATCACAATAATCACAAAAATCACAAAAATCACAAAAATCACAAAAAACACAAATCACAAAAATCATAAAAACCAAAATTCACAAAAATCACAAAATTCTCAAAAATTTCAAAAATCTCAAATCTCAAAAATCTCATCTCAAAAATTTCAAAAATTATATACAAGTTCAAGTCCATAATGGACTTAAATAAGCGTGTTTTATTTGAAAAACTTTTCTCTAAAATCACAAAGTCCATTATCTCGGCCATTTTTTATTTTAGAGAAAAGTTCCTCAAATAGAACACGCCTATTTAGCTTATTCTATACGGAAAAATCATAAAAAGTACACAATATAATGACGTCCCGATATACAAGTTTCATGTCCAATCGGCCATTTTTGATTTTAGAGAAAAGTTTTCAAATTAAACACGCTTATTTTAGTATATTCTATACTGTAAAATCATTAAAAGTATACCCCATCGCTGGTTTTTATTTCGAAGTCCAAATTATATACAAGTTGAGAGTCCATTTTCTCGGCCACTTTTGATTTTAGAGAAAAGTTTTTCGAATAAAACACGCTTATGTTAGCGTATTCTATACCGAAAAGCCTTAAAAAGTACACGTTATGATGACGTCCCGTCGATGGTTTTTTTTCGAAGTCCAAATGAAATCCAAGTTCCACGTCTAATCGGCCATTTTTGATTTTAGAGAAAAATAAATCAAAAATGGCTGATTGGACATGGAACTTGTATATCATTTGGACTTCGAAAAAAAACCATCGACGGGACGTTTTTATGATTTATGATTGATGTACATTTTATGATTTTTCGTTTTGAATACGCTAAAATAAGGGTGTTATAAACGTGAAATTTTTCTCTAAAATCAAAAGTGGCCGAGCTAATGGATTCTGAACTTGTATATTATTTAGATTCCGTAAAAAACAGCGATGTGGTATACTTTTAATGATTTTACCGTATAGAATACGCTAAAATAAGCGTGTTTTAATTGAAAAACTTTTCTCTAAAATAAAAAATGGCCGATTGGACATGGAATTTGTATATCATTTGGACTTCAAAAAAAACCATCTACGGGGCGTCATAATAACGTGTACTTATTATGATTTTTCCGTATAGAATACGCTAACATAAGCGTGTTTTATTCAAAAAACTTTTTTCTTAAATCAAAAGTGGTGGAGAAAATGGACTCTCAACTTGTATATAATTTGGACTGTGAAATAAAAACCAGCGATGGGGTATACTTTTAATGATTTTACCGTATAGAATACGCTAAAATAAGCGTGTTTCATTGGAAAACTTTTCTCTAAAATCAAAAATGGCCGATTGGACATGGAACTTGTATATCGGGACGTCATTATATTGTGTACTTTTAATGATTTTTCCGTATAGAATAAGCTTAATAGGCGTGTTCTATTTGAGGAACTTTTCTCTAAAATAAAAAATGGCTGAGATAATGGACTTTTTGATTTTAGAGAAAAGTTTTTCAAATAAAACACGCTTATTTAAGTCCATTATGGACTTTGAACTTGTATATAATTTGGACTTCGAAAAAAAACCATCAACGGGACTAGATTATAACGTTTACTTTTTATGATTATTCCGTATAGAATATGCTAAACTAAGCGTGTTTTATTTGACAAACTTTTCTCTACAATCAAAACTGGCCGAGATAATAGACTTTGTACTTGTATATCGGGACGTCATTATAACGTACTTTTTATGATTTTTCTGTACAGAGTACGCTAAAATAAGCGTTTTTTACTTGAATAGCTTTTCTCTAAAATCAAAACTTGCCAAGATAATGGACTTTGAACTTGTATTTAATTTGGACTTCGAAAAAGAACCAGCGATATATCATTATAAAGTATATTTTTTATGATTTTTTTCGTATAGAAAACAATAAAATAAGCATGTTTTATTGAAAAACTTTGGTCTAAAATAAAAAATGCTCGAGATAATGGACTTTGAACTTGTACATAATTTAGACTTCGAAAAAAAAACATGGACTGTCATTATAATGTGCACTTTTGATTTTAGAGAAAAAAATCTTGACTAAAACACACTTATTTTAGCGTATTCTAAACGAAAAATCATAAAATGTACACGTTATAATGACGTCCCGTCGATGGTTTTTTTTCGAAGTCCAAATGATATACAAGTTCCATGTCCAATCAGCCATTTTTGATTTTAGAGAAAAGTTTTGTACATAAAACACGCTTATTTTAGCGTATTCTATACGGTAAAATCATTAAAAGTATACCCCATCGCTGGTTTTTTTTTTCGAAGTCCATATTATATACAAGTTCAGACTCCATTATCTCGGCCACTTTTGATTTTAGAGAAAAGTTTCTCGAATAAAACACTTATCTTAGCGTATTCTATACGAAAAATGATAAAATGTACCATCGGGTTCATAATTGCATACCCAGTTTATCAATTAATTCATTCATAAATTGGGTATGCAATTATGAACCCGATAGTACACGTAATATTGACGTCCCGTCGATGGTTTTTTTCGAAGTCCAAATGATATAAAAGTTCTACGTCCAATCGGCCATTTTTGAATTTAGAGAAACTTTGAACTTAGCCGGTAACTTCGAAGTTTTTAGTTGTAAAGTATTTTTTTTCTAATAAAACTTGCTTATTTTAACACATTCTACACAATAAGACAAACAAATGTGCCATAATGACACCATTTCAACCAAAATAGTCAAAACTGTACTCAACTTTCAGGGCCCCACAACTTCAAAACTATTGAGTTAAAAAAATGTGTTAAAGAAAATTGCTTATTTATATGTGTTTTATACGATAAGTTAATAAAAACATAGCCTTATTATGACATCATACTGTTGAAATTTTTTTAAAGTCCAGCCCGGCCCTTTGCTAGTCCAACCGAGAGGCAGATAACGAAATTTTGATTTTCGCGTTTCACGATTGGCACTCTGTAAACAAACCGCCTTGATGCATAAATTACATATTATTACAAATTATCTGTGACAATTTGTCAAAATACTGTTTATACTGTAAACTAGGTTTAGCGTGGCACACAGATCCGCCGTTGCAGTGCCTTACGGACTACGGTGTAGTCATACGTTATATCACCATTAATTATCCTTTACTTACTTAAGTTTTATATTACTGCTTTCTTTACTATGAAAAATAAAAAAGAGCGACTAAAAAGTCGCTGTTTGTCTTTGTCGCACTTATTACTATATTACTATATGTATGTATAGAGTAATAATGTATAGAAAACAAACGAGCTGCTAGGCACCCTGGCCGGCACATGCACCCCGCCCGCGCCTTACCGTTCCGCGCGCATGCCCTTTACGCAAAACAAGTTTTTGTTTTCAAAAATAAAAATAATCCATTGATTATAACGACACAAATTTCAAACATTGTTTCTATACGCTTTTATAAAAATATTAACGCAAACTTTAATAACTTTAATATTTTATTGTACTGTTAACAGGGTCATACAAGAAAAAAAATTAAAATAAATAAATATCATTGATTAATATGGCACAAATTTATTCAAATAATAGATACCGATATTTTAGAAAGCACAGTACCTAATCGATCAACTCTAATTTTATATAGGCTTATAAAAGTCTACATATATGTGCTGATTGAATGTCAGTCTTCCCGTTGACGAAAGTGACACAAAACGCGTGCGTGCGTCAGTAACAACTTTGCTGTTACAGTGAAAAAACAATTTTGGTCTCTAATTTTCTATTTACCGAATAATGTTTAAAAAAAGAAATGTCTAAGTTTCTACCTAAGCAACAACCTAGGATGACACAAATTATTATTATTAGCTAAGTTGGATGGCCTGAACTCTTTATGTGAAAAATAAGCATCTTTAATATTATCGAGACTTCATAATTTATCGGTACGGGTCTAAAGTATAAACACATTAAGTAAGTGCTCTCAGGTAAGCCACTGTTTATAAGCCTTAATCTGAAAGCAATCTTGGTAGCGCAATTTAATCAAGATAAAGAGGTTCTAGTTAAAAAAAAGTATTTTTACTCTTCTGTAATTAAATAAGTGTAATAACGTATTATATTTCTAAGATAAATATATGTATCTATTTGTACTAACGGGACTTAAAAATTACCTTCGACGTTTCGAGGACAACATTGTCCCCGTGGTCCCGAAGAAAGACGATGAGGCTGTGAGTCTTTCTTCGGGACCACGGGGACAATGTCGTCCTCGAAACGTCAAAGATAATTATAAAATTATATACGCGGTTAAGTCCCTTTCGCACAAATAGATATGAGTGAAAACCGTGAAAGTTTAAATCAGTGATAAATATATGTGATTGATGACGACTGTACGTATGTCTAGAAATAGACATCTTCTTTTTGAAGCGGATGGAAATATCGAGTGAATGAAAGAAATCAAGTGAAATTATTTCATTTGAGAAAGCCAGCGACGTCAAATTATAGCATTATCTTCTCATTTATATCATTAGGTACATTCTAGTTACTTGTATTTTATTTTATTAATATTTTATAAGAATAGAACGTCAAATTAGCAGAACTGCACGTAATGGCGCGATTGAAATCGCATTACCCTCATATCGTAGCCGGTACTTAAATTGGCTAGGGTAAAAAAACTACCTATCTGAAATCAAACAAACAACAAATAATCAACCAATATTGAAGTTGTATTGGAGTTGCATCGGAATAATTTTCAAGCTAATTATGATATTTCTGATTCAGACGTTTTAGCGCTAGCTGTATTAAGTAGTCAATGCATTGGAGTTGTATTGAAGTTAGATCGTGTCTAAACATGTTTTAAAGTTAGAATACGACCTTAAACCTCACTTCAAGCTTATTGTGCCATTTTTATGATTTTGAGCAAATTTTTAAAGTGCAAGTGGAGTCAGACTTTAACGGAACGTTAGCAAAAAAACTGAGTTTACAATTCCGAAAATGTAGACGAAATTAAGGGAAGCAGTCGCGCTGTATCTGCTAAGTAACGACCAACACTGACTGTACATTGTGGGTAATTCCTACGAATTTCCTCGAGTGTAATTGGGGAGGCAACCGAGAGGGTCCGGTTGCAATTGAAACTGTTTCCAGTTTAATATAACGGAAATTTACGAGCACATTAAACAATGGTTGGATGACTTATGTGCAATCATGTTATTTTAAAATTATATTTGAAAAAGCCTTTTTTATTTTCTACCTACGAGGGTGGTTTGATAAGTCAGTGACTTTTTGCAGAAAAAAAAATCTTTTTGACCTTTTATAATTTTATTTCTCTACATAATCTCCGTTCAACTCCATACACTTCATCCAACGATGTTCCAGCTTTTTCAACCCCTCCAAAAAATATTTTTTATCAAACCCTGAAAAATATGCTTCAGTTTCAGCTATGACTTCCTCATTTGATGAAAATCTTCTCCCACCGAGCCATTTCTTCATGTTTGGGAATAAAAAAAAATCACATGGGGCCAAATCTGGAGAATAAGGTGGGTGGGGCAGTATTTCATAACGCAATTCTACTAATTTGGCTGTTGCGACTGCCGACGAGTGTGCAGGGGCATTGTCGTGGTGAAAAAGGATTTTCTTCTTTGCCAGATGTGGCCGTTTTTTCACTACTTCTGCGTTGAATTTTTCCAACAATGTAGCATAATAAGGGCCATTTATTGTTTTACCTTTCTCCAAATAATCTATATAAATAACCCCTTGGCTGTCCCAAAAAAACAGTGGCCATTACCTTTCCTGCCGAATTAACGGTTTTCGCTTTCTTTGGGGCCCGTTCGTTAGCAGAAGTCCACTGTTTTGACTGATTTTTCGTCTCTGGCGTATAATGGTGGATCCACGTTTCATCTACCGTCACAAAATGACGTAAAAATTCATTGGGATTACGCTTGAATTTGGCTAAGCATTGCTCGGAAGTTGTTTCACGAAGTCGTTTTTGATCGGCTGTCAGCAAACGCGGCACCCATCTTGCGGAAAGCTTTTTCATATTCAAAATATTATGCAAGATATGAAAAACTCGTTCAGATGAAATGTGTACAGTCTCAGCTATCTCACGAATCTTAACTCGACGGTCATCCAAAACAATATCGTGAACTTTATTCACGACATCATCAGTGGTGACTTCAATTGGCCTACCAGAGCGTTCTGCGTAATGACGGAAAATTGTTGGAAAATGGAGAAAAGCGAATTTCGTGTGTTAATTAAACATTACTTTTTACGTGGAAAAACTATTAAAGAGACTGAAAACTGTTTAAAAAAATATTATGGGGAATCTGCTCCTTCTCATGGAATGGTACATAAGTGGTTTACAGAATTTCGTTCTGGGCGTACCACTACCAATGGGTGGTGGTCCACGTAAAAAGTAATGTTTAATTAACACACGAAATTCGCTTTTCTCCATTTTCCAACAATTTTCCGACCGTATTTGACATATGCCTCAATAACTTTTTTATTTTCCCACCTTTTTTAAAAAAAAAAAAAACTGCCAGCTACCAAGGAGTTCAGAATCGTAATTAAAAAGTTTATATGTTAAAATGATTTTTGTTTTACTTAAAGTCACCGAGTTATCAAACCGCCCTAACTACTATGAGTTACCGATATTTTGCTATGTATTTGAAATGGTGTGAAAGACGCTTAAGTGTGATACAAAAATCCTAATTTCAAGGAAAAGTTAAAATTGCTTGCTTTTGCGTCTTTATAACGATAATGTGAACATTATTTACTGTTACCAATAATATTTCACCGTGGATTGCCCTACATAAGCCGAATTTTGCTATTCGATAAGGTAGCCTTGCCTACGGCCTACTCTTGATCTATAATCTAATTTAGTTACTTCAGAACTGTTTGACCATATTGTAAAGTCGGGTTACTTTAACCTTGGAGCATAACTGTGGCCTTTGGGACTTGGTCTATAGATAGCGTCTATAGCGCCATCTAGTAACGCTATACGACGGCCCCCCTATATTATGCGATGACTTTGGACCTCCACTCACAGCGGTCGCTTGGCTTACCGCGGTAAACCACACTGCAACACTGACCCGCCGTTGCAGTCCCATACGGACTACGGTGTTATGACATGAGTCATTTAGTAGATGACTTTGGTTTGCTGTCGTTAAGATGGCGCTTCTGATCATAGACTGTGCCTCTCTATTTAATGCATACTCTCTGAAATAAAGTAAAAGGGCAGTAACTACAACTTCCACACACTCCTTTTAAATCTCTGCGTACAGTTAACATTGTTGTAAATTTCATATACCTACTTTAGTCCAGTCAAGTGCAAAAATATGTATTTCCTTATTATTAATAATATTTGAGTAATTTTAAATACGTTATGTTGACATTTAAATATTTTAATCCTATAAACGGAACTTGCAAAGAAGCACCCTTAGTTATTTTGATTTTTATAACGTGCATAACATCCATTATTTATCATGTAAAATTGTTTCAACTATTTCAGCAGTTAAGGTAGAAGGTAAGAGAGGGTTAAGGTAGCGGTAGGTGTAGAAGGAAATTATAAGTACTCAGTGGGTTGTTGTATTTACCTATTAGTGAATAGTTGATTGTGATATGTTAATCATAGTTTCCCACTACTATCTACATTAGTTGTATTTTAGTGTGCAAGGTGCAAGGTTTTATTTTTCGATTGACATGGACATGTAACTGTTTTTTATTAATTAGTTGATTGTTCACTGTAAACACTAAATGATAATCATAGTTTCCCACTACTACCTACATTAATTGTATTTTAGTGTGCAAGGTTTAATTTTTCGATTGTCATTGACAGTAAGTGTTTTTTTTTAATTAATTAGTGAATAGTTGACTGTTCATTGGGAACTCTAAATGTTAATAATACTTTCCCACTACTACCTACATTAATTGTATTTAGTGTGCAAGGTTTTATTTTTCGATTGTCATGGATATTTATGTGTTTTTATTAATTAAAGTTGGTCTTATAAATCTTGTTGTATTTTTTCAGGTATCGATTGTCTTCCGCGATTTTGGCATTGCCGGTTCCGTAGTGTAATATTGCGGGGATAGCAAGGCTGACGTTGTTAGCTTCGCAGTATATTACTGCTATCCTCTCAATATTACACTGCGGATGTAGCAACGTCAGCATTGCTATCCCCGCAATATTACACTGCGGAGCTAGCAACGCCAACATTGCTATACCCGCTATATTACACTGCGGGTATAGCAACGTCAGCATTGCTATACCCGCAATATTACACTGCGGGTATAGCAACGTCAACATTGCTATACCCGCAATATTATACTGCGGGTACAGCAACGTCAACATTGCTATATCCGCGATATTACACTGCGGAGCTAGCAACGCCAACATTGCTATACCCGCCATATTACACTGCGGGTGTAGCAACGTCAGCATTGCTATACCCGAAATATTACACTGCGGACCTAGCAACGTCAACATTGCTATACTCGCAATGTTACACTGCGGAGCTAGCAACGTCAACATTGCTATACCCGCCATATTACACTGTGGGTGTAGCAACGTCAGCATTGCTATACCCGCAATATTACACTGCAGACCTAGCAACGTCTGCATTGCTATACCCGCTATATTACACTGCTATATTAATTATATTATACTGCGAAGCTAGCAACGTCAGCATTGCTATCCCCGCAATATTACACTGAGAAGTTACCAACGTCAGCATTGCTATCCCCGCAATATTACGCTGTAAATCTAGCAACGTCAACATTGTTGTCTCCTCTATTCTGTCTTTCAACATTGCTAAAACTACAACTTGAGTGTTGCTTATATAACAAAGTGCATTTAGATAAAACCACATAATAAAGAATGCTAAATTAGCTATGTTTGGAATAGGCATCTACGAAAATAGTGAAAAACGGACTTTGTTAGATTAACAATCTTAATATCACAAAATAGAGATTTGTTAAATTATCAACGTTATTTCTCAAAGTTGACATTGTTGTATATTCACAAGGTTAAAATTGCGAAATAGGAGCCGACAGAGTAAAGTTGTGAAAACTTGACTTTATGAAATTCGCTATGTGATTTTTCAGAAAGTTAAAATTGCGAAATAGGAGCCGACAGAGTAAAATTGTGAAAAGCTTGACTTTGTGAAATTCGCTATGTGATTTTTCACAAAGTTAACGCTTCCGCTTTGTCATTTTCGCAATATTTTCACAATTTACGGTTCAAGAGGAATTCCCTCCCACGAACGCTGCGGCTGTGGAATGAACTCCCTGCCGAGGTTTTCCCAGCGGGCTACAGTATGAGGTTCTTCAAAAAAGGAGTGAATAGGTACCTAAAGGGTAGGCAACGCGCATGTGAATCCTCTGGGGTTGCAGGCGTCCATAGGCTACGGTAACTGCTTACCATCAGGTGGGCCGTATGCTTGTTTGCCACCGTCGTAGTATTAAAAAAAAAAAATTCGCAAAATTAAGTTTGCTGCGCCAGCAATTTGACTCTGTCGGCTCCTATTTAGCAACGTTTTTTTGTTAATTTCACAATAGTTTTTTCTGAGTGTAGGTTTTATAAATGCGTTAAAATCCATTTTAAAGATTAAAGTGCGAATCAGCCTACCTAACTAGGTTTAATCTGGTATACAACCTGAAAATTTCTATTCTATCTGAAGGATGCCATAGTCACTATTTTCTCCAAAATTATAAATTTAACTATTTCGATTCTTATTAAATATAAGAAGTAATCCTACATAGTTGAAAGTCATTCCGATGTAAATTTAATAGCTTGTCTAGACTGAGTCTAAATAAGTACAGACAAAAAATAATAATATTGTAATACCTATGATTAAATTAAATTAAAACATTAGCTCCGAAACTGCTGGACTACTTAAGTTGAAATTAGATATATATTAATAAAATCTGTGACCCAAAGACAGACAAATCGGGGATAGAATAGGAAACAAAAAATAATGTATTGTTATGGCCTCTATTTTGTAAATACACATCAATTAATCCAAAAAGCATAACTTGTACTCTGAAGATTCAAAATGTCAACGAAGATTGTTGCAAAGCGAGCAATTTCGATAAACAAGTCAAAAAACAAGCTCTCTCAAGCGCTCCCTAACTATACGCTAAAGTTATTTGGTATTTACACGGTAAGTTTATTCAAATTATTTGTATGCTTTTAGAATGTTCATACGGCTGTTACGTTAGTTAAGTCAAACCACTATTTATAAGATTGTATACAATTACATAATCTCGAAAACATGGCACGGAAGTTTGCAACGCCGTCGGCTGTTTCAATATTAACATCATAACTTGTAATTTATTCACAAGTAGTTTTGAAGTAAACAGGTAGTGAGTTTTCAATGTTGTTACATTGTTGATTGTTTTTAATTAACTGAATAATTTGGTGTATAGTTGTTAATTAATAAAGTTTGGACGTGTTTAGTGTTAAATTAGAGAGGTACCTAGTATGTATAATGACGTGAACAACAGTTTGAATATGCATACTGGAGAAGATTGGATTAGTGTGCAAACCGAGCAGACGCTTCAACGAAGCGTTCTCGCGACGTTCATTTAAAGTTTAAACAAATGAAAATGTATGAAAGCGGTCACAGTCGACGCTGCTTACGTCCTCTGATAATTGACGCTACGCTATTTGCCCCGTCAAACGCATCAATTGACTATAGTAGGGTCAAAAGCAACGTTCCGATTGAGACGAAACTCATTAAACTGGACTTCTCGCTCACTCTCGATGTCTGCTATTACTCAGCGTCGCAGCGTTCATGCTTTATTTTATGACTAGCTGACCCGGCGAACTTCGTACCGTCGACCTCAAGTTCACTCCTACGCCAGTCCTATCGTCTCCCACCACTCTCCCACTGTCGTCAACCATCTTTCACTCTTGTCCGCCCTTCTCTCACTCTCTTCCACCACCCTTCTCCCACCGACTCCTACTTCACTCCCATCCCATCGACTCCATCCCCACTGACTCTTACACTACGTCAGTCTCATCGTCTCCACCTCCTCCCATTGTCTTCACCCACTCCTATTAACGGACTTACACTTTCTTAACTTCCATATAGGGTTGCCAGGTGTTAGCCGGACATGTTTGGCTTTTTACGGGTGTGTCCGGCCAAATAATTCCTCGTCCGGCCTGTCTGGCTTTTGTTAGGCTTCTGTCTGCCTTACGCTACGCGCCAGTCACGTCAGTGGCACGATTCGAAAGACCAGCGTAGCGTATGCAAAAAAGGCATGTCCGGCTTTTGGGATCAAATGTCCGGCTAAATTAAGTGGCTTTTTCATTTTTGGGCCTGGTAACCCTACTTCCATAGATTATGTTCCATTTTCTTTTTAGTTTCTCCAATATTTTAATAGTTATTCTGTTATTCGGGGTGGAGATATGTATATCCAAATATTTTTTAAGAAAAAAAACCCGACTTCAATGAGGAAAGCTGGTGAAAGATTATTATGTAGATGGTGTAGTCTTAGACTCCATACAATGAAATAACTTGCTTAACAAACACAGCGAAGAGGACAAATCGCCAAACGTGAACTATGCGTCGTTGAAGAGTTCCGTTCTGATCATCATCAGCAATTCCACTTTATCAAATGTCACTCTTTTGAATGAAAATCTTGATTTGTTGAAAAAAATACAAAAATCACTATGTGTATGCCCTTAAGATTTGAGGAGTTCCCTCGATTCCTCATGGATCCCATCATCAGAACTTGAGGTTGACGAAAATTTGTCCTGACAATCAAACTTGCTTAACAAACACAGCGAAGAGGACAAATCGCCAAACGTGAACTATGCATCGTTGAAGAGTTCCTTCTTTCTGAATATTCTGATCATCATCAGCAGATCTACTTCTTCAAATGATCTTCTTGAAAAAATGGTGAAATAAAAACTGAAGTTAACATTTTTTTTGGGTAAGGTTCACATGAAGTAGGGGTATTTTTTTTTTATCGGCTTCTAGTTTCTACCCTATTATATTTTAATACACAAATATGAAATTATAAAAGATGGTACAATTAATAATAAAACAGAAGTGTGTGCCTTTAAAGTTTGAGGAGTTCCCTCGATTCCTCATGGATCCCATCATCTGAACTGCGTATTGACAAAAACGGGACCAATCTGTAGTATATATATAAACTAAAAAAAAAACATACACGCCGAATTGAGAACATCCTCTTTTGAAATCTTGATGTCGGTTAAAAATCAAAGATCATGAAAATCGGTTCAGCCGTTCTTGAGTTATAAATGGTATATAGCATTTTGTTATACCACGTTTTATGTCACGTTCCGCGGGAATGGGATAAAAAGTTTTCAGCCAAATTGGTTCAGCCGTTCTTGTGTTATAAATAGTGTAACTAACACGACTTTCTTTTATATATATAATATAAAGGATTGTCTACGGACACAAGACATACAGCCTTGGCCAGAAGTGTTGAGCACCCTTGCGATTTTCATACAAAACTCGAAGCTTTAGTCCAGCGTTTCTATATTTTTAATTCAAACTGAACAGGCATGTTTTGTTGAAGTTAGTAGTGAAGAGAAACGCAACGGGCGTCTCTAAAATAAACATTTACTTCTTTACTCTACAAGCTAGAGGAGCTATTGGAAGCTACTAAACGACGGTACAACTTAGAAAGCTGAAACTGAAAAGCTTAGAAAGCCAAAGTGGCTCTCTATGAAGGAAACCCTCTACCCCGTCTGAAACCCTGTAATACTAAAATGTTCTAAGCTCTGATGACTATACATACTTACCTCCTGAAAGGAACACTACAACCCTGCGTTAAATACTATAACCCCAATAATCTAATTTCCTATATAAACATGATTTGTCAGACAATTTCGGCGGTTTTTCCTAACAATGGCTCGTGAAAGTCTAGTAGTAGATCCCTAGTTATGTAGTTACCCGATAATTTTTAGGAGACTGATAAAGAGGTTGTTGAAACAAAAACAATGATATTTATTTTAAACTATATTTCCTATAAAAGGTACTTTACAAGGAAAAAATATTAAGTAAATAGGTATATAAAATTAATTCGTAAATTAAATTTATTCGGTTGTAAGTTCAAGCTGTTGATGCGGGAAGGTTAGTGGTAAGGCTGTAGAATGGTGTCAGGATCTGTAAAAGAAAAGGCTATTCGGTAGTTTCCACATAGACAAAGTCTTCCCAATATTTGTGGTGAAGTTTAATGCTAGAAAATTAATTTGTAAAATTTTGTTATTGACGATGAAATTAATTCTTCTCTTATTTGAATATTTTATTTTACTACAAGCAAATATGGTTTTTTTTTTATCCCCTACGCCTACAAGCGCTAATGTTAACGAATCCAGGCAGTAACAACTTTTCTAATTAGTTGTTTTTTTTTCTGATTATTTTGATTAGATATAATTTTGCAAGTATTTAAACAAAAGTTAGGATGGGTAGCTGATGTGTGAAAGGTTTTTCCTTATCTACACGCCTGTAATCCGTGCGGTGGGGATTATTAGCTCTTAATCTATCTTAGTTTATTTTTATTTCTTTTCTTTTTCTCTACTAATAACAACTAGTGATGCTACCAACGTTTCGTAACCTACACACCAGAGGAAAGAAACGCCAAGAAAACCTCTGAGATACCTAGCTAATTAATTAAATCAAAATTAAATCTAAAATTCAACCAAAGGGACTGTGGTCATACCGAAATAAGTCATAGAAATATATCGTGTGAGGCCGTTATGCTAATTCAAACTTCAAGGATAGGCAAATAGTATTGTACGTAGAGTAGGGCATTGTTTCTAACTACCAAACTCTTCATCTAATTATCAAATTTTACAGATGATGTACACTATTGAATTGAAAGCCTGAATTAACTTATGAACTATTTTCGTTCAGTTGTAGTTGATATGGATCCCCATAACTCACTCCAGCACGACTCAATCTCTCAGTTGAATTTCAATACTTTATTGTAGTGGCTTTCTCTTTGCCAATAATTGTATTTCCAACAATATGATAATATTTATTCATTAATTATTGTGAATGGCGATAAGGTACAAGTCTCACTATGTCAGAGAACATTGTTAAAATTTTCATAATATTTTTGTTTTACAACTCTATGTTGGTACAAGGTTAGATGCCTCTATTTCAGCTTAAAAGTAATAAATAATTTCAGTTATATAAATAGGCTCCTTCATAGAAGGATCAAGGTAGTGGTTATGAAGAATGAACATAATTGTTCAATGGTTAATGTCGGTTTCACTGTCATACATAAATAATGTTACAGTCACACAAGTAATAATTACTTTAGTTCAAGTCAATGCTTATATACCAAAGCATATGAACCGTAAGTATAATAGAGAACACAATCTTTTAATTCATAAATCAGGTACGTAAGACACGCTAAAAATCGTTCCCAAAATAGGGTAAACGTCTTAATATATACTCAATTAAATTCATATGCCGCAACCGCAAAACATAAAAATATCACGCATTCCGCAATAAAATTCGCAAACGTATAAAATTATAACGCATACGACATATAGGATATAGGATAAACGCATCCACAAACGTATAAAAATATAACGCATACGCAATATAGGGTAAACGCATCCATCCCTATTTCGTTAAATTCGTAAAATGTTACCGCATACTCCGATAAATTCCGTACGTATATATATATTGCATATAATAATTCAACCAAATTTCACATAAATTAAATACAAGAACCACAACAATAAGGAAAATGTTCATAATATAACAGTCAATTAAAAGCACTTACTCAACTCCAAGGCCTAAAGAGAATACACAGAAAAGAAATAAATTTTATCATTAAAGTGAATAAATTTTGCCTCACCAAATAAGACTTCTTTTGCTGGTTCTACTGGCAGCTCAGAGCGGGGCCTCGGTGCTTGCAGCTCGGCTTGTAGACAGAAGTCGGAGTCTCGTGGTTCAGGATATGCTTCTAGCTCACGTTGGCAGCAGAAGTCCAGTCGTTCCGTAGTCCCGTAGTCAGGTTGGAGGCAAGGTGTTCGTAGATCTCAGGTCGGAGTCAAAGTGATTCCCTACCGTACGCCCTTCCCTTATATAGTAATAAAAGTTCCGTATCGATTCGTCCAATAAGATTGCTTGCGGCGTATTAGTCGAGTTTGGTATGCTTTCGACCACCATCTGGGCCGACAATATTTCTCGGATTTGATCTAATTTGAACCTTATTGATCCTTTTGTTCATACTACTTTAAATACCAAATTCCTATACTTAAGTGACCTAGTTCGATAATCTCCTACCTCCCATAGGGAATGTTTTTCTTGAATATCTATCCAATTATGCAATTTCCAATGAAAATTTATATGAAAATAGATGAAAACATTAGCCCCGCGTATGATTTAATAAGCCCCTGTAAGTATTAATGTCTATTTTCCCCGTAAAATGCCAATATATCTTTGTATACCAATTTGATTCTTAAGATCCCTACGCTACATACTTCTATAAGAATCAAGTTCCTATGAGCGCCCTACCCTTTTTGGAAAACCTAACCTCTAAGAAAACTATTTTCTTTAATTCAAACAAAAGTAAGTATTTCCTAAGGTGTATTTATATAATCTATGATGAAGATAATTTTTCTGCATATATTATGACCAGATCCTATCGGATTTACTGCGTATTTACTTTGTAAAATACCAATATAAATTTTATAAGAAAATTCGCTTTTTATCCTAATTTTCATCACTTTCCTTTATTTGTTTTGATCAAAATTGTGTTTATCACACGTTTATAAGCTAAAACTAGCCTAGAATTCCATCAAACATCAGTAATCTCTACAATCTTTTTACGACAATTTTCGATCATAAAATTTGTCTATCTTAGCGCTTTACCGAATCGAACTCGTTATGTTTTATAAAAACAAAGCTCCCAACTTTATTTATTTCCGTTATTTAACTTCATAATACGAGTTTTTACATAATATTCCCAAAATCGATTTTGGACGAAAAGTAAGTTCTTAGTTTGTTTTGCGCTTAATTCGTTCAATTTCGTTAATATACTTGCTGCAATACAGCTTTAATTACTTTCCCTTTAATTTAAGTATCGATTTATAACAATAATTAACAAATTAAAGACATAACCTCTCCATTTGGACAAATTTTCAGACAAATCTAAAATATTATTAGATACTACTTTTTGTTATTGAATAAATTATCAATAATACATTTATTCTATACAATAAACTACATTTCATCTCGAAAATCCTATTAAAAGCATCAATTTTCATCATTACTTAACAAACAATCTTCTCAGTAGTCGGTCATTTCCATCCCTAGGTATTCTTACAATGAGAATAGTATGAAATGATAAAAAACTGATGATAAAGCAACTTGTAATCAAAATACTAATTTCTAAATGGGTAAAAGAACCTGTCTATGTTACTAACAGTTTGTATTATGTCATAAAATGTCTTTAGTAAATCATATATTCTTGTACCTAGCACATATCTTACGAATGAAGTAAATATTTCTAGAACATACTTTATATACAACCTCCTGCTATTTTATGACTTTTATTTTACCTAATAATACATCCCTTATTAAAGGAATCCATCTCAAGATTGCTAAAACTTTATGACAAATCTAGTGCGGTAACCAAATTACTGTTTGTCCACTGCAAATAGTACAAACGGATATTTCAGATAATAATTCCTCAAAATGTTGCATACTTATCCCGTTAAGTTGTTATTCATAGCCTCTGTTCCTGTGAAAACTAAAACATACATTAAATATCTACACAAGCTGCATATATAAATTACATATGAATGCCACTTATGGTCAAAATGCCATTTTAAATACCCAAATAATAATAATAATAACCATTATTTCTATCTAAAATACAACTATGCAAAATACATAATTAATAGACCAAGATCATGAATGTTTCAAAATCTTGCCAATCAACGGTGAACAATATTTTAGCAAAACTCTATGGTATCAATTGCTTATGCAATAATGCAAAAATAAGTAATAATATAAATATAATTATATTTAAACATAATATAATTTATCGAAAACTGTGAGAAATCCTAGTAAAGATTTCAGGTTTTATATTTTCCAAATATTCTCAGTTGCTGAAAGCAATGATAATAGCTTATCATTAAAGTTCAGGTATGTATGGTTGCTAATAAAACACAATGATGCTTATATACTTCCATATATTTTATTTCCTTTGTCAGATCATTAACTTGATCTTTTCTTACATACTAAAATAAAACCAATATGTAATAAGGTGAGCCTCCACCCTCATACATACTATGTGAATCATTTATTTTTCATTTTTTCATGAACTTTACTCATGAAAATATCATGTAAAAGCTTACGAATGAAGCTCTATCAGCCTTTAAAGTCATTTTGCTACTTTTCGTACATAGAGGACCCTGTGGACCGCTACAGTAGTAACTGCATAGAATATTTTCAATTTATCCCACCGACTTAAAGTCGCATTTTTGTGACCTTAAGTTTTCATGTTTTATATTTACCTTGAAATTGTTATTAAGTGAAGTTTTCTAGATATATAAATGAAGTATAACATTTTACGTCACCGTACATTGTTATTATTGGGAAATAATACTTAACATCAAAACTGTAAACAAAAAACTGCTATGCTCAATACTTCTGGCCAAGGCTGTATACAGCGAAAGGACAACGTCGTTGCTGACGCTTTATCTAGAGTTGAGATAGTCGATTTTCAAAATATTGCAATAGACTTTTCTTTGATTGCGAAGGCACAACACAAAGATGACGACTTGTAAACATTATTACAATTCACCATTAAATTACGACAGACAATGACAACAAACAGTCAAACACAAAAATAAAATAAAAGTTTATTTGAAAATGGTAATCTCGGCTACCGGCGTTTATGTATTGATCTTGAACAGACTCGTCGTGCCAATTTTACGAATGCTTCAATTCAATTTTATAACTACCCTCATTTAAATATTGAGCTGCTACCCACTTTTAAATATTGAGCTCGAACAGGCTTGTCATATCAATGTCAATAAACAAAATGGCCGACATGGCCGGCTTTTAATTAAGGTCATATTTGTTCTTTGAAATCAAGGGTTTTGTGACTTTTTTATACTTATTCTGTTAACCAGGGCTGTGACCATTCAAACTAATCCGAAATCATCTAAATCGGTTTAGCCGTTCTCGAGTTATAAACGGTCTTACTAACACCACTTTCTTTTATATATTTAGATTAGGATCATCAAATCTCTCTAAGCTCTAGGGAGCGGCACGATGCTTTTGACTCTACTATACAGATTGCAACCCGGGATTTTTAGTGTGAAAAAAGCCGGGTAACACTCGAAAACTGTATTATAACAAAATACTCTGGACGCTCGCTATTAAGGCTTACATTATAGGCTTACATGTCAATTTCGTTATAGCGTTGAGTTGAGTTGGGTTGAGTTGGGTTGGAGCTGTGTCTGTCCAGTGTGTGTGTTTATTATTCGAATCGCGGCCCAGGGTTGACTCTTGACCTGATATGTCTAACTTTTTGTTCATTTTCTCACACTGCGTTTTACTTGCTCATCTTTAAACCTTACACTACCCTACGCCTTATCTTAGTTTATTCTAACTTAGTCTACCCTACCCTAGCATAGCGGCTATCACTTAACATCATTAAATGCAAATAGTACTATGACCCGCTTTTAATCACCAGCAGAAGTAAAGTAGTATTTTGAATTCAAGACAGTAATCTAATAGCTCTTGTCATACAAGAAAAATGAAAAAAAAAAAGATAAAGTATATTTATTATTCAATTAAGGCACATTACAATGCACTTCAATCAATGAATGTCAGAGAGAGAAAAAACTACCATCGGTTCTAACCCAACACCTTCTGACCCGAGAAGTATTACGACCGGCAACAAACTCGCCGAGACTTGTTTTTTTCAAAACAGTAATACACTAAATCTTAAAGATACACAACAATGCGTAGTTCTTCAAGAAGACATATCAAAGCAGCATGAGAGACAGACAATGTACCTATCGTGTAATTAAAAAAAAAAACAAATCTGACTGCATCACAAAACGCGTGATATGCTTTCCTACCCTGATGATTTTGTTGTAGTTTTTGGTTTGCGCCATGATTCATTGTCCGTCATATACTCGTAGTCCTTGACCCGATAATCCGTTGACATTTAAGTTTTTTTTCTATTATTTCTTAAGAGCGAAAAATTATGTAGGACAATGTAGGGCAGGAGCTGTCACTGTCAGATAACTGTCTTGAATTAAGATAAAGATAAAGATACATTAACATGTCATATATTTACAATATAGGTAGGTGTCAACAGTTTGCCCATTTCGAGCGTACAATGGCTGGTTTGTGTTTGATTTTACTAATTTGTATTATATAACTGACTATGTACTCTGACAATAGCAGCAGTAGGTATTAATACATTTGACTAGCATTAAAGATACTAATTTAGCTAAGCAGACGAGGTACTCAAAACGATCCTCACATTTATGTTGACGAAAACGTGTAGTATTGTAAAGATAATTTTCAACGCCGCCCTGTCTGCTGACTGTACATACATATTTCCCGTCTCGTTATCGCTTCTCTGCCTTAGTTCACAACGCTAGTAAGCAATGTGTACAGTTCACAAATTAAGTTACACACTCGAGTTGCCGCCGGGCCCGCGTTTAAATATCGCCGGCGTAATATTAATTTCAGAATAGTTCGCTGTAATCTTGGCAACGGGCATGAAGTTGCTAGTTAACATTTTATGGGATGAAAAGAAATTAGCGTCTGTACATTATTGTCAAACGAGCGGAGCGTAAGTAAAGTGAAGTTCTTACAGGCAACTTCGGACACAACGGAACTGCCAGCTGGCTACCTAGACGTCTGTGCATTTCGATGGCTTTTTGATTTTGAATAGTTGTTCCGCGATAACTTTAGTAACGTTTCTCTGATCTTTATGATATTATTTGAAGTTGTAGCAGAGCTCATGACATCTTGAGAGTTCGTTTATGAGCAGGATCGATCACGGGGTTATGGAGCTGGAAGGCTCGAAACAATCATCATTAGGGTCTTGTTGTATTGGTCAACCCGTTTGCAAGGAAATCGCGAGTTCTCAGTTTGAAGCAGACTACTAGTAATTATAATTAGATAATGTATATATGACTAGCTATTGCTGGTATGACTTCATTTATGATTGCGTACAGCTTATTTTTATTTACGAATGTACTTTTTATAATAATGTATTCCTATTTTGGTAAAAGGCGCTCTGCACTTTATATTTTAATAAATATTTCGAATCGAATTTTTATAAAATCAATAAACACAACATTTTATTTTGCATAACTGAAATATTAAAATATTTGAGTTTTACCTGTTTATAATAAAATCAACATGAATATTTACACAACAATTCGGATGAGTTGAGGTTTGACGTGAACTCATTCGCCTTGCACTATAAATATTTATTTTGCTGAATTTGAATAAAGAGGTGATGCATTACTCAAATATTCTCTCAAGGTTTCGCGAACTTTTTTGTAGTTTCGAATAATGCATGTCAATTTTTGATCAAAATACAACGGAATATTATTATTGCAAAAAACGGCCTAGTGCATGTCAGACCACGCATAGTGGAGGGTTCCGTAAGTATCGAAAAATCTAATATCAATAGGCCGTATCTGCCTATAAAATAAGTTTTTTTGGAAATAACTCGAAAACGCCTTAACCGATTAGTTCTGAAAATATTCACTTAATCAAAAATGTTCAAAGAAACCTCAGTAAGACCTATCGAATGATATGCAACATGTGGAGTGCCCGCTTGAAATTTTTATTCAGTTATTTTAGTAAGTAGCTGCATACAAAATACATGGCTAAAATGGCTGTGACATACGGATGGACGGATGGATGGATGGACGGATGGACGGACGATTTTGGCTATGGAATCCTAGAAATCCAATGTATAAAATTAAATGGCGATGTCAATGTGAATTGCCATTTTTTCATTATGTGGTATATTGAATTGTATCGAATGCATGTTTCAAAATAATAGTACATTATGATACAAGTGTGCTAAGTTGATCATTACATACGAAGCGATATTGTACGCACGAACGCATGTGAGTGCGCATAAGGAAGCTGAGCTCATGTAATGATCAAGCACACGCGTTTCGTACGACGTTTTTCAACACACTTGCGAGGAAATAACAGAATAGTATAATTAATAACTTTTGATGAATATGTACATTAATTGTCAGAAAGTTTACAGGATAGAGGTACTTACGAACCTAAGATAATTAAATTTAACTAATCTTTTTTGTGATGTTATTGAGTATCTGGAACTGTTTTTCAAATCATTTCATAAAATTAAAGACTTCACATTTATTGTGCAATAAATTATAGTATTTTTTTCTTAAAATTGCTCACTAGATTTTTATGATGACATTTTACTAGTATGTATCACAATTTTGAAATATATCCAGAGGTTAAATTAACGCTAAAGTTGTCTTCTTATTCATTGAAAATATAATTTGTTTAAATTAATAAAACACGATGAGAAAAATCTAACAAATAAACAATGATTTGAGGTTAACTTATAAATGGCGCGCAATTTTCTTTTTTGAATGTGCGTGCAGCTTGAGGCAAAGGCGCGGTTGTATAATGCCAAACAGCCAATATTAAAACAGACAATTCGTGTTTAAAACGTAATTTATTGTGTATTACGAGTAATATAATAAGTTGAAATGATTCTTATTCACAATCAGGATTGTATAATTTGTATTCTATCGTAAATGTGTAGATTTTTAATATATTTACTTTTTTTTACTTTTTTAGAATGTAAACTCATAAAGAGTTAAAAAAAAGTAAAGGTAATACCCGACTAAATTACAACGATTCGTCTACGTACGATTAACTTGGTACTAGAGTACAAACGTCACCTGATCGGATTATTAAATTATTCCACTAGTTGGATAATTATTGTGAAATGCACGTGTGTTTAATATCTAGGATTATGAGCATAAAAGCGGTGGAATAAGAACCTCGTTACGAGCAGGTGTGTTGAAAAATATAAATTAACCTTTTTACCTAATCCCACAAGGGACACCCACAATGATCACAATAAGATGTGCTAAGAGTACTAAGCATAACAGAATATATAGTTTAACATAAAAAGGTATTTATGTAAATAGGTACTGAAACCGTCCACGATACAGAATTAAATATGCAAAATAAACACACTAATAAAATTGCCAGGATTCGAACCCAGGCACCTCAGCTGCGTACGCATCGTCTGGCTTACCGATTAACATAGCATTCACAAAATCTTAAACAATAAATTATAAGTACTATGGCACAACGCTATCGTATTATCCTGAAATAAATAGCATCCCTAAATAAGGCCTCTGAAGGTAACAAATAGATAAGAAAGTTACAATAATGAAGCTAGGGAACAAAACAGATTACTTTTAATGATTTCTCTTAGAGAATCTAGTACTGGTACTGAAATCACAGATCGAAATATTAACAGCAGATACTCCACTTTCGGATGAACTTGAATAATACGCATGAGGAATTTTTTTCATAGGTATATCAATCGATTTGTTTTGTTGTGGGGATCAGATGTATATGTATATGGGGCCAATTGCGTTAAAGCAACACAAAAGTCAGAAACAAGACTTAAAGTCTGAGATTTTAATTTGTTTCTCAAAACGCTCCTAACAAAATGCTGCGTTTATGTATATGGTTCCCATACAATTTATTTTACCATAAACTGTTAAAAATCGAATGGTATCATTGTTTTTTATAATATAGTACTTTAAAAAATCGTAAAATTTTGAAATTCTTAAGCGATATCTTTGAACCATTTCAATAGATTTTTTTTTATTTTTCACTTTATTTGGATATATTGATCATTTTTTATCCTGTCAACTAAATTTTATTTCATAATTCAACATGTGTCATCATCCCTATAATTGTCACTGTACACTGTAAGTTGCATACTTTTTTTTTCTCACGTTCAAATTTACCTTACTATGCTAGTTTTCCTTTTTTAAGTAAGTACGACTCATCCTAGTTAGCACACATAAAACGAATATTCACGTCGAAAAAAGAAAAATCTAGTTTTTTTATACTACAGTGTATAATTAATATATTTTCTCTTCATAAATGCAGTCTACTACGCGACTGGATTAAAATGTGTTTTCCATTTTTATACTCGTTTTGCTTTTGATGTACTTGTGCTAGCCGTTTCGTTAGATAAACACTCTAGTAATGTGACTAGGGGCCGTATTCTAACTTTAAAACACGTATAGACACGATCCAACTTCAATAAAACTCCAATGCATTAACAACGCAATACAGCTACGGCATAAACATCTGAATAAGAAATATCAGAATTTGCTTGAGAAATATTCCAACGCAACTCCAATACAAATTAAATATTGGTTAAATGTTTGTTGCGTGTTGGAGTTATGTTTGAGATAGGTTGTATTGTTAATGTATTTTTAAATTAGAATCCGGCACTAGGTGTTTTATTAATGATTGGCGCAAACTATTCTTAAATATATGTATTTTTACCGTCATCGGGATTCCGCGAAAAATATATTAAATATTTTAAATCAAGTATTTAATATTTATTTTATTACGTAACTGAGAAACAAACATCCAAAGCACACATAACGTTACTTATTTAATAATGTAAAATGTCATTAATTATTAATTTAGTACTAAGCAGAAACGTCTGCAAGCGAGATTTCAATTTAATAAATGAAAAAAAAAACCGGCCAAGTGCGTGTCGGACCACGCATAATGGAGGGTTCCGTACCTTCAATAGAATAATGAACCAAACTAATGCCAAAAGGTTGTATCTGATGCCTATGGAAGAAGTTTTTTGAAGATAATTCAAAAATGGCTGAACCGATAATGTTCAAAATAATATTCATGGAAAGTATGTGATAAGGCGCATATTATCCAATTTTTTAAATATTTTTTTGACTTACGGTTCAAAAGTTACTGGGGGGGACGGACACAATTTTTCGGAATTTCTGAAATTATTCACTAAATCACAAAATATTCAAAGAAACCTCGATGTTATTTTTAAAGAACTATGGATTGATGTGCAACATGTTGATATTTGGTTATACTTTTTTTTTGGATTTTAGTTACATGTACGGAGCACTCCGTATAATTTTTTTTTACTGCAATTTAATTACATAACTAATGATATTTAGTTATAGTTTAAAAGTCCGATCGCTCTGACCAACTGAGCTATCGACGCTTACTCAGTCCATTTCCATTCTTTTTCCATTTTTCTTTCATTTATAAAATTGTCATTAATCATAATCATAATAATCTAATATGATGTTCCCTACACGGTGATTTTTAATTGGTGATCTGGAACCAATTTATCTAATTCAGTAATCGATTGGGATCACATTCATGTAACAGACTAAAATGTGTCAACCCATATTCGTTTTGCAATGAGATGTCAACTTTAAGCGTACATTTTTAGAGTTGGCATTTTATTAATACACTAGGTTTTATAATAAGCTTCCAAAAGAAATCACCAAAATATTATCAATCAATAAATTCAAGAATTGTGACATTGTCATGGTAAAGGTAATATATTGTCGGTATTGAGTTATTGGTACCTCCTTATAGTTCAAAACATTCTCCTTCATATGCAAAAAGAACGAGATCGCTATGTTGAGTATTTTTATTTTTAATATTTTTTTGAAGTTTCAACATATCTTTGTACTGTTTTGAGATATTCGAGTTTAAAGTTTTAAAGCCTAAAAAACCTAGTTATAGGTTGAAGTTATGGAGATAGCGGTTTTAAAATGTTCCACATACATTATATTACTCGACAAATCATATGTTGTCTCTAACATTTTACATTTTATAGAAATAATACAATAATAATGCACGTAGAGTCAAGAATCATACATAAAATATTTTATATAACTCAAAATCGACAGATTTTCAGCTGGCTTATGTTGATTTCTGAATATGATGTAGGTAAGGTTTATAATAAAAATAATGAAACAACCATATCTCAAGGCATAATTTTTTTTTTAATAAAACTAAAAAATCAACAGTTACATAAAAAATATATAAAATCAACTTTATATTTTTTAATTCTCAGAGTTTACGTTAATTTAGGAACAAAACGAATGATCAAGTGCAATTAAACACAAAAGTAATGTAGTTTTCTATCAAAAAAGTGACTTCAAAGTTTAGTACTTTTAACATGATTTTTTGTATGTAAAGTGATCTAGGGTACCACATGGTCGCTATTCATAAGTTTAGAGAAATAAGAATTCTACTTCCATTATTTAACATAGTGTCCGCACTATAAGTGCATATATCTACTCGTAATGCAAATATTATTATGAATAAATAACATAACTTATTTAATAAAAAAAACAGTCTTTTCGTCAGCTTTACTAATTTAGATCAAGTTTGTTAGTTTAAGCTAAGGTTAGGTTAGGGCGTAGGGTCCCACATTGTCGCCTTATGACTTATGAGATCAAACTTATTTTTAACACTTATTATAATAAAATTATTACTTACAAAAGTAATAATTTTCATTTAACATCATTATGAAAATGATTTACACTAGGTACTCAACCTCGCACCTAGGGGTACGTAAGTGCTGACGCCAAGTCATTTAAATTCTTACGTCTAATTGAGAGATTGGTGACTTTGTACGAGTATTAACTGTTTATCTATACGGTTGTCCCTCAGAAGCTTGTTAAATATAAGTCAACTATATTTTCTTAAAAAAAGTTTTGATTTGTCACTAACTTATATCCCTCCCCTTATTTATATTTAAGTTTTTGTTATGTAATTAATCGGTATTCAAAGCATCTGCCAGGCACCCGGATTATTAAAATTGATAGTATGGCATACTAACTAGAGAAATTTTCATTTCTCCATATAATAGCAAACCTATTTCCGTTGCTAGCTCTCCGGCTAGAGCAACGCGTGCACAGCGTACGAGCAGCATATTTGTGGCGTATTAAGACGGTCTGGACGCACTTTAAAATTGTAAATAATTTTTTTATCCTATGTGATCTATTCATTTATTTTTAAAAATCCAATTGAATAAACTAACATACTATGAATTTTGATTAATATATTTTGTATCTAAATGATTGATTTAGGCCAGATTAAAATAGAGAGTTTTGCTTTATCTTAATAATTATTGCTTATTGACCACTATTGTTAAAAAGGTAACATAACATAAAGCTAAGTTAACGTAACGGGCAGCTGAGTTACGAACTGTCAAGCAAATGGATGGGAGTAAAATGAGATTTAGACAACACGTGTTACTACATTTTCCAATGGCCCCGATATTACTTCAAGCTTATGAGCGACAATGTGGTACCCTAGTCGGTAAACTTTGACTGTGTTTTTTTCCTACTTTTAGTTGAAACGTTTAACTTTTTATCAATACGCCGTATTATTTTAAGTGTGTGGAAGCTTTTTTTAATATAAACCAATTTTCGCTATTTTCGAGTTGATTAACAAAATCAGTGATATCTGGGAATCCATAAGCGACAAAGTGGTACCCTAACCATGATAACGTCACAATTATGTAAAACTTAAACTTATTTCTGAAGCCTATTATAGTAAAGAAGACTACATGGATGATAAAACACCGTGGGATTAAATTGCTACTGTTAATAATGTCTATTGGTTTATTAAAAAAAAAATACTAAATTTTCCTTCTGACATTTAGATTTTATTCTAGAAACATTCTAGAATTCTAGACTAGTATTTTACTATTCCGTTTTTTTAATCTTTTAAGTTTTGACGATCTTATTGTGAAATTATTATCATACATTACGACATGTATTTTTTTTGCTCTGAATCATTATAAGCTTAAGATAATAATTATAACTGACGTAAAAAAAATACTTACCTCAAGTTGAAAATATATTTTAATAGCATTTTATTATCGAGGTAGACGGACAGAGTATACACTCGTCGTCGTCGACGACTCCTGCGCTCTGAAACGCGCTATTCCGACGTAGGCAAAAAAATCACTACGCTCAAATGGGATTGGACCAGTCACGTCCAACGTATGCAGATCTAGAAAGGTGGGCTAGCAGCCTAGCATAGCCACGAAGTGGATGCCGGTTCAGGGGCGCGGGCGGGTGGGCCCATGCGGAGATGGTGGGCCCACAACAACAACAACTGGGACGAAGAGGCACAAAATCGGGAGACATGGAGATCCAGTCGAGAGGCCTTTTCCCAGCAGTGGGACACTCAAAAGTCTTAGTTAGTCTAAATAATTTAAAACCTCTTTACAGTAACAATCAACACGTAACAAGTAACAATAACAAGTAACAATCATAAAACAAATTGTTAATTTATTGATATCTGATTTGTCAAAATTCCCGCAAAATTGATGGCATTTGACGTACATTGTACATCTCTTCAATAAAAGTAGGGTGTCCATGTATCTAGTGGTTATTTATTTTATATATCATAAACTGTAATTAATTAGTTGGTGAAGTTAATTTTACGAATTCTATTTTGGTTGGTGATTATTATTTTTTAACTCCTGATTACCGATTAAATTTTACCGTGTATATCTTATTTAATCTGTGCCAGAATACGCTAAGGAGACATGATCGCT
The DNA here is from genome assembly GCA_947086415.1 of Pammene aurita. NCBI lineage: Eukaryota > Metazoa > Arthropoda > Insecta > Lepidoptera > Tortricidae > Pammene > Pammene aurita. The sequence goes on along the minus strand of OX352304.1, from coordinate 3,336,819 downwards.
TTTGGGCCCCGGGGGCGGGACAGGAAAGTAAAATGTAGGGGATGTGTATTGCCGGAGGGAGTAAAACATGGTTGAGAATCTTCTATTTTACCTCCGCTTAAGGGGCTGACAACAGCTAAATTCCATACCTATTTTTTTCAGCGCGAGTGAAAGAGAAACACTGTCTTACGATTATTATGGGAGCTCATTGCAAATTTAGCAAAACGATGTATTAAAGAAAACTACGCATTAATTGAGTAATATAAAATAATGAAGTTTTTAGTATTAGTGTGGTGAAATTTTGTCCTTAACCACAGACGTAGTCAAGAAACTAAAGTCATACAACTGTTTAAAGCTAATTTTAAGATGTAACTTTGGGATTATTCTCTATAGAGCCGATTTTGTCCAATCGTCTAACGGTATCAACAATGTTCTTCCAAATAAAATAAATATTAACATTTTTTTTAATTTCCCAAAATTATAGCCAAGTTATAGCTAAAAAAACTGTTTAAGTAAAGTCAAATTGAAGGTCATCGGGTGTTGGCAGCCTCTTAAAACTGTAGTTGTAGAATACTATTTATCTATAGTTTCATTTTTATATTTACTTAGTGCAGATTAAAAATAATAAACACTATAAACTTAAACTCCAAGTAGAAAATATCTCCTAGATCGCTGCCAATGGATAGTGTGCCCAGACGGCTGGCCGCATTGCCACGTTGTATGGCAATGCTTATTCGCTGATTATAATGTCGTATTTATTTATCAAAAAACATTGAAACAAAATATTTTTAGAAACTTTGTGCTTACACCAGTATTATTAAATGTATTCTATATACCAGTTCAATGGCAAAAACCTGATGGACACTGAAACCGATGGACGCTACCATTTTAGGGTTATTAGTAGTTACATGCAGTCATGCACCTACACTTCTTTTACTCCTTACTCCTACTTTTACTCATTTTTCCGTTGGCATGTGCCTATGATTTTGGCCATCAAAATGTTAAAAAGTGTAACTATTCCATACACATATAAACCATATTTACCAATCTTGCAAAATTTTAACTTACTAATTTGAAAGTATTTTATAATCTTGAAAAAAAGATACGTATCAGTAAGTACATAAACCACTTTTATCACTAGTACATTTCGCATGACTTATTAAAAGGGTTACCTCCCAACTTTTACAGTTCCTTTTTCAATAAAGTTTATCAGATAAAGCCTCGAGTCAAGATAAACCAAGCCAGTCCCAAAGAGACGTAAAAAATAAACTTTTAAAAACGTACTTAACTCTGTCTAACTAGATGACATTTTCATAATTAATTTGAAAACTTAAACTTTGAGTAATTTATTATCTGACAAGTTGATTAGTTTGTTTTAGTTTTCAATTTTGTGCTTTATTTAATGACATATTAAGTTCAAAGTTTTTATTGTATATGAGGATCAGGTTACACATTGCAGGTCTTAAATACTAAATAAACCGTATTTTATAAGTAATTTATTAATTTTATTTAATTTCTGGATATAAACTATATATTTATAAAAACCTTATAAAAACATTTATAAAAATACCTGTTGGATTTGAGTTAAATACTAAGCCATTTTTTTTTTTGAAATTTCAACCGTGATAAATAAATACATTTTGAATTAAATCATGCTTTATTTATATTTAAAGCATCTGTACATCTCGAAAATCAATGAAATTTAATTAAATGCCCAATATGTATGCGTATGTACAAGCACAGTATCGTTTCCAAACAAAAAGGCCTAATGATTTACGCTCGGAAAAACACAAAGATGTGGGATTTAAAGCCAAAACAAACCCTTGCTTCTTTGTTTCAGAATTATCAAACCCAACATACATTTCGTAACAAATACTGGCCGGATTGTTTTCGGGAAGAGTTGAATAATACGGTTAGGGTTTTTAGGGTTCCGTAGTCAACTAGAATCCCTTATAGTTTCGCCATGTCTGCCCGTCCGTCCGTCCGTCCGCGGATAATCTCAGTGACCATTAGCACTAGAAAGCTGAAATTTGGTACTAATATGTATATCAATCACGCCGACAAAGTGGTAAAATAAAAAGTGGAAAAAAATGTTTTATTAGGGTACCTCCCCTATACGTAAAGCGGGGAGTGATTTTTTTTTTTCAACCCTAACGTGTGATATATTGTTGGATAGGTATTTAGAAATGATAAGAGTTTACTAAAATCATTTTTTGATAATGTAAATATTTTCGGAAATAATCGCTCCAAAAGTAAAACAAAATTGTCCCCCGCCCTCTAACTTTTGAACCATATGTTTTAAAAATATGAAAAAAATCTGAAAAGTAAACCTTTATAAAAACTTTCTAGGAAAATTATTTTGAACTTGATAGGTTAAATAGTTTTTGAAAAAAAAATACAAAATTATTTCTGAACTAAGTTTGTAATTTAACCGTATAAGCAGGTGTGTATTGTACCTGTAATTTCTACAAAATTACAATGAAAAGACTTGCTTTCAAATAAAGTAAAAACGGTGAAAATCGGTTCACGCAATAAAGAATTATCCCATAAAAATCATCTTCCATACTTTAAGCTCGCGCGCAATAGTTTACTTAATTTGCCGATAGATGTCGCTGTACGTAGAACGCTCATATCATATCCTACATGGCGGTGTTATTTTAACTCTTAAGTGGGGACACTTACTGTGACGGACGAAAAACTACGGAACCCTACACTGAGCGTGGCCTGACACGCTCTTGGCCGGTTTTTATTATTAAGCGCGATCGTAAAATATGTCACTCGAACTATTCAAATTTCTCGTGAATAATTGCCACATAAATATCCCTTGCTTAACAATCTTCTTTTAAAATTAAGACAATGCATATGGAAATTAATACTTTTTTAGGGTTCCGTAGCCAAAATGGCAAAAACGGAACCCTTATAGTTTCTTCATGTCCAGCTGCCCGTCCGTCCGTCCGTATTTCACAGCCATTTTACTCGGAAACTATAAGACGTAAATAATATAAATCTTAATAAAAATTGGACACAAGGTGTATTTTGTATGCCGCTATTTAGTTATGTGGTTAAATCGCAGAAAAAAATATTTGCGCTATGGACATGTAACTAAAAAAAATCACTAAATATCAACCTTCGAAATTGCACATCAGTCGATAGGTATTTAATAATAACATCGAGGTTTCTTTGAACATTTTGTGATTAAGTGAATAAATAGTTTCAGAAATCGCTTCGAAAGTCAGAAAAATTGAATCCCCTTTGTAACTTTTGAACCGTAAGTTCAAAAAATATAAAAGAAAATTTAGAAGATGCGCCTTATCACATACTTTCTACAAAAATATTTTGAACATTATCGATTCAGTAATTTTTGAGTTATCTTCAAAAAACTTGTTCCAAAGGGATCAGATACGACCTTTTGGCATTAGTTTGGTTCATATTCCATTAAAGGTACGGAACCCTCCATTATGCGTGGTCCGACACGCACTTGACCAGTTTTTTTATAAATTCTCTAATAATAAAGTTTCATCTGTAACAGAATTTACAAACGGATGCAATTAAACAACCAGAGCTGCATCACATATCGTCATATAAGTAGGGCCTTTGTGGGTCGGCAAATATAGCGGGAATGCTAATAAACAGCGTTTTATGAGATTTTTTGCGTTAAGTTGCTGCGTGACTTCATTTCACACTCGGAGCTGTATCCTGAAAGGGCAATTTAATCTTATTATGTATATAAAATAGTCGTTTAATAATAACTTAGAAACAATGCACAATCTAGGCTCCTTGAAGGTCATTTTGAAATAAGGAACATTTTCAAGAGATATGTTTTTTTTTCTGGAAGTAAAAACGTATTTAATGTGACTTTAAATATCAAAATGTAATGGCACAATCAACAATCAATCAAAACATGAAACCTAACATATATATCAAATATAAAATAAAAAAATAAAAACATTAAATACATTATATTAAGCAAATAGGTTGAAAGAACTTTATATATATATACAATATATATAAAACAAAGTCGTGTCAGTTACTCAAGAATGACTGAAACAATTTTCAATGATTGGCACTGTTATATTTTATTAAGCAGATTATTGTATAACTATGCTCCCTCAACTATATAATTATACATAACCACAACGGCAATGTAACAGTAGTAAACTTCACTATCCCTAAAAAAATCGCATTTTAAATTCCTATCACATATTGGCCTATGCATATTTTGTTCGAATGTAAGTTACTAGCTGTTGACCGCGACTTCGTCTGAATTGAAATCATTTTCCCCCTTTTTTACCCGCTTAAGGAATGATTTTAAGGATAAAAACTATTTTATATCCTTCCCCAGAACTTTAAATACATATCTCCATATCTAGCTATCATATAGCATTTAGAAATAAGTTATTATTAATAAATCTTACACAGATCAACCTAGTCCTACAGTAAGCTCAATAAGGCTTATGTTGTGGGTACTAGGCGACGATATATATAATAGATAGATATAGATAAATACTTAAATACATAGAAAACATCCATAACTCAGGAACAAATATCCGTGATGAACACACAAATAAATGCCTATGGGCCTATAGAGCCTGAAATAAATAATTGAATTGAATTAAATCAGTTCAGCGGTTATTGATTCCCCCGAGAAACCAGCAGTGTCCACCCCCCCTTTTCATCCCCTTTAATAATGATTTCTGGGATAAAAACCACAATATTAAATTTCATTTATCATTTCAACAATCAGGCAGAAATACAAACACATGTAGCATTTATAATATTATTATGTATGGAGTTAATATGCTTAACCCTTTATTTCTTTTGTACCTATAGTAAACTTTTAATATCCCCTTCAATATTTTCGCATGAATAATCGGAGACTGACAAGCGGATATTGATTGAAAGGCGGCCAAACATTATGTCCTTTAATATTGCTTCCTATTTTGTTTCCGTGTATTGTATAACGGATACTCCGGATTTCATTATTGAATACAATGTACCAAAGAGTAACAAGTTAGCTTAGCACTCAGTACATGGATTAAAACCGATTTATTAGAAAACTAGCGACCACGTGATAAAAAACCGGCCAAGTGCGAGTCGGACTCGCGCACCGAGGGTTCCGTACAGACCTATAACAAGCAAAAGTTGTAGTATGTTTATTACTAATTTCAATTTAATACCTCTACGCGTTTACGAGGAAAAAGGTAGTACGTTTAAATAAAAATATAAAATTGTATGTTTTTACTAAAAATGTCTACTTTTCGTAATTTTTCCTTTGTCTGTGCTATATGAAGTTTCTTCGTGCCAAGTTTCAAGTTTCTGAGTTTACGGGAAGTACCCTTTAGGTTTTGAGTTTCTTGCGAGTACTCAGTTTCAAAATATGCGACTTAAATTGCTATTTCTTTTGATTGCGTTGATATAAAAGTTTGGTTTTGCTACATCTGAAAGGCCCTATAGCCCTGAGTATTTGACATGAATTTCAATTTAATACCTCCACGTGTTTCCGAGAAAAAAGGTAGTAAGTTTAAAATAAATAAAAAAAATTTTTTTGTATGATTATACTAAAAATGTCCACTTTTTGTAATTTTTCCATTGTTTATGCTATATGACGTTGCTTCGTGGCAAATTTCAAGTTTCTGAGTTCACGGGAAGTACCCCGTAGGTTTTGCGAGTGCCGAAAAGCTCTAAAATTTGCAGCATAAACGACTGTATCTTTTGATTGCGTTGGCTTTTAAGTTTGATTTTTTCACAGCTCCAATGGACAATAGACCTGAATATTTGATATAAATTTGAGCTTGATACCTCCACGCGTTCCTGAGAAAAATGGTCTTGACAGACAGACAGACAGACAGACAGACGGACAACAAAGTGATCCTATAAGGGTTCCGTTTTTTCCTTTCGAGGTACGGAACCCTAAAAATGGTTATTGTGGGTTATACCTAATGCTGAAACCACACTTCGCCTATGCGGACGAATATTCGTGTTGCGTCTCTTTCTTATTGTATAGAATAAGAAAGAGACGCAATGCGAATATTTGTCCGCATAGGCGAAGTGTGGTTTCACCATAAGAGATATGCATATACAATCGCGGACTTTTTCGTAGACCTTTTTAAGGTGTACAATACTGTACTACATTATTTTGATCTATCTCGTAGGGTTCAGCCAACGTTTGCAAGGTAAGCGTAAAAAATGTGTATACGACATCACATGAGAAACCTCTAAAGTTATCAGTGTTTCTCCACTATATTATGCATGTTTCATACATATAAACCTTCCTTTTGAATCACTTTATCTATTTAATAAAACCGCATCAAAATCCGTAGTTTTAAAGATCTAAGCATACATAGGGACAGACAGATAGCGGAAAGCGACTTTGTTTTATACTATGTAGTGACGGCGGGCCTATTAAATAAAAGCGATATTTTCCACAGAAACTGTAGATTGAGTGTACGAGTAAGTACTTAGCAGGAAATAATAAATTCCCGGACGCTGATTTACGCCGCATAGACCTTTAGATTAATTGGGAAGTTTTGGTTTTTGGTAATATTTCCTCGCATATGTATGTACATATCTTGACTTGAAAAGGAGTTGCCAGCCTCGTATCCATACATCTAATTACTTGGTTCACAATCTATTATTTCCAGCTTCTGTAGTAATGTATTATTTTCATATGTGTATTTGAAATCGTAAACCAACGGGATTACGCAGGTAATGTAAATTATTCAATAAACCGTTTATGTAACGACCATAATGCATGTTTTACTGATAATTATGAGTATTTACCCTACTACGATAACATGAATGCAAATCATATTAATCATATCTAGATATGGAGCGGGAGCGCAGGGCGTTGTCGGTCCGAGGCGGGATGCTGGCGCACAGGTTCGCACGCTGTAGTGCCCAAGTGAAGCTGACTTTATTTAGAGCTTACTGTCAAAGTTTCTATACGTGTGGCCTGTGGGCTAGTTTCAGGCTGAAGTCCTATAATACCCTGCGTATCCAATATAATACGTTTTCAGGATGCTGTTTGGGCTTCCTCGATTTTGCAGCGCCTCTGGGATGTTTACCGATGCCAGCATAGAGGACTTTTATGCCATAGTACGGAAGAAGACGGCGTCTGTGGTGACGCAGATGAGGGGGAGCTCAAATAGCATCCTGAGGATGATAGCAGGGAGGTGGGATTCGGACATTCTGCGCCGATACACCGACCTGCATGTGATACGACCTAAAATAAATAGATAAGTCATAGTTTTTAAGTTAACATTATTTTACTAATGTAGGTTTATAAGTGTAACTAACAATCTATGGATCTGAGGTATCTGAAAATAAATATTTTTTATTTTTATTTTTATTTTTATTTTTATTTTTATTTTTATTTTTATTTTTTATTTTTTATTTATTAATATGATATTTATACGGATGTTATTTGGCAATAAAATGTGTTTGAGGTTAGAGCTATTAACTTTGACCTGTTTTTAACATTAAAAGTATTTCTGTACTGTAAATGGGTATTTTGTGAGCTTTTTCACAAAAGTACTAACTTAATATAAAAAAGACGCAACTACAAAATGTTGGTTGGTTTGAACAACAAGTATGAATGTAAGTGTAATACATAGTAGCATCATTAAAGTATCGTTAGTATATATGTATATATTGAGATAATTATTACGAACCAACTGCAGATTCAAATTAATGAAAATAACGAATTTCAATTGAATACAAATTAATTTCTTCTTTTTCAAAACGTGAGATCAATTTACATTACTTGCGTTAATTCAATTTCTTTATGTTGCTTAAATAGAATAATTACACATTTTTCTCCTTTCAAATTGGGGGACAAGTCTTTTGTCAGACTTTTGGTAGCTAAGCCGCTCAATATTATATATACTTTTAGACAACAAAATCCTTTGAAACCGTACACACTTATCACGGCCACAAAGCTTGTCATTATCACCACATAATGAATGCGAAATGAAACTCTTTGAGGCCAGAAACAGCACGCAGAAAAAAAACTCAGCCAAGAGCGAGTCAGCCTCGACGTTATTGTAGGTATCGAAAAGTTGGATTCTCAAACTTTGACTTTTTCGTTGAAAAATATGGTCTCTATACATTGACAAAGGTCGCGATTAGTTTACCAACTGCAAATAGGTAAGTTTGTAATCACTTTTTTTGTGATGGAACAACAAATTAGAGGCTTTTGGGCTTTTCCTTCCTTTTTGGGTCAATAGCTACTCGTGGTAAACCAGTTCTGTCAAGCTGGTCTAAATTGACAGACATTCAGATGTACTCTTTGAGTAATAACAATGGAAAATCTCATAACAAACAAACATTTATAGTATCTTCTTGCTTTCATGATTCTAGATCTATGGGAAGTGCCCTATAGATTTTGTTTCTCCTAAGAAGTGCTATACTTAAAGTACTCAATTTTTTCAGCTTTAAGAGGCCGTATACATAATTATTTGATGTTAGATAAGTTCAACTTGATACCTACACGCGTTCTTGGGAAAAAGGTTTTTGACAGACAGACGGACATCAAAGTGATCCTATAAGGGTTCCGTTTTCTCCTTTTGAGGTACGGAACCCTAAAAAGTTACCATATCCGCTTGGAAAGACTCAAGTTGTCCTTTAATAAGTGTGTGGAATGTTGCGTTTTATCTTCTAGACTAAAAAGTAATTTGGGTACAAAATTTGACATGTTTTTCGTGCGTTAGCTTGTTGCTCATAAAATTAAATCTAAATAGTCGGTTTTGCCTTTCGGGTCACAGGCAAAACGAACTATCTGCCAATAAAATTAAATCCAAATAGTCTGTGCCTTTAACCCGGCGAAATATTGAATAGCATTTATTTTCATTACATCTATATTTTTTTACAGCTTGTATTTTTTTTCATATTGGTGTGGTGAAAAATGTTATATTGTATTACACTTGGCAGTAAAGTTTGTTCAACCTCTCGTGCCTTGAGGCCTTCGCCAACTAAAGATTCCACTTTTTGAACAACTCGCTACGCTCTTGGCTCAATTTTTGAATATTTCACTGGCTCAGGTCTCGACATAAGCACGAGACGTTAAACAACAACTTGCTCCCTTGCTCCCTTGTATAATAAATAAATTATGCTCAATTTCTATAACTTATCACCTTATAATATAATGCTATCCGGATAGCGTCATTTGGTGTATTCGAGTATTATATTTAATATGTGCGTTACTTACGAACATATTCTGTCCACTTACATAGGTGTTTATGATGTACTAGCTACGTAGCAACTCTACGACTTCTATGGTTTTTATGTTTAGGAGACAGATAACATTGCTGGTAGACTAATTCAATTATGTGGAGATAACATTTTGATAGACGTACTTACCTAGTTCTTATGAGATTGTGACTTGTGACGCTGCTGAAACATTTTTTTTCTTAAACATGCTATGAAATATTGTCGTTACATTCCTCATAAAGATTCAGACGACGTATCCTGTGTTGGATCAAGCAACTTGGCGGCATTGTATAAGGATTTCATACAACTTTTCAGGCCAAAGCCTGCAAAGTAACCTTGGCGTTAAAGATGGCGGCAGATTTTACGAAAAAATATTTTTCATATTTATATCGTCATAGAATAGTTATCGACGTTGTCGTATCTGAAGTGAGACTAATAATATAATTCTTTATGAACCGATCTTATACTTTAATTATTTAAAACAAAAACATTTTATTGCATATCTGAGAAAAGCACTATACATACTCGTAAGTACCTCTACGTGAAAACAGATTCCCGGCCTCACAATCCCTGGTTTTCTGGCCTCTAATGTAGTGTACTATTAGTTCAGAACGAGTATTTACTTGTTTTCGGGCGCTGAACTCACGCAAATCGCTAGGCGCAAAACCCCGATTAAAAAATGCACTGTATTATAACAGCAGTTTTATATTTCGTTTTTAGAAAAGCAACCTAATAATATTCTGGAAATTGTACACTGGAAATTTATCAAAAATCATCTAACAAGTAAAAGCTGCTGTATTTTTCCTGTTTGCGATTAGTGCCTTTATTATTCGCTTTTATTTTTCAATATTTGTAAATAATATATATTATGTTCACATTTTTAGGGTTCCGTAGCCAAAATGGCAAAAATGGAACCCTTATAGTTTCGTCATGCGTCCGTCCGTATGTCACAGTTTACTCGGAAACTGTAAGACGTATCTTAATAAAATTTTGGCATAAGGTGTATTTTGTATGCCGCTATTTAGTTATGTAGTTAAATTGCTGATACGATACCACAGTAGTTACGTCAAGTGAAGTGGAAATGGCGGCTCTTCTGAAGAGAATTGAAGAAGAAAGCTCTAAGTTAGGTCTCAAGATTAACCATTCCAAGACCAAAGTAATGGTAGTGGACAGGGCAAACAGACTACCGCACTTACTGACGCACTCAGCGAGTATGAAAAAGTCACCCAGTTTGTATATCTTGGGTCGTTGATAACCAATATCGGTGGTTGGGCCGACGAGATAAGCCGCAGTGCTGGCATGGCTAAGAGTGCAATGTCTAATCTGGACAGGATTTGGAGGAACAGAGGTAATTCGTCGCTCAACTAAGGTACGCTTGGTAAAAGCTCTAGTCTTCTCGATATTTCTGTACGGTGCCGAAACGTGGAGTCTGAAAATCTGCGAGAAGGCTAAAATTGACGCTTTTGAGATGTGGTGTTGGCGAAGACTGCTGCGTATACCCTGGACAGCTAGAAGAACTAACATCTCCATCTTAAGAGAGCTCAATATTCCCACACGACTTTCCAAAATATGCCAGGAGCGTGCCCTTAGGTTCTTCGGCCATATTATGCGGTCTAGTACTAACACATGAGGTTGAGAAACACATTGTTCTGGGCCGTATGAATGGCAAACGTGCTCGCGGTGGGGCACGGATGAGATGGTCGAACGCCGCAAAAAGGTCGGCTGGTGGCAGCCTGAACCGTGCAGTCCACATGGCCTATGACCGCACATTATGGAAGCAAGCTACATGTGGTCGCGATCCTCAGCAGTGAGGGAACGAGGAAGAAGAAGAAATTGCTGACAAAAAATTTTTAGTGGGGGCGCTCCATACATGTAATAAATTTCATTTTTTTTTTACCAAATATTAATAACACATCAATCGATAAGTCTTTAAAAATAACATAGAGGTTTCTTTGAACATTTTGTGATTAAGTAAATATTTTCAGAAAGAATCTCTTCGAAAGACAGAAAAATTGTGTGTTAAAAAAATTCGAGAAGATGCGCCTTTTTACGAGTACATTCTACAAAAATTGTTTTGAACAGTATCAGTTCAGCCGTTTTCGAGTTATCTTCGAAAAACTTCTTCCATAGGCCTCAGATACGACCTTTTGGTATTAGTTTGGTTCTTATTCCATTGAAGGAACGGAACCCTCCATCCTCCATTATGCGTGGTCCGACACGGACCGCTTTAAAAAAAAATAAGTATGTCTTTTCTGGTGAACGTTTGTTGGCCACGTGTCAGACTAGTAAAGAAATTGAAATCTGCTACATTACAGACTTAATTAGGAATTAGGAATAAAAATACCCCGACACGAAAATAAAGAAACCTTTGAAGCAGGTAATCCTACTTTAAAAATACTCAAACTTCAAGTAGGTATCTTCGGTGTCTCTCAGTAAACAATACTGTAACCGTAAAATAAACAGTCTAAGGATTAAACTCGTATCCATCAAATCGATACTCAATTCTCCTCTCCAAACGAGTTTTGAAGTAGTTTCATTTCAAAGACTAAGCACAATAAAATTACCATCCGAGCAAATTCCAAAATACCACGTGCATTGGTGTTTGATGTCACAAAGGCCGGTGAAACACACGGCAAAGTTTGTTGCGCTGGCCCGCTCACTGTGACAAGTTTCTACTTGAATGGACGGCACAAAGAGCACAATTGACGTGAAACTGAGTTTAGAAAGAAATGCAAGTACCTATGTGATATGTTGGCATTTTAGGTGTTTTCGCTTTGGCGTCTTTTTCTTTGATACAAAACATCGACTGACAAAGTACAAACAATACGTAAGTCTGACTGATAAATGGACGGTTCAAAGAGCACAATGGGGCGTCAGACTGAGGTTAGAAAGAAATGCAGTTAGAATGTTAGGTGTTTTCGCCATGACGTCGTATTCCTTGATACAGAACATCGACTGACCAAGACAAATAATACGTTATACTTGGAAGTAACACAACAATATCACTTATTTATTACCAGGTACAGTGACATGAGAATTTTCAGTCGATTTCAGGATTTTAAAAATTTTGAAAAAATATATTAAGCTTAATAAAAATCTTTTCGACGGCTTTTTCTAAACGATTTCGTGCATCAGTTCAAAAATATCAGATAAAACGTACCTCGTTTTTTTCTAAAATATTTGCTGGTATGTTTTTCAAAGTTATTTAGCACTCTGAGTGGTTTTCTCAAGAGTCGATGAAACTGGGGTTAGCTTTATCTAAAGCCGTTTTGATAACGTAAGATGTATGGTGAGATGGAATCTTTTAAGGACCCGCTAGTGGTACTTCGGGGTGAAGCGTTTTACTTTATTTTAAGGGTTTTGTTACTATGAAAACTAAGTTGTTCCTGGTATTTTACTTAAATAAAGAATACGTTGCTTTACAGCAGTTTAATTTTAAATTGAAATTACCCTGGTGACAATCCTCCATAAGCTTGTCATAAGACGGAAAATATATTAAAAACTTAAGGCTTCTTATTCCCTAAAAGGTGAAAACCCCTATAAATGAAAAAAAACCCGCATAAAATGCTACTTATAAGATAGTACTGAAGTACCCAAAATTAAAAAAAGTGTGATTTATAGGTCAATTTTAAAAATTCATACTAAATTAATGTATGTATTGTTTAAACGTATCTCTGCATATATATGTAGCCTTAGTATAACATTAAGTTAGTCGCAATTACACCTGCATCAAAGAAACATGTCTTTTTCTGTGACCCTAATCCTACATACAAAACTGAGCGTTTATCGAAGGAACATACGGTCCTAAATCGAACCGGATTAAGTACGGGAGCGATGCAGGCGGCCAGCCGGCGAATACAATAGGAGCGCATTCCTTAAGAGATAAGCGGAGTTGTTTACGTCGTTTGGTGCAAATTTAAGTTACGTTAAATAATTATTGATTTATAATGAAGAGTGAAGTGATTTCAACTGTGACTTACAAACTTTTCTGCGTGATTGTAACTTTTGTGCCTTGACTACTTGACTTTGATACGTCGTAACAATTACTGTGAAGAGTTAAGTGTAAAAAAATACTACAATGCCTCCAATAACTGCCGAACAAACCCAATTAATTACCAAGTTAGAAGATGTCGCCGGCATGATACAAAAAATATAAAGCAAACACAAGCAAATATAAAGAAGTGCCCAAAACAAAGACTAACCGAGGGTTATGTTAAACAAAGGATAAAAATGCTTGAGGATTATTGGAATATGTTTCAACAAGCACACAATAATCTTATGCATTGCACACCGCGCGAACAACGAGGAGATATCAAGTATTTTCTTAATGAAGATTACTATACCGTAGAGGACCTGTATCTCTGTTTACAAGCCGACTTAACCGATTTATTGAGTAAGTGGGAGTCTGATAAAAAATCACTGGAGTTGTCTAGCATGTCAACGTCGTTACACGATGGGCCATTACCGTTCGTAAATCTACCAAAAATTCAATTGCCAACCTTCTCAGGGAAATATGAAGATTGGCCTACGTATCAAGATTTATTCACAGCCCTCGTGCACAACACAAAATTAACAAGTGTACAAAAACTACACTATTTAAAAACAAGTGTATCTGGTGAAGCTGAAACGTTATTGCGGCACATACAAATAACAGAAAGTAATTATACGCAGGCATGGGAGGTACTTAGAAACCGCTTCGGCAATAAGAAGATGATTGTTAATTCAGTATTAAAGAAATTGTTTGGACAAAAGAAAATTCAAACCCAGTCAGCGAATCAAATAAAAACTTTGCTTGATACTACTATGGAATGCATAAACAGTTTAAACAATTTAAACATAAATACGGACTCTTGGGATCCAGTAATTATTTTTCTCGTCGGGCAGAAGTTGGACGCAGAGTCAGTTAAAGACTGGGAACAATCTGTACATACAGACAATTCGGAGGACATGCCTAAGTGGTAAGATTTAAAGAAGATTCTGGGGCTAAGTTTCGTACGCTGGAAATGGCTGCAGCAGTGGTGGCACCTACACGAGAAAAGTCACAAACTTACCGAACCTTTCATATTGCGGAGCAAGACGAAGATGAAGAAACTTTAGTTCAATGTGCACACGCTAGCGTAGCTTCACAACCCACCTGTACCTTTTGTAAAGGCGACCACTACATATTTAACTGCAAGGAATTTACTAAACAGTCAGTGGCAGACAGACAGGATTTTGCAAGAAAGAGCCGCTTGTGTTACAATTGTCTTGTTCCATACCATAGTGTCATTCAATGCAGACAAAAGACATCGTGCCGCATTTGCAGAAAAAAGCATCATTCCCTACTGCATCAAGTGAAAGAATCCAATGAAGACGAAGTTACACAACCAAAATCACAACAGGAATCTGACACAAAACTCGTAACCTTGCACGTTTCTAGACAACAACCTGGTCGGAAAATGTTACTGGCCACAGCGCTAGTAGAGGTCAAATCGAGCGATGGTGATACACACGTGCTTCGAGCTCTAATCGACCCGTGTTCAGAGGCTTCATTTGTATCAGAAAGAGTGGTACAACTGCTGGGTTTGACAAGAACCAATATCAATGGGGTCGTTTTTGGACTGGAAGAAAGTGCACCAGTAAATATCAAGTACTTAGTAGACATTAACGTCGCATCAAGATACGAAAACAAGCAGAATGTTCTAGTTTCGGCTTACGTTTTAAAGTCGGTATCCACATATGCACCCTCAAAACAAGTCTCAATAGATTCTCACGACATTGAAACTTTGGAATTGGCTGATCCTGACTATTACACTTCCCGGAAGGTAGATATGTTACTCGGCGCCGATATATATTGTCAAATTATTCAAGAAGGGTTAGTAAAAATGAAGAATGGAATAGTGGCCCAGAAAACTACATTAGGATGGATACTAACAGGTCGAAAACAAATAGAGGTACACAGCGACCAACACAACGTGACTACATTACACATAACCAGGATGGTGGCTGAAGACAACGATTTACTACGAAAGTTTGGGAGATAGAGACAAATGTTTACACAAAGAAAAAGATCATGACAAAAGAAGAAGAACAGTGTGAAGAGATATACAAACAAACAACTACAAGAGATGAAAGCGGAAAATACACAATACACTTACCATTGAAGCAAAGCGTTAAAGAAACAGTGGATATATGTGGAGATACAAAACAACAAGCTATAAATCGGTTTAAGAGTCTAGAAAGAAAATTTGGAAAAGACAATAAGTTGAAAATGGAATACACAAACGTCATAAATGAGTATAAGGACATGGGTCACTTGCGACGATCGTTACATCAAGACAATGATAAAGCACTGTACCTTGCTCACCTTGCTGTAATTCGAGAGGATAAAGACACGAGTAAGGTACGAGTAGTCTATGATGCTTCTGCTAAGGGCTCTCACGGTCATTCTCTCAATGACACCATGATGGTTGGACCGGTTTTACAACCCGATCTTCGGAGCCTAATAGTAGCTTAGCGAAAACATAAAAGTTGCGTTGTAGGAGACATCGTGAAGATGTATAGAATGATAAATATGGCGAAAGAGCACACAAGTCTGCAACGAATTCTCTGGCGAGATAGACCTGAAAATGAGTTCGAAAGCTATGATTTAACAACTGTGACTTTTGGTACTGCTGCAGCGCCATTCTTAGCGGTCCGTACATTACACCAACTAGCCGACGATGAAGCACACGAATTTCCAGGAACTGCGCCTATCATAAAGAAATCGTTTTGCATGGATGATTTAATGATTGGAAATGAAAGCGTAGAAGAAACCAAGAAAATGTGTCAAGAGATCAAAGAAATATTGAGAAGAGGAGGGTTTCAAATGCAGAAATGGTCTAGCAATTCAGATGAAGTTTTAGACTTTTTGAAAGAAGATAGTACGAGAGATACTATGGAAATAAAAATGGACAAGATAATAAAGATACTTGGTTTAACATGGAATAGACAAGACGACACATTTGAGATTACAGTAAACTTACCTGAGATGAGACGTCCTATAACCAAGAGGTCTATACTATCTGACGTTGCTCGCCTATTCGACCCATTTGGGTGGCTAGCGCCTGTTATTATAACTGCTAAAGTTCTAATTCAGAAATTATGGTTGAGTCACTTGGGTTGGGATGATGAATTATCATCAGACTTGATAGATGAGTGGATAAATTACAGAGAAGAATTGACACATTTACAAAACGTTAAAGTTCCCCGTTGGTTAAACATGACACAAAGTGACGATCATGTGGAGTTGCATGGGTTTTCGGATGCATCTATTCAAGCTTATGCAGCCGTGACGTACCTCAGAGTTGTTAGAGATGGTAAAGTACACGTCTCGATGGTTGCATCACGAACTAAAGTTGCACCCTTAAAGCAACTGTTCCAAAATTAGAGCTTTGTGCTGCAGCCTTATTAGCGGAACTGGTTAATGATATCGCGGAACTCCTGAAGATTCCCAAAAATAAAATATTTGTTTGGACTGATTCAATGGTCGTACTTGCCTGGCTTCAATCTCAGCCTAACCGCTGGAAGACATTTGTGGCGAATAGGATAGCAGAAATTACACGATTGGTAGATAATGATCATTGGAGACATGTGCAATCTGCTGAAAACCCCGCGGACATAGCAACACGAGGAACTAAAGCGCAAGACCTAGCTACACAAAGTATCTGGTGGAGCGGGCCAGAATGGCTTAAAGTAGACTCATTAAGATACGATAAAACAGAAATTGCACAAACAGAATTAGAATCAAAAATAATACATCACGTAATTGTAGGCGAAAACCCAACATGGGAGAGATTTTCAACTATGTCGAGAATGAAGAGAGTGCTAGCCTATTGTAGAAGGATGTTAACTGATGGGAAGACAGAACTAAAAGAAAGTACAAACAAACACTTAACGGCTAAAGAAATGGGGAAAGTAGAAGAAGATTGCATAAAGTTCTATCAAAATTTAGTATATGAGAAAGAAATAGGAGATTTGAAAAAAGATGGAAGAGTTATGAAAAGAAGTTCTTTAATCACACTTGCACCATTCTTAGATGAGAAAGGTTTGTTAAGAGTGGGGGGACGGCTTCAAAATGCCTCTTTGTCCGATGAGACAAAGCACCCAATCATTATTCCATCCAACCAACATATTACTAAATTAATTGTTAACGAGGCCCATACTAGAACACTTCATGGTTGGAATCAGCTCATGATGACTTACGTGAAAATCAAATATTGGGTTATCGGCTTAAAGTCATCCGTTCGAAAATGCATTCACAATTGTAAAACCTGTATTATAGACAAAGCTAAAGTCAAGAATCAGTTCATGGGCCTGCTGCCACTGCCAACAGTCCGAGTTAACCAAAATCGACCCTTTATAAATAGTGGCGTTGACTACGCTGGACCCATTTCAATAAGAACCTCTAAAGGCCGAGGCCACCATGCAACTAAGGGTTACATTTGTTTGTTCGTATGCATGGCTACGAAAGCTATTCATCTGGAGGCTGTTTCAGATCTAACTTCTCAAGCTTTCATAGCTGCGATTTGTTGCACGCAGAGGCCATTGTAAAGACATTTGGAGCGATAATGGTACAAACTTTACTGGCTCTGCTAAAGAGTTGAATATCTCTTCGAATCCGGAAAAAAAAATTTAGCCAGTGAAGTGGCAGAACTACTGGCTACTGAAGGGACAACGTGGCACTTCATTCCTCCAAGTATGCCTTCATATGGAGGCTTGTGGGAGGCTGGAGTTCAGTCTGCTAAACGACATTTAGCCAGAGTAAATAAAGACACTAAGCTGACGTACGAAGAAATGGCAAGCTTACTGGCTCAAATAGAAGCTTGTCTAAATTCTCGTCCTCTTTGTGAAATACACAGTTCTAGTGGGATCCCTCTGACGCCAGGACATTTCCTAGTGGGTGAACCATTGGTCAGCGTCCCAGACTTAGATTACGAGCACAAAAATATGAATATGCTAACTCGATGGCAATTAGTGCAGAAGATGACACAAAATTTCGGGCGCAAGTGGCAAACCGAATATCTTAACACATTACAACAAAGATATAAGTGGCAAGTTGCCGTACCAGCACCCTGTATTGGAGATTTAGTAATAATTAAGGATGAAGTAACGCCACCTACTAAATGGTTACTGGGAAGAGTTAAATATCTCCATCCTGGAGCAGACAATCTGGTGAGAGTGGTAACAGTACAGTGCAAAGGAGACCACCAGCTCAAAAGGCCTTTGTCTAAATTAATATTACTCCCTAAAACCAATGAGTAACATTTAACCAAATTAAGTGAAGTGTATAGTGAAGTGAGTGATGCGATTTTGCATGCTTCTTGTTCATTAATTGTTTAAATTTATTAAAAACTGTTAGTTTTGGTCGCCGGTATGTTTAAACGTATCTATGCATATATATGTAGCCTTAGTATAACATTTAGTTAGTCGCAATTACACCTGCATCAAAGAAACATGTCTTTTTCTGTGACCCTAATCCTACATACAAAACTGAGCGTTAATCGAAGGAACATTAATGTTTTTTTTATTATCGTGATAGTAAAATAGTTTAACTTTGCTACGGTAATATTTAAAGGGCAAAATATTTATAGGGTTTTCGAAGAAAAAATTAAATGTAAACGTGTTTTCATAAAAAAACTGGCATATAATCAGAAGGTATTTTGTCTATTATCCAAGATGAATCTTCGGTTTTTACTTCATTGGCCATCTGAGACATGATATACTCAATTGAAGTTTATTCAAAATTAATAAGAAATATTACCCTTTTTTGCGTAATTTGAAAATGAACGGTACATCTAGCAGGAAAATCTGGAAAACCTTCCAAGACAGCCAATTTTTTTCATATTTTACTGATTTAAATGTAATATTTGCTCCATTGGCCGTCTAGATAAAGAAATTAACTATGATATGCATTAATATGTAGTTGATTTAAAAAAACTAAAGAATTTTCGCCATAGCCTTCGAAGAAATGAAGCATTTTGTGAAATTGGCGCAACTATATCATACAAATAGTTATACATATTTAAAGTTTCAACACTACTTGAAACAAAATAGAGTCGTCCTGACATCTTTCTAGCTATGTTGTAAGTCATTTCCATAGCGTTGTAACACTAGAAAGTCTTCATCCAACAACAATTTGAGCGAATTCATTCAGCCATGGAAAACAAAAGCAAGACGTTCTATTTTCTGGAACGTTTTTTGTTCTTAGATAAATGTAAAACCTTTCAGATCAGCAGAGGACTGCTAGTGTATCAAGAACTGGTACGGAATTTAAGACCTATAATTTGTTTTAACTTTTGCCTGCAATGCATCTCCGTTACTACTATGGGTGATGTCTTATCAATATCAAATCGAGCTCGAAGGTTCAATGTTGCTCATGAAACACTAGACCTCATGACTAATGGAATAGTTTTAAGACAAACCTTTATTGCAACAGTCAGAAAATATCCACTGCATTTTTTCATAGAAAAAAAGTTGTTATGTCAGTCTAACAATAAAAATGTACTTCTCAAATTATACTGTAGGTAAAGCAAAGTTGTAAAAAACCTACTCAGTATTGTAAAACGGGTGAACATTAAAAACAATTGTAGATGCTGAAACCACAGTTCCAGTTCTAATTCTTCCTCGACTGCTCAAAGGTTGACAGGAAGAGATCCCTTAAGGGATAAGTCCGCCTTTGTACAAATATTGTGTATTTTTCGTTGTTGTACAATAAAGTATTATACTACTACTACGGGTACTACAAAGTAACCATTTCAAGGTGAACACTTAGAGTTTCGTACAAATGAACACAAAACGAAGCCTTTGTCACAAGTTGCTTGCCTTCAGGTACGAATTTAGAGAGCTCGGCAATCTTATGTGAATCCAATCCGGGCCCGAAGTGCAAGACAGATGTGCATACAAATCGCACGGAACGTTTTGTCTTAAATTACAGAAGACAATGTAAATTTACATTTCCCAGCCGAATCGAACTTCGATTCGATATCTTACAGCTATGACAACGTGTGGATGAATTGCTTGAGTGGAAGCTTCTAGCTAAATTGTTTTGATTTATTTTAGTGTTTAGGTGAGTTGTTTATTTTGTTATTTTCTCATAAAAAGGAAACTCTTAAGAAAGATTAAGATAAAATTAATTCTTGATAATAAATAATTGATTCCAAAATAAATTTTATATGCTTTGCAGAGCCATATTTGGTGAATTTAATATCTGATGCCTCATGCAACTCACTTCGTTGGTCGTTTTTACTATGCATAGCGATGTAACTTTTGGTTGACGCATTACTGGAGCTGGCCACGTCAGATATGACAATAATGAGAACAAGAAAATCCGTCTGGTTAGATTGCTATACTATCCTTATTGCTAGATCCGGTCATCTGTCAGCTTTTAATGGGTGGAGGTCAGAATGATAGACAAACAAATTATTTGAATTGGAAAATAGTAATGCCAAAATAGGTAAAAACTGACGAAGTTGTCTCAGTTATAGAGGACAGGGCCTATATTTGAGCATTAGAACATAAATCATTGTATATTATTACGGAAACAAAAACAGTAAACGGCGACAAACTATGAATTACATTATACGTCGTTTGGCATACTTTACCCCAACAGGAACTTTTGGCATTGATATAATCTAATTATTTATATATTTTTTCATAATATTGCATCAAACCCAGAACTCTGGGATTGGTTTTCTTGAAGTGGTTTGCATTCTTTGACCGCCACTATTTTACAGCTGCCAGATGTCCACATCTAGAAATAAGCATAGTATACTCGTATAGCACACTTACTAGAGGGGTTTCGTTGCTCCCATTATTGTGTCATATCTGACGTGGCTATGTCTCCACCTATAAGGAAAACGGAGTTACGAGCGCAACTGATACATATATTAAATCATTAGGATGGGCAAAGTCAACATAAACTCTGATTAAAATTAGCGAACGGTGGAATTCGAAATTTCGTTATCTCTCTCTATTTTGCTCTTGCATATACGAAAGATAGTGATGCAAACAACAGACGATCGAACGAACGAAGTGGTTCGCGATTAAAAGCTAGGTTATACTTACAGACCCATCAATATAGTATTTTTCACCTCGCTAGCTCGGATAGCCCTTTTTATTCTTCGAAAACACATAGCAAAACTGCATTTTATTCACAAGAGTGCATAGAATATTTGAAATTCGAATGTATAATTAGTAACTTTTTTGAACATAATAACATGTAAAGGCTACCCCAGACAGGACAATGGTCGCCCATCTGATCGAATCAGGTTCTGTGGACGCAAAAATGTATTGTAATGTAATTGTATTCAGTTAAAAATAAACGCTGATTTTACATATTCCAGTTGTTTTTCTTGTATCTATGTAGTATTTTCCTCGCTTTAGTGAGGTGAAAAGATTTATGTTACACACGGCTGCAAAGTTAAGTTTTACGTCTCGTGTGTTGCGACACTCGCTACGCCCAGGATTCTATTTTTGAACTACTAGCTTCGCTTAGGTTATAACTTTTATACAATCGTGACATAATAAAGAGGTTTTCAGTCGAGTGCCGTGTTTATGTAATATAATATTTTAGTAATTAGAAAAATTGATTAAGACGTTTACGAAAAAACAGCGCCAAATTCTCTCCTTATTACTAATGTTGTCAAACTTTAAAGACACATCCGAAGTAAATTACCGAAACACTCTTAACAAAAACATCCTCCATTAGCTCATTGTATTCAAGTTCGCCAGAAGTTTCCCTGAAAAGAATTCGGGATTCGCCCCTTAATAGCCGGAATAAATTTGATAAAACTCGAGACGGGGCTACAAAGTACAAACTAGTTTATTTGGTAGTGAAAAATGTTCGTAGAAACTAATATCCTAGCGGAACCCTTTAAAAAGTTTGCGGGATGAAAAACTTGGAGCATCGTGTTTGGTAACTAGTCAGTTGAATATGCTTCAATAACTATATTTACTACCTCTACTTTGCCTGCGTCGAATTCCCATTTATGGTAAAATCTCTCCTATACCCCATTAGGTACTCGTCGATTTCTGAAGTTCCGGGGTTTTGAATTACTCTTTTGTATCAGTAAACCTTACCGTTATGTTTTATCTTGTGATGAACTGGCTAAACTAGAGAGTGAATGTCGAAGTTTAGGTACGAGTACCTGAGTTTTAGTGTTAGGTTTTACTGAATGGTATTCGATTCGACCAATATATTGCGACTCAAAGTTAGTAGAGAGCCAGAGGTCTCCATTCAATACCTCGAGAGACTCAGAATATAATGTGCACGTCTTGGGAAATATACTGAGTAAAACCATCGAGAGGAAACTCAGAGAAATAAAGGAAATAATAATGTAGAGAAAAAACCGGCCAAGTGCGAGTCGGACTCGCGCACCGAGGGTTCCGTACAAACCTGTAGGTATATAATTAAAAGTTCACCCATTGCATTGACATAGAAAATTGAATTTGTTACAGCTTAAAGGTATTATAAACCTGAGTATTTGATATGAATTTCAATTTAATATCTGTACGCGTTTACGAGAAAAAAGGTAGTAACTTTAAAATTTAAAAAAATATTTTTTGTATGATTTTACTAAAAATGTCTACTTTTCGTAATTTTTCCTTTGTCTGTGCTATATGAAGTTTCTTCTTGCCAAGTTACAAGTTTCTGAGTTTACGGGAAGTACCCTTTAGGTTTAGAGTTTCTTGCGAGTACTCAGTTTCAAAATATGCGACTTAAATTGCTATTTCTTTTGATTGCGTTGACATAAAAGTTTGGTTTTGCTTACCTCCACGCGTTTACGAGGAAAAAGGTAGTAAGTTTAAAATTAAAAAAAAATGTTTTTGTATGATTTTACTAAAAATGTCTACTTTTTGTAATTTTTCCATTGTCTATGCTTAATGACATTGCTTCACGCCAAATTTCAAGTTTCTGAATTCACGGGAAGTACCCCGTAGGTTTTGCGAGTGCCGAAAAACTCTAAAATTTGCAGCATAAACGACTGTATCTTTTGATTGCGTTGGCTTTTAAGCTTGATTTTTTTCACAGCTCTGAGGGACAATAGACCTGAGTATTTGATATAAATTTCAGCTTGATACCTCCACGCGTTCCTGAGAAAAATGGTCTTGACAGACAGACAGGCAGACAGACAGACAGACAGACAGACCTATAACCTATAAGGGTTCCATTTTTTCCTTCCGAGGTACGGTACCCTAAAAAGAAGTACTATAAGTTCGGGAGCTAAATGTCGAATTTGAGGTGTGTTATGTCAGTTTATTTTTTATTTTTAGTGTCACATGTGGCGCAAATGACAACCTAAACATCCCAGCCACTTAATGCAATCATATTTTAATATATATTTCATTTTTTGCAGGTAAAAACACGTCCTTAGCCGATTACTACAATAGGCCATTCTTCAATCCTCAACAATTGGGTAAAATATTCCTTATCATCCTAAACACTTAAATTCATTTTGTCATTAGCGAGTCCGAATGGAGGGAATGTATTCCTATTGCTCATAAAGTATTGCGGGATGTCTGACTCTTCTTAACCATTATATTTGAGGCACGAAACATGTTTGTAATCTTAGATCACACTCTTACTGGTCTTCGTGCCAGCTAACGCTCGCTTTTGTTGAAATACGATTAGAATAGCAGCTGGTTAATCAAGTATTCACGACACGGCCAAAAAAAGCCATAAATTTTATTCAAACCCTTTCGGAGGTCCGGTCAATTTGGTTGACAACTTCCTTTAGATCCTATTACATTTTCAAGTTGCTGCTACTTTAAACTTTGTGTCGTTAGCTTAAGGTTTTATTTAGATTAATATAATTGGGTGAGATACGGCGTGGCGTGGATTGTTCTTGCCTTTTCTTATTTCGAAAGGCGGAATATTCGTTGTACATTTTCAGTGTTTCTTATGATAATTATCCTTTTTTGCAATTTTATATAAATAAGATGAAAATTCCCATGGTCTTTTTTATTTATTCCAAGGACAGAATTTGTTTTACAAAGTTATACACTTGAGAAATAAACCTAAGGTAAGCTCAGGAATATACCCTTGAAATTACCTGAAATAAAATAAAACACGATGTATAAATAGTTAGAAGATATACAACTCAGAAGGATTTAGAAGAAACAGATTTTGAATTCATGCCAAATTTAGTCTTTCAAAATGACTCTACTTGAAAATTGAGATGTCGATATAACGTGAAATTGTATTCTCTACAACTTTTATTATATAGGTTTTTCAACAGGAGTCATCTGTTTCAAAGATATGTGGTATGGAAGTCAAAATACGAGTTTTTCAATTAAATGAGATATTTTCCCAGTTTATAACTTTTGATTTCGGCTGTACCGCTGAACCGAATAATAAGTTAAGTTATTCACTCGACGCAGAATTTAACCGTCTTTAATATTGTTATACATGACATTTTCCGTCGGACGTACTGTTTTCGAGCTACAAGCAAAAACCTGACAAAGAGCAAAAATTTCGCTAAAAAGTTATGCACACCTCTTGGGATTGGGCAAACTCGGATTACATGCATTTAGGACCACATGAAGGTATTAAAGCGATTTCCAGCCTGCTGGGAATTAATTCTTCGAAAAAATCTAATTTTCTTGGCCTATAAGCGGATGATATGTTTAGAATAATCTTGGCGTACTCTTGTTATCAACCGACTTCCAAGATTTCGAAGGAAGGTTCTCAATTCGTCGAGATGATTGTTTTTTTTTTATTTATTGTTCACCGATTATTCGAAGACGGCTAGACCGATTTGAGAAAATCTTTTTTTGCTTGAAAGATATACTTTACTGTTGGTCCCTTTGTCATCAGGTCAGGATCTGATGATGGGATCCTGGAGAAACGAGGGAACTCTTCAACTATTATAAGCATAGTGATTTGAGTTTTTTTACAGTAGCTCGAGCATTTGCTTTTGGAAAAGTGGAGGCTAAGTGAAGTCGATACTTTTTCATGTAAAATTATTTTAACAATAAGGTCGTATCAATATTTGTATTTCCGCTGCTGACTGTACGAGTAGTTGCTCTATAAGTTGTAGTGCAAGTGCAATAGCTTAACTTGCTGTGATCGAGTTGCATGTACCATGTAAGTCTTAAATTTCAATTTTGTAGCAACTTTGCAGAGGGAAACTCTGGAAGTCAAGCAAGTTGTTACTAAAACTTGTAATGTACGTTAACCGTTAATAATTACGCGATAGAAGTGAGTTAAAGCTGACGGCTGTTAAAGTGTTATTCATATTGGGTGTAGACTAAGCTCATAATTTTATTCATAAAGATATAAGATTATAGCAACATTATACTGTAACAGAAGAATGTATCATTCAAAAATTCTAATATACTTATTAGTACAGGGTTTGAACCCAAGATCTTCGGATTAAAGACAGGTCTTTGCTACGTCGTGCTAAAAAATAATGACATACCTCATCTCGAACAAGAAATAATTTCCATTCAATAAAGAATTACAGAATGGTAGCCTGTAGCGGTAAGATGTATGACTTTCAATCTCGAGGTCTTGGGTTCCAACCCCGGCTCGTATCAATGAGTTTTTCTGAGCTTTTCGGTAACCATTACGCAAAAAATAATACGGCTTTTTTTTTTTTTATACTACGACGGTGGCAAACAAGCTTACGGCCTGCCTGATGGTAAGCAGCTACCGTAACCTATGAACGCCTGTAACTCCACAGGAGTCACATGCGCGTTGCCGACCCTTTACAAAAAGGAGGATTCACTGTGTTGACGGCTAAAGGAACAAGAGGGTCCCTCATTGTCAACACACTGGGTCCTCTTTGAGCTCTTTGGCAACCTTACTCACCAGCAGGAACACAACACTATGAGTAGGGTCTAGTGCTATTTGGCTGTGGTTTTCTGTAAGGTGGAGGTACTTCCCCAGTCGGGCTCTGCTCCAGATTTGAGCGAGATGACATTCACTGAACGTGCCCTACCACACTAAGCGAGATGCCATTCGCAGTGCCCATACCTCTCTTTTTGGCATAGTTTAAGGACATACCCAAGTCCGGACGTAGTTTAAGGACATACCCCGGGTCCAAGTTAGTCCGGGGGTCCGGGGCTTAGTTGTCCTTCTAGTTTGGAAGATCATATGGCAGTCGCTTTCGCAAAAACTAGTGCCTGTGCTAATTCATTGGGATCAATTTGCACGTCGAATCCCAGGCTCAAGCCGTGGTGATAAGCCGGGACAAATCGCTAGAAGGATGAAGGAATAACAGAATAATATCTTCCCATATTCATATTAAAATTCAAATACGTAATTTCGAGTATTGCTATTAACGCTCGGCAGTGTCTTAGGAGCACTTAAGACTGATTTATAGAAGCAGACAGCCCTGATATGGGTCTCGTAAGGGTCGTATATAATTTTGATATAGTGGTTTCCTTGAGCATATAAACTGGGTGTAGTTACCTAAGTAGGTAATGCTGTTAAAATATTAAAGGTTTTTTATCTTTACTTAGTTTACTCGTACTCAATATTAATGAAAATGAATCACTTCGTATATAAATTTTCATTCAAGTTAAACAATTTTCATTGTTTGTGAGTTAATTTATTTAATGGCCTACTAACCCAGTCGGTAGTGACTCTGCCTATGAAGCGGGTTCGAATCCTGGTAAGGGCATTTATATGTATTTTTATCACAGATATTTGTACCTGAGTTATGGATGATTTCTATGTATATAAGTATTTATCTATATCTATCTATCTATTATATATATTATATCGTCGTCTAGTTAATACCCACAGTACCCACAACACAAGCCTTATTATTATTATTATTTATTTAACTTTTCACAACAGCCACGTGTACTTTAATAACTTTTATCTACACTCATATTGTAAGTTCTCTAAAATGTGTTCGAAAACGGTAGGCAATGGCTAGCATTACCACGACCGATTTTACTATGATAAGCTTTTTATCTGTGGCAGTAACGTAATTTTAACTTTACATGCTCAACTATTGATGTGTTATGAGTTTTGATAACATAATGTACACCTGCACGCGCCCGCGGGGCCGCCGACACGCGCCTCCCCGACCGCCGGCACAATCGAGTTGGCCATGGCGGTGCAATAGCGGCCATTCTATGGTTTCCGAATACGGCATTTTGGATAAATAATATGAGTGTAGATAAAGCAGTGTATGCAACTGTACGTAATTAGGCCTTATTACGTAACAGTTACATAAACTACTATTGATATACAACGCGCTTGTGAAAGAGCTGGCTTTATAGACAAAAGAACATCATATTCATAACAATTCCGTAACAAATAAAAATTGTAAATAAAGAACATCGCGCATGGAGTACATGGAGCTTCATTATAAATTAATGTACATATTATACAAAGTTTTGTTTATTTGGAACAACTGCATAGATATTCAGTATCGCCCAAGGCAATGCGCTCGTCTGACGTTGTGAATAACAATAATGCAGATTAAAAACAGGTTTCTGGGTCATGCATATAACAAGAAACGGTCTTCCTATTCGTGAAAATGTAAGGCACTGAATTACTTTTTGTCAAAAATTAAGTTGGTGCTCTTTTTATATTTAATATATCTAAATATATAAAAGAAGAAACTGACTGACTGACTGACTGACATATCAACGCACAGCCCAAACCGCTGGTTCTAGAGATTCCAAATTTGGCACGTAGGTTCCTTATAAGGTCTAGGGGTGCACTAAGAAAGGATTTTTCAAAATTCACCCCCTAAGGGGGTAAAATGGGGTCCAAAGTTTGTATGGCGAATCAAGATTTGTTAGACTATTTTATTCGAAACTTCACAGGAGTATTTCTAACGATAAATGAGTAAACAAGTGTTTCAGGTTTTTTGAAAATTCGACCCCTAAAAGGGCAAATGTGGTCACAAAGTCTGAAAATCAACATGGGTATCGTATCCTTTTTGAGTACTTATAGTACGCGGGCGAAGCCGCGGGAAAAGGCTAGTATTTAATAAAATATAACAGAGGAGTCCCAACAAGACCAAGGCAAGGTAAGCGACCAAGGGGACCCAGTTCGGGGACCAGGCCCGACCAGGTAGCCAATGAACTTCAGATGCTGATGTCACAGGCCCTTCACCAAGCAAAAGACCGCAGCAAACAGAGGGGCCTATTGCAACGTTTCTTTAAAGCCACGATCCTTGCAGTAAGGGACCGACTTAAGGAGGAGGGAGTCCCAACGAGGCTTTCTCTCTCTGGATAGGACAGTCAGATAGAAATTGGTTGAAAAAGGATTAATTAAGCAAAATTCGTAAGATAATTCTTAAGGCTGCCGGCGGATAATGTTTTCTTTAAATATAACCTACGTTATGTAACGCTTTTCGTTACAACACTGCTGCAGTTTCCGCACGCGGCACCGGTGCACGAGCGAGATAGCTCTCTGCATGTGTATAGCGCTGTCACGCTCGCACACCGTCGCCGCATCCAGCGTGATAATCTCCTTAGGTACTTATCACGCTTGTCTCAAATCCATAAAATTAGGTAGGTACTGTCACATGCCGTATCATGATGTCATTCAATTCAATCGTTTATTCATTAAATATACATTTTACACGTCAATACAGTTTTTATATTTAAGTATATTACTAAAACACGCATTCGCGATAAACACGATCATGATTTATGCCAGAGCAGTTGGTATAAAAAAATTAAAACTAGATAAATCCCTGCTGGACATTGTCCATTCATATGAGAGAAAAACAAAGATGGATAACAGATTTTATTCCAACCTAAAGGCCACCAGACAATGTCAGTAATATTGACAGTATTTTTCTACTCATCGTTCTCATTCTTCATATTCTATTCATAGAAACAGGACGGGTATAGAAATAATCACATTATTACTGACAGTGTCCTTAAAATAAGATAAAGTTAACAACATAACTTTGAAATTTATTTACTTGGAAGTAACAGTGGAGCAAAAATAAGCCTTAAATGTTTTACTTGATAACTTTCTCTCACAAGTGAATAAAATGCAGCCACTTTTTAAAATTGAAGAACTCCATTTTAGTGCGGTGAAAAGTTTTTTTTTACAATCCTTAATGTGTGAAGTTCAGTTCTAGATTTAAAAAAAAAAACAATTTTTTTAAATTTAATTTGTTTATTATAAATAACAAACTCAATTTTTACATCATAAAGTTAAATTAAATACGTTTATTTCAAACCTGTGTGTCATAAAATGGTAGTTATTTACAATGTAACTTAAAAACTATGTTAGTTCATTGTTACTGGGCTTGTGAAGTCCACAACAGTGCATAATGTACGGACAGTCAATCCTGCCCGCACTCATCGTAAGGAAGCTGTAACTTAGCATAATCTCAATATTCTCAATTTACTTATATATTTTTTTTGATAACTTGACTAACTGACATCATAGTCTCTAAAACTTAATCAGGGACATACCTAGTGTGTTAAATTTCGGTTTCTCTCGAGCACTGACAGTATTCCCGGCATGACAAACACTGCAAAGAAATCTCGGATCCCACTACAGCAGCTCCCGGGCGGGTAATTTAAATCCCATCTCACGAGTTTAAACCGTTTATTAACTTTCTCGTTAAGGCAGCGAAGGCATTTTCGCTTTGAAAGCGATTCTAAAAAATAAAAGCTAGGGCACTAGAATGGAATTCTGGAAAAACGGGAAGATAGTAAAATGGCAGTAAGTCCATGGGCCTGCGTTTATACAACGTGTTACACCCAAGACTAATAACCCGAAAACTGTTTGTTCAGAATCGAGAGTGGAATCGATTGCAGTATATCTTAACATGGGTATACTTTTTCTTTAATTTTCCAATTTTTTACGTGTCGAGTCTAAATGTTTCGGATACTACAGTTAACCATTCTATCGAGAGGTTAGGAGATAGAGGTTGAATATTTAATAATGGCAAGCTTTGGCAAATTTGTTTTTTCACTGTAAGTCATCTCATACAAATTGACAAAGTAGGTTGACATGACATGACACATGTAGAGATGTGACAACAACGCAACAAATGCAGAGTTAACAATTGAATAGAATTGCAAGGAAAACTAAACACGAATATCTTTCGAAATAATTAACTGATTGAAAAATAAATACTCTAGATTAATTAGCGATAATAAAAATCATTTGGGGTGTCTGGGGTTTTTAGTGGCTCAAGTAACACGTTGTATATTGTTTTGTCTTGTTTGAATACTTATTCTATTAGACGGAGAGCTGGCTACGTCAGATATGACACAATAATGAGAGCAACGAAACCCGTTAGTCAGTTTGCTATGCTATGCTTATTTCTATATCAGGACATCTGGCAGCTGAGGTTAAAGAATGCAAACCACTCCAAGAAAATAAATCCTGGAATTCTAGTTTAAATGCAATATTGTGAGAAATTATATAAATAATTAGATTATAATATCGCTGCCAAAAGTTTGTTTACGCAATGTTTTTTTGTTCTCATGCTATGATATAGACCCTGTCCCCTATAACTGAGACCGCTTCGGCAGATTTTACGTATGGGGTATTTCTATTTCCAATTCAAAAATTTTGTATGTCTGTCAGTCTGACCTCCCCCCCACCTATTAAAACCTGCCAGATGCCCGGATCTAGCAATAAGGATAGTATAGCAATCTAACCAGACGGGGTTTGTTGCTCTTATTAGTGTGTCATATGTGACGTAGCCAGCTCTTAGTCTATATATTCAATTTATTTTGAATATTAACGAGAGTAATATATTAAAACACGTTATTAAATTGAATTCATTACATAATAGTTCTAATTCGAAAACATTGATATCAGTTGTTATCATTGTTATCGTATTAGGCATAAGATCTCCACACCCGACCCCTGACGGAGTACGTAGAGTAGACCGAGGCAAATCAGACCGCAGGACGAAACGGATCAAGTTGCGGAGTGCGAAAAGGCCAAGCCCATTGCGGGACGCTGATTAGCTATCCGTGGCTACCCGCGAACTTATGAATTCGGCAAAAGGATTTAACTCGACCATTTTTCCTTGCAATCTGATTAGTCTACTCTACGCCGTTCTTTCTTAGGCAATCACTTCTCGAATAAAGATTAGATTCATTGCTTTTACGCCCTCAAGAAAGGAGCGTGGGAAGGCCTCCTACAAGGTACCTTAGCAGGAAGTCTACCCACGCTGTGTTGTTGGATAAACGTGGCTCAATTTTCAGCCATATTTAGCAATCCTACAACGAGAAAATAGGCCGTATTCGAACTTAAAACACGTTTAGTCACGATTCAACGTCAATACAACTTCAATGCATTAACTACGCAATACAGCAGAGCTAGCGCCTAAACACATGAATCAGAAATATCAGAATTAGCTTAAAAATTGTTCCGTTACAACTCTAATTTACAACTTCAATATTCGTTGATTATTTGTTGTGTGTTTAAGTTATTCTTGAGATTGTGATTTTAATGTATTGTTTATGTATTTTTAAATTTGAATAAGGCAAAATGGTGCTCTACCAGTAGCGACACTTCCCTCACCACCACAGCCAACAAATGGCTATGGAGTCAGCACTGGATTTTGATTGGGTACAGAGCTACTTACTTACTTACTCCGTTGGCTCAGCGACCCAAAGTGAATCTTGGCCTCCGATACGAGAGTGTGCCACTTTTCTCGATCCCGCGCTAGCTCTTGCCAATTGCTGATTTGGAGCTCGCGCAGATCCGCCTCGACCATGTCGCTCCAGCGATACCGTGGACGTCCAACAGGGCGTCACCCTTCCGGGCAACCACGGTATGCCTTCTTCACTTTCCGATCTTCCCCCATCCTCTCGAGGTGGCCAAGCCAGCGGAGTCTGTGAGCTTTGGTCTCTCCTATAATATTAGGTTCAGCCACCAGGTCTTCTATTTCCACGTTCTTTAGTACTCTCCAGCTTCCATCCAGTCGTTGTTTCGGCCCGAGGATCTTGCGAAATATCTTTCTTTCTGCGACTAGCAGCATATTCTCCTCTCTCAGTGTCAGCGTCCATGCCTCACAACCGTCCATAAGGATCGGCCGCAGTATGGTTTTATAAATACGGATTTTAGCGGATCTGGTCAGAAGTTTGGACGCTAACACTTTGTGATGGGCAGCACTGCATCGCAAGGTGTTTTGCACTCGGATGTTGATTTCTTCGCTGCGAGTTATTTTTTTTTGATACGAGTATTTGTGTACAGAGCTAAATCTACTATATTTTTGATGTAACTTTATTATTTTATCCGTTTCGTTCATTGATCACCAAATTGATTGATAAAAGCTTAATCGACACTCGTACTTAACGTAGTACTTAAGTCCTTAAGCACAAACGAAGTCTAAATTCTAAATATCCTAGGTCTACAATAAAAATAAAAAATCCCTCAAAGACTTCTTTCATTAATGCCTCATGCCAGTGTCAGTGCTTGCTCAATCTGCCATCCTTAATTAAGTTCGTAAACAAAGGAATTTAACCGAAGCACCTCATATGAGGTGTATTTAATTTATCGTACAGAGCAATTACTTACAACGCTTTTCTTGAATTAATTTATATAAACCAAAATTAGCTAGACCTCTGAGGTAGTAGAATTTTTCAAAACTACTAGGCTAAGTAACGTTGGTTGGCTTTCAGTCGAGATAATGTATCGTGAATAAGCCCGAGAATTGCCTTGTTAGGGCGAAAGCCTTAAATTACATGTTCCGTTCCGTGACGGCGAAGGCCTCCAGAAATTATAATAAGACTGCTTTAATCTTGAATTTTAGGTTATGTCACAATTCATTTTTCAAGCCAGGCAATTAACTCTTTAACTTTGGTAAAAGGACTTCATCGTGGTCATAATTTTTTGTTGAGCCAGTCTTTTGATTTTCGTATACAAGGGGTCTTTCTTTATTTACCTTTTCTAGGCTATCTTTCCTCTAGTCTCTTCAATCCTTCCTTCCAAAATATTTCGGAACATGACAGAAATTTGGTACATATATATACTCCTCAAATATTATAAAACATCCCTAACAAGGGCTTTTTAAGGCGTTCTAATAAGATAAAATAAGGGGAAAAGTTTACCAGCTTTCATTTAATAATATTAACTGAAGAACACATACTCGTAGATACTTGTAGTGCTAACTTCGGCTATTACCTAAAATTAACTTTTGTTTATTATATTTATTTCAACACAATAACACATAACAGTAAACATATAATAAACACTAAACTACTTAAGACTAGAGACAGAAGGCTGGCCGTATTGCCACGTTGAATGGCGATAGCTATACGTTGTAGAATACGGTAACAAAACTTATGTTACCGTATTCCAAATATGTAACATCGACGGACTGAGTCAGAATACTGCTTAACATATTTAAACCGTTAATGTTACTCTAAGATTGTCAGTTTAATGATATGATTATGTGACTGAGTAGCAAATTGGAATTGTGTGTATGTTTGAGATAAATTAGGATAAGTAATATTCAAATTTTATTTAATAAGCATTTGGGTTTTACAGGGATTTTGATTCTCTTTTTCCTTTGCCGTTCTCTATAAGTTATTTTAAGTTTTTAATAAAGTTTTTCTTAGAAATAAAACCGTGTCGCAACACAAAAGTTTGAAAATAACTTTAAGACTGAAAATTAAGAAAAAAGTAATTATATTAACCAATCTAGGCATATATTTTATTTTAGTTGAGGCACAATTATTTTAATCAAAGAAAAAAATATGGTAAGTATTAAACGGAGCGTATTACTAAATAATATTTTATTTTTCTCAAGTTGTGGGGTAAAGAACATTTTTTTCTCATTGATCTACCTAGGAACAAGAAGATTTATACCCAATTTTATAGAAAAAAATATATTTGTATTTTCTAAATGTAAATTGATCATAATAGGGTTGTATTTGACGACACAAAATTAATTAAAATTTTCTCATTTTTTAGTAAATTTAATCACAAACTAAGTAAATCATGATCACCCTATGACTATTAACATAGGTATGCAACTCTGTATGGGAAGCGAAAAGACGTCATATTGAGTGATTGATACTTACTGATCGCCTTATCTTGGAAAACAATGGTCAAAATATATAACAGCTAGTATTCATAATGATTGTTACTCCGTATGGTTTTTTGATATAACTATAAAAACCCGAAACTTGAAATAAATAATACTCGATATATATAACGGCCTACATGTATACTGGTTCTTATTAATAACCACATTAAGTAAATGTAAAGAGAGGAGTGTTCTAAAGTGTGTAATACAAAATGTTCATTTTTTTATTGTAATCCACTTAATATAATATAACTAGAGCTAGTTTTTCTAATTATACATTGGTTGTCAGTAAAGTAGGTTAGGTTAGGCTAGAACTGTAATCCTTAACCGACCCGAACAACTACAAATAAAGTTGGTTACGTTAGGTTAGAACTGTGACCCTCAACCGACCCAAACGACTACAAATAAAGTGGGTTAGGTTAGGTTAGAACTGTGACCCTCAACCCACCAGAAATGCTGCTAAAAAGTAGGTTAGGTTAGGTATGCGAAGCTCCTAAGTGAATAAGCTCCTCACTATGCCATTATGCTTAAAGTGATTAATGCAATATAATAATTACAAACAAAATTGTGCTCAATAAAACGGATACCATGCGTTGATTCGAACTTTAATTTAATACCATACATACGTTACTTCGATTTATGAAACTTTTGCGTAGAGTACATTTTATCCGGAACTGGCTATGGCAAAAGAGTTTATACGAAAAATAATGTATGCTTAAAGTAATCATGCAACGTTATTCTTAAAAAAAAGGTATACCTTGATAGGTATCTATGATTCATCATCATCATCATAACAGTCGAAAGACGTCTATTGCTGAACATAGGCCACCCCCAAAGAGCGCCACAGAGACCGGTCCTGCGCCACCCGCCCCGCTTCCAGCGGACTCCCGCGACCTTTGCCAGGTCATCAGTCCATCTTGTGGAGTCAACAGTCCAGTCTGTTATATTTCTACGTACGACTAAGTGTAGTAAGGTATGTATTCCAACTGTTATGAAAAACAAAAATATGTACCTATGTCAATTGGTATTAGTTTTAATTTGTATGCTTTCCAAAAATATATCCTTTTAAACGTATGCATTATGATATTACGTATTTCAATGTTTATCGAAAAAGTTCATTATGAATTCTAAACGGTATTCTTTCCAAGCGTTGTATTTTGAAGTTATACATTCCAACCGTATATATTTTGA
This sequence comes from Pammene aurita, assembly GCA_947086415.1. Lineage (NCBI taxonomy): Eukaryota > Metazoa > Arthropoda > Insecta > Lepidoptera > Tortricidae > Pammene > Pammene aurita. The sequence continues at coordinate 3,301,435 of OX352304.1, read as the reverse complement.
CTTTATAAATTTTGATATTTACCCTAATAAATTATTGATTTAATGATAATGAGGTTCATCTTTAAGTTCTGTGTCGTATCTTGTTCTTTTGCTCCATAACCCCAAAATCGTCCTATTTAATAGTTCCTGGATTCCCCAGCTTCATCTTATTTCACGCTACTCTCCCATCATTTGCGCCTCAAAATCTCGTTATCTGTATATCTTAATTAGATTTCCATGCATTCCTTTGTCCCTGTAAATCCGAAACGCGTATAGTTAATGTATTACACACATTACTCTGAATGGAAGGAAATTACCGTGTTACTTAATTATGTACGTTATCATCACGATCGTGAATTTGAGTTGGGTGTTCGACGAGAATAATGAACTATCATTTTACTATCGTAATGAAACTTCTCAGGTTATGTAATCCGTACGCCGTACATAGCTATAAGTATGTTACATACAAAGTGTAGGAAGTAGATAGCAAGGTTGGCAACGTGGATGGAGGACGGGGGAGTGGACATCCACTGGCCCGTTGTGCGATATTTTTAACGGCCTCCTAGCCTAGTCGATAGTGACCCTGCTTATGAAGCAGGAGGTCCCGGGTTTGAATCCTTGTCAGGGCATTTATTGTGTTTATCACGGATATTTGTTCCTGAGTTATGGATGTGTTCTATGTATTTATATATATCTATGTATTATATATATCATCGCCTAGTATCCACAACACAAGCCTTATTGAGCTTAATATGGAACTAGGTTGATTTGTGTAAGATTGTCCCATAACATTTATTTATTACTAGCTTTCCGCCCGCGACTTCGTCCGCGTATAATACGGTTCCTCATACAGAGTTTCAAATCCAATTTCATCTTCTAAACTAACTTTTGTTAATCCCCGAACCATCTTAATCTATTTATACTTATAGCTATTTTGGCGAAAAAACGGGTAACTTAGACATAGTTTCAGTTACAAATAAGTGTATATTGTGGTAGTTTTATTTGGCGATACGTTGACCAAACTATTGTAAGAGCTCACTCTGGAACATGGAAATTGAACGGAAATAGGAACAATAAGTTCTAGTAAATCTCAAACCAAAAAAAAAGTAACTCTCTATACAAACTTTCAACCCCTTTTTTTTTTAGCCCCGTTGTAGGTTGAATTTTGAAAAACGCTGAAATTTAGTTTTTTTATTTTATTATTAATAAACGTACGAAGTTTCAAATCTCTAACTACAAATTTTAAACCCCACCGATACAAATTTTACCCCCTTAGGGGTTGCATTTTTCAAAATCGCTTCAAAAAGGGGGTAACCCTTAGGGTATGAATTTTGGAAAATCCTTTCTTAGTAGATACTAACGTTATAAAAACTACCTATTGTGAAAAATTCAGCTCTCTAGGTCCAACGGTTCGGGCTGGGCGTTGATTTAAGTGAGTCAGGCAGTCAGTCAGTCAGGACTTTTATTAATATATATTGATGAATTTTTCTAAATCGCTTCTTATTCGTTGTACAAATTGTAAATTTAACTCGCCTTGCAACTTATAACTTTATAGCTTCAGTAGTAACGGCCTCCCTTTAATACAAACTTTTCAACCTCGTTTCAATCCCTCTGGGGTTGAATTAAAAAAACGCTGAAATCACTTTTATTGTTTTTTAATTATTAGTAAACGTACGGAGTTTCAAATCTCTAACTCAAAATTTTAAACCCCATTCATACAAACTTTCAACCCCCTTTTTACCCCCTTAGGGGATGAATTTTGAAAAACCCCTTCTTAGTGGATACTAACGTTATAAAATCTATCTACCTATTTTGAAAAAATTAAGCTCTAGGTCCAACGGTTCGGGCTGGGCGTTGATTTAAGTGAGTCAGTCAGTCAGGACTTTTACGTTTATATATATAGATTTAAAAAAAAAGTGAAAGTAAAGTAAAAGTAAATTGAAGGCCTACAAAGGTTATATACTCGTACAAGAGCATATCATCCGAAAAGTAGATCGTACTGCTTGGAGAACCTTGATTATTAAAGCGATGACTTCAAGTGATCGCGACTCTCAGCCATAAGGAAACGAGGAAGAAGATAAGTAAGGCGTAGGACCTTCAGACGTTAGGACTTAAAAGAGACCAGATTTAACTTTCAAACAAATTAAATACTGTTCTCTTTTTCTCGATATCAATTCAAGGGACGTCTTGCAAACGGATCTGATGCTGGTGTGATTCGGCCCTAAATTATATAGCTGCCGCTGACAGATATCGTTTTGGCATCATATTACATACATGTTTTAAAATATGCCTCAACTTTTAAAAATACAATTTTAATATATGATTCGACGTATCGCATTAGAAATACAATACTACGTTCCAAAACAAAGTTAGCAGATGTAGCCCAAACAGCGTGAAAACTAAAATAGAACTGGGCTGGACATGTCTGCCGTATGCCGGAAGACGTATGGGCTAAAACAACCACCAAGTGGGTCCCACAAGCCAGAACCCGGCATCAGGGCAGACCAATGAAACGTTGGAGAGCCGAACTTGATGCCTTTCGAGCTGACTGGTAGGAGACTGCACAAGACCGGGATACGTGGAAAAAGGAGAAGGAAGCCTTTGCCTAACAGTGGGAAAATCTTGGCTCTTAAATAATAATAGTAATAATAATTCGACGTACATTATAATCTTACATTAAACTCAAGCTAACAAACATTCGTAATATTACTACTGTTACAAGACAGGGCTTTAATTGTCGTTTCCTATTACGAGTTCCAAACAGACTGTTCCACAATATTAATGCGGTATACTTGTCTCCGAAAGCCAGTTGATCCGATCCACACTGTATAATTGCAGTGCGTCAGTGGTTAACCAAACCGCACCGCGACAGGTGGAATGAGGTACGGAGACGCTATTTCACATTGATTTTTGACAGGTGACATACATAATTGAAATTAAGCATAGTAAACACTGGTATGTATAAATGTATAATTATAATATATTTTTCACTTCTCATGCTTAAAAAGTGTGTCATATTATGCTTACCAAGGCGGACTAAAGTAGTACATTTAGCCTCTAGAGCTAATATGTATACATATTGATGATTAACAAAACATTTTAACACTTCACCATATTAAATCCACCAATCACAACACATACGAAGTTAATCGGAACGATTTAAGGAATAATTTAAGTCCTTAAAAAAATATTGTATTTAATATCAACCAATCAGAAAACAGCAAAGTTAAAATCGAGCAATCAGGAAACTCAATTTATTTCTCAAAACATGAGGTGTTTTTTAGTTCCTACTTCAAAGATTTTAATTTTTTGTAAGCGCTTTAAAACGTGTTTAAACTGTTTAAAGAGCTAATTATACCGTCGTCTGTGGCATTTATTCGCGATGTTTATATTTTGTATCTATGGGTAAGAAGTTTAAAAAATTAAAGGACCGTCAAGTTAAACCATAATTTCACCTTAGTTTAGTTGTTGTGCGTAAATAATAAGTATTTATCTTATTTTCTCGCAATCGAAGTGTACGTGTAAAAATAGTATGCATTACTCTGGTCTATAAGCCATATTACCTACTTATAATCATATATTAATATGGCCTACTTTAGACCCTTGTCAAACAATCTACAATTGAAAAATCAAATAAAAATATTATCGGGTCGATCGATCGATCAGATTCATAAGATCGCGGATAGCCTCAGTCAGCCAATCAGCGTCCCACGTCCATCGTCCCACCGTCACTGACGACTCGATGGCGTCCGTCACGTGTCGTAATGGCTTAATGTGATCCGGATCCATTTCGCCCTGCGATCCGATTTTCCTTTGTCTACCCTAATATCAACACTGCTTTGAGCTATATTAACGTGAGGTGAGGAATAGAATCCTGATACCGTGCCCCTACGAACACGAAACGAAAGCTGTACAGTAAGTACGTTGGAAAACCAGATTTAATTTGGAAGATATTGCGCACCAATACGATAAATTGATACGAGTTTCTCAAAAGCTGTTACGGTTCTTATGCTAATCTTCAGAGCATCTGTTACTTTTACTGGTAGGTCATCATGTCAAAATTTAAACCCCGGCCAAGAGCATGTCGGGCCATGCTCAACGTAGGGTTCCGTAGTTACCGGACCGTCACAATAACAGTATTGCCTGAAGCAGCTGGTTGTGGCCCAGTATGTCAAAACCTTTTTAGAAATCTATGTAGACCACAACCACCTGCTTCCGCTGGTCCAGAGGCTCGTTAACCTCATCAGTAAACCGAGCCAGCGCGGTTGCCGTGCCGCGGCCCCGACGGAACCCGTATTGCGACTGAGTTAAAATATTGTTGTTTTCTAAAAAAAAACCGGCCAAGTGCGAGTCGAACTCGCCCACCGAGGGTTCCGTACAAATCTATAGGTATATAGGGGTAGTAACTTTAAAATTATTAGAAATATTTTTATTATATGATGTAACTAAAAATGTATGGTTTTCGCAATTTTTCCTGTATCTGTGCTATAAGACGTTGCTTCGTACCAAATTTCAAGATCCTGTGTTCACGGGAAGTACCCTGTAGGTTTTGATTCCCATGCGATTTTCGAAAATTTGCGGAATTTTGCGGCATAAACGGCTGTATCTTTTGATTGCGTTGGCATAGAAGTTTGATTTTTTTACAGCACCAAGGGACAGTAGACCTGAGTATTTGATATAATTTTCAGCTTGATACCTCCATGCGTTCGTGAGAAAAATGGTCTTGACAGACAGACAGACGGACAACAAAGTGATCCTATAAGGGTTCCGTTTTTTCCTTTCGAGGTACGGAACCCTAAAAACCGCTAAATTGGGCTGTTAAGTAGGTACATAACATATATAATCTTTATCCACACTCACATTGTAAGTCCTCTAAAACGTGTTCAAAAACGGTAGGCAATGGCTAGCATTACCACAACCGATTTTAATATGATAAGCTTTCTATCTGTGGCAGTAACGTAATTTTAACTCTACATGCTCATATATTGATACGTTATGAGTTTAAAATTCCGAACATCGAATTTGATAACATAATGTAAATCCTGTGCTTCTTCCTGACCAACGGCACGCGCCCGCGCGACCGCCGGCACAATCGAGTTGGCCATGGCGGTGCAATGGCGGTCATTCTATGGTTTCCGAACACTTCATTTAGAATATATAGGTAGATAAAGTAGTGTTTGCAACTGTACGTAATTAGGCCTTATTACGTAACAGTTACATAAACTACTATTATCGCACACCTCAAAATAAAGAAACACATAAACCACAAGTTAAAACCAGTAAAAGCAGAGGTAAAACAATTGGCGGTCTCATCGCTAAAAAGCGATCTCTTCCAGACAACCTTTAGTAATGTTCCCCAGTCTGTACTATTTTATTAATAACTGATAAAATGGCGATAGGTCGATAATTTGTGTATTCAGCCTATAATATATACCTAATAATTAATATACCTCGTTTATATACAAGGTGTAACTAAAATCTGGGGATCCATAAAAGGGCATAACTGGTATCGTATTGTAATTGTAAAAAAACTAAGAAAAGAAATGTTTCGCGCGAAAAAAAGTATATTTTTTGTATTGAGGGTTGACCGGCTGAGACGACGTGTCCCATACAAATTTTTTTCGCCTACTTTTCCTCAAGCGAGGTTTATACTAGCAAGATCTTACATGTAATTTTCTTTACATTGCTACTTCTGAATGCAACGCAATGAATTCAATCTTTCAATTACAGCAATGTAATGAAAATTGTATGCAAGTTTTTGCTAGTATAATAATGGAATAAGTTCTTACTGATAGTAACTTTGGTACAATCCTTACTGGAATTTATTTGCTAAACAGTTTTTCTTGCTAAAAGTTACTTGTATCCGTGTAAATAGATAACGTCAGTTTATTTCAGCAAGACGTTGTAGTCGTTTCGTTTAGAGTTATCCAGCTTTAAATCCAGCCAGATGTTATCGGCGGGACATCGCTGGGTTTAGTGATGTGCAACTACTGCTGGAAATATTTCGTATTGAATTCCCGGGAATTTATCGAACTTGGCTAAATCACATCCAGCCGGGTTTAAAAAATTCGGTAAAATTTGCGAAAGGCGAAACTCGTTGAATTGCTCGAATTAGAACTATGGGGTAGTCCTAACTAGGTAAACCTACTATTGTAGTTTGTTCTTTAGTTTATAAAATACTATCTGACCCGGCGAACTTCGTACTGCCAACTACATTTTTGTTTCTATTCACTATTAAAATATCGGATTAATAGTTATTCTGCTATTCAGGGCGGAGGTAAATCCCAAAAATCAAACATCATTAAAATCGGTCTAGCCGTTCTCGAGTAATAAAATTGTGTAACCGACCCGACTTTGTTATATATTATATAGATATTGTCTGAAAAACTTTAATATTTTGGGCTAAATTGGTTTTTATTTTATTTCCATAGTAATCTTTTTGTCATTTTATCTTCACCCTGGCAGAGCAAGCTGTCAACCTTGCGACAAATCCCTGGTTTAGTTGTCGTGCTAGTGAAGCTAAATACCTGCGCGAAGAACCTAGGGTAGCTTCTGACACTATGTGACGTCATCAATCAAGGATTGTGCTTTGAAGAATTGTTTGACATGGGTTCATCCTAACACGCTGGAACCGCACCATGCGGTTTAAGAGAAATTTCCTTCCGCGAAATCTCCGGTTGTGGATTAAACTCCTTTCCCAAGGGCCTATGGAATTCTTTAAAAAAAAGAGATTCTAAGATTCGGCAACGCGCATGTGACACCTCTAAAGTTGTGAGCATAGGCTGCGATAGCTAATTACCGTGGTATAAAAAGGAGACTTACGGATATTATATTGACCTATATCAATGACAGTTACTTTAATAATATACATACCGTTAAGCCTCTAAATAATTTCTCTGTTATTTTTCTATTTAAAACCCAAGCATAATTTCATATTTTTTTTATTTTAAACCTCAAGAAACGGGAAACTGCGCATCACTAAGCGTTCTAAACGGGAAAGCCTTTGGCTAAGGACCTGACAGTCAATGGATTTATGATCAAAGTCAAGGATCCGGGCACCACGTTTATAAACCCTCGGCGGTAAGTATTCAAAATCCAAGTTGTTTAGCAGTTTTCGCATGTTTAATACTGATACCCTATACGGGTTAATATTTTTTTCATTTTGCCGTTACTCCAACTGATACCTAACTATAATATTCGTTAGTTATTCTGTGCATACTTTCGTGAAAAAAGGAGTAGCTCTACTCTGACGTCTCCACAAAACCCAGGTAAGTTTTGACCGATTCATGCATGGACCTGGAAAATCCTAGGTATTCTCTGCCCTGTAATATACTTTGCTCATTTAGTAAGCCCTAAAAACATAACTCGGGTTATAGTTACGCCACGACCTCCGGCTCGGAAACTCATGCATTGCTAGGCTACGTATACTTATTTGATTATAAATATTCATCACAAAAGCGGCCATATTGGATTTGACCCAATAGTTCGCTGTTCTAACTGGACATACCCTACGTTAAACTATCGATCCAAATTTCAACAAGTACCTATACATTAGTGTATGCACTGGACAATGCATAGGTATTTGTTGAAAGTTCGTGGTAAAACTGGCTCTAATGCGACAGCGGTGTGACATACGAAATGAAACACTCACATGAAACAGAAATACAGTAGGTAACGCCTACTAAAACCTAACCTCCATTGAAAACAGAAAATGTAGCTATGTAATTTGAATTTTTAATGTGTTTCTGTAGTTTTAATGTAACATTATATTTTATTTGTTTATTCGGAGTGATTGAATTTTGTTGTAAAAATAATCTATTATATTGTCATTACTGTTGTATATTAACGTAGACACTGAGACATGTAACTAATAATTCTTATGGGTTCCCGGGCCTGAAATAAACGTATATTTAATTTAATTGAATCGACAAAATTATAACCTATCTGATAACCATATTGATCTTAGAGCATTCAACCAACCGAAGTGGCCATTGACAGGCGGTCCCCTCTGCCGAAAACATATGACCGGCGGTCATACATACGTCATTTATTATATGGACTGACGTTTATCTTACGTGGCTATTTGTACGTTACGTACGAATATATACATTCCCCTCCCCCCGCAAAAATCGGCAGACTTTTTTTGTATAGAAAATGACAGACATGGCCACTCCGGGTTGAATGCTCTATGATATTGATAGAAAAAACTGTTGGAGCCACGATGAATACCACACCATTTGGCAGCTAGAACGGGATGGAAAGTTTCATGGACAGTTAAAACAATAAACTAATAGCATCTCTTGTTTTTCCTCGGGGGTAAAAAACTTATTGCATTATACCCTCACCAGAAAGGAAAGGACTTTGTTACAGACTTTTTGGAACCAGAGGAATTCACTACCCTTGAGCTTCATCATCTGAGACGTGAATAATGTTAATCGCAGAATAAGTTCAATTCAATCCAAATCATTTAATGTCATAGAAATACATTTCGCAAAAGATTCCGATCTCCCTATAAGCTTCCGAACTAGTGTTCAACGAGGCGTGAATTGATCCCTATTACAGAATATAGTAGGTAACAAGTAAGTTATACCGTAATAATTAAATATTTAAAACGGGCCACTAACAACATAATGGTTGAAAACCACAAGATTACTCGCCAAGCGATCGTCGCAAGTGAAATCACTTAAGGTTACCTTGTAACGTCTCTGTTAACGCATCACAACTCAAGCATTACAGGTCAGTGCATAGCCGAGCGGAGAGGGTTACATTACAAGTCAGTACAGAAAACGCTTGAATGGGGTAATGGAGCATCACATACTTGAGCACTGCTCAGTGCGCTCAAATTGAACATTTGCCGCGTAGCTGAAATGTAACTAGACCGCTTATAATTATGATTCATAATTTATGAAGAATCACTAGCTTAATTACTCACTCTTTAGCATTTAATACAGGGAATGAACACCGCTAAAATTGTATGAAAATTATCGTTTTATCGGTGCATTACAAATAATTGCGATAAAAATGGTTACCGATTGAATTGTCCTAGTTAAATTAAGAGTTGGTTTTAAGAAAATCAATTAAAATGCATTAGTGATTAGCCGCGTAAGATGTAACAAGATAGTCTCAGAAGCGTAGTGTTCATATACAGAATCTACAAAATAGTTAAACGGTTGTATGGAAATTACCGTTAAATTGATCAATTACCGGTTATTTTATAATAAAAATATTTACTGGTTGCATTGATTCAAGAATGAGAATCAGAATCAATCGTTTTATTCTTGATAAACCATAATTGCATAATACAAAAGTATTAAAAAATAAAAACAAAAGAAACGTAGAACTGTGTATACACAGTTTACCACAGAATGGACACGCCTTAGCATTATGCTGACCCGAAAGCCGGTGCTGATCTTCCGGCGGGACCATTTGTGGGCCACAATCGCAGCCGTCATGGCCTTACTATACAGTTGAACGCAGCCACTTTGCTGAGCGCATTGCACTAGTTCAAAACAAAGTTCATACAAAGAATATTCCAAAAGGGACAAATTTCAAAACTGCTTGATTTTTCTTTTTTCCTGCGAACCAGACAATTCATCATAGTATGGCTTCGTTGGCAAGCTCTCCTACTGTCCCCCGTCCAACTGTCGAACAAAATGAAATCCGACTCCCAGTTTTAGTTAAACGCGACGCTGTCCCGTTCAGCCGAGTGTGATTTTAATTTAGGAGAGCATTTTAGAGATTCCGTAAAAGCTTAATCGTATAGGTACGAGTATATGACGTACTCAGAAGCCGTGTTAAATCCATTGTTTTACCGTAAAACTCCTCATGTATATCAGTAGATATCCCCAACTATGGAATAAATTAGTATTGTTAATATTATCAAGGCGAGAGGAGCCATTAAAATTATAGTATTTATTTTAAGTCTTACTAATGTGTAAGCGACCTTGATAGTTGCATTTTTGATAGTAAGTTTTTAAAATGTTATCATCGACATAATCATAGAAACCGAAAGATTTACACCACATGGCAAAGACAATAAGATAACCCAGAACAACCGGATAAGTGTTACCTTTTAAAGGCTACCGCGAAGATTTAATTTTAAAAACAAAAATTTGTTATCTGCCTCCATATCCCTCTCATATTTTCAAGCAAAGGAGAAAAAGACAGACAAATGAATGATTGTAGTGGGTCACAGTTCGCCGTTACGCAGCTGTTTTACGAGAACAATTAAATTGTCCCGAGATACTGTTTTTACATATATTTTGCTTTAAATGAAAGGTACAAACAGCCTTGTTAATGTTATCATACTAATTTTTTTTTCTGAACTTCTCTATGAATATTTTTTATTGACCTACTTACAGTTTGAATTGTCACTCCGAAACAGGCACTCACAACAAAACATTTGCCAAAACAACGGACTATATTTCCTAACATCAAAATAATAATGAATTGCTACACCAATGCTACACATCGGCAAACTTTGCCTCAACGAGTAACTTGTGTGAATTGGCCCATTTATCGTCAGCGTATTGGCCCGTAAGGGAACACTTTAGCAAGCCCTTTGATGATTGACAGGCGAATATTGCAGCGTTTGTATTCCGGTCATTAACTTTTTCTAACTTGCTGACTGACTACAAGTTTTTATAGCAGGCGGATTTGCCTCTACTGAAGTAACCTATAGAACTCCAAAAACGTCATAAAATGATTTCCATCCACCCGATCTCTGCGTTATAACAGAAGATACTTTGTGTATTAAAGCCTTGCTTTTTATTAGGTATGCCAGGTGCCGGATTATAATTTTAAAATGCATTAACATTACAATAACAACACAACCTATCTCAAACATAACTCCAACACACTACAAACAATCAACCAATATTGAAGTTGTATTGGAGTTGCGTTGGAATATTACTCAAGCAAATTCTGACATTTCTGATTAAGAGCTTTGGGCGCTAGCTGTATTGCGTAGTTAATGCATTGGAGTTGTATTGAAGTTGGATCATGTCCAAACGTGTTTTAAAGATAGAATACGGCCCATGGATTTTAACTAACGGACTCGTAATTACAAGCCGCTGAAATGTACTAGCACGACAACATCATACAATGCAACTCGCCTTAAAATGTCATCATCATCATCATCATCAGCCTATTTTAGTCCACTGCTGGACATAGGCCTCCCCCAATGAGCGCCATAGCGCCCTGTCTTCAGCTTGCCGCATCCAGCATCTGCCTGCAGTCTTTCGCAGATCGTCATCCCACCTTGCCAGAGGGCGTCCTACACTACGTTTGCCGAGTCGCGGTCTCCACTCAAGAACACGTTTACCCCAGCGGTTGTCGGTTCTTCGCGAGATATGGCCGGCCCACTGCCACTTCAGCTTGCTAATTCTTTGAGCTATGTCGATAACTTTGGTTCTCTGTCGGATGTATTCGTTACGAATCTTATCCTTCAGAGAAACTCCGAGCATAGCTCTTTCCATAGCTCGCTGAGCGACTTTGAACTGGTGGACCAGCCCTACCGTGAGTGTCCACGTCTCAGCTCCGTAGGTCATTACGGGTAGGACGCACTGATTAAAAATTTTCGTTTTCAAGCATTGCGGTATGGATGACGAGAAGACTCGGCGTAGTTTCCCAAATGCTGCCCAGCCTAGCTGGATCCTCCTTTTGGCCTCCTTCTCGAAATTGTTTTTACCTAACTGCAGGATCTGCCCAAGGTAGGTGTACTCAGAAACAATTTCAAGAAGGTGGCCATGTACGACGACCGGTCCTGGATCAATGTGGCCATTGATCATGACTTTGGTTTTATCCAAATTCATGCCAAGACCGATGCGTCGCGAGGCTGAAGCTAGGCCGTCCAGCATCCGGGTCAGCTGCTACAAAATGTGCTACTTTTGAACTTTCTGAACCAGATAAATTCAATTCATTTGCCTTACAACCAGCTTGTTCCTTAGATATCAAGTCTCTGTTAAGACGTTACAAACAGACAGACAGATGGACGTCCTGCGAAACAATAAGCGGAGCTCACAAAGGAACTGACTAAATAATGTGCGCAAATCTTGGCAACGAAACTATTATTATCACTTACAATACCAGTGTTTAGGTTTAGTTTCTTTCTAATCTGCACAGGAAAATACATCATCTAATAATATCACATTATGTAATGCAATATGTACACATTGATAGGCCGGCTAATCCTATGCGTATATTTATCGTGCGATTGCCAACTCATTTATTATAAAAATAATAGACATCTAATATTCAAAGGATCACAATGACATGTTGTTATTTTTTTTTGTAAAGAACATAAATTTATTTTAAAACAAAATAGAAATAACAGATGACAATATAATAAAAAATATTATAAATAACTATAAACTAGCTACCTACAAATAAAAAATGTCCTCCAAATCGCTGCCAATGGGCAGGGTGCCCAGAAGGCTGGCCGCATTGCCACGTTGTACTCGTATAGCGATGCTTATACGTTGTGCAAAGTATTGGCCAGCCCTCTGGTCACCCGTCGTTTCAATTAAACGCGCCGCTAAGTTTTTGTTGATGCGGCGTGCGCTCGGCCCCCATGGCCCCAACGTTTCGACCCCAAACGCCTCAAATATATAACCACTACCGATGGTGGCGTATTTGCGGCATTTGAGGTCTTCTGCTGCGGATGTGGCATTGCCAGCATTTTTACCTGTACCTGGAAGATGGGACGGGGCAAGAGTGTCTACACATGTAGCGTCCCAGACCAGAGGCCGTCCCATCCTCCAAGGCACCAGCGTCATGCCGTCGGGCCTCTTGCCGTCGTCCCTTGCCAAGCCAACGGGTTCCAAGGTGGCTGGAACTTTGACTCTGACAAGGGCCCTTCGGATGACATCGTTTATACTGGCATGACGGAGAATGCGCCCAGTACTTCTACCGCAGGAGAGGCCATGGTGACCCAGGTTGTCAACCATCGCACCGCATTGGCACCGATGTGGGGCGTTTGTTGATGCCCCAATTCGCAAACTAGTCGCCAGTCTAAAGGTGGAATTATCAAGGAGAGTGCCTGTAGCCACAGACCCGACTCCCACTCCACAGTGGCAAGGAGACGAGCTCGATCTGCCGGACCAGTTGACGTGTCAATTAGGTTATTCCGTACTAGTCGGCAAAGCGGCTCGTCCCATTGTCTCTGAGAACAAGGATTGGCAGGCGGGTCAGTGTTGTTATTAAACTCCAGTGGGGATTGAGTTCTATAGACACCGGCTTGGTTTTACATTAGATCTCAATACTTTTTGTAGTGGGAGAACGGCGTTGCGAGACTGGCATTATTGTACATTCTAAACTTTTCTTTTCGTCGCGACATACATTTGTTATACCAGAGACTATACATACATATATAGACAGCCACAGTGTAAGAACTATTTGAAACTCCAAGTCTGAAGCGCCATCTGAACGATAGCAACCCAAAGTTACTGTAGTAATGCCGTAATAATAGAAACGGTTTCATTTACTAGATGGAGCTGAGGGGCAAAGAGTACTCTGCCCCATTATATGGTAGCTTTGGTTGGTTTTGTTCAGATGTGCTTCAGAATTGGAGTCTTAAAAAGTTCTTAGACTATTCTATATATTTATAGTCTCTGGTTATATCCACAACTTTTTATTACTTGAATACCTTAACATTAAACTTCCGAGACGTTTTTCATATAACACTGTTCGATATATTATTATTAACTTGTTTTTCGGCCAAACATAAACTTGAAACTTTTCGCAAACATCAACATACATAAAACGATCTGAATATCGAAACTTCTAAACGTAATACAAACTAAACACGAAATCCGTAAGCTCCGGTTTCCGAACGAAACGCCGAGGAAATTCGAATCTCGAATTCTTTATCCTTATTCTATTTTTTGAATCTAACGGTCTAGTTTGTCCTAGGAACGCGTATTTCTTGAGCCGTGTCCGGCCGCCTGTTACACCGTACGATAGTGCGCACCGATGAGTAGGACAAACTTGGAGTTGATATACGTTAGGTGAAAGGAAATAAAGAGAATTTTGCGTTTAAATAAATATTAAGCATTTTATGAAAATCATAATGGTTTGTGTACTTTACTTATGAATAGGATAAGTAAATATTAAATATTATGGGACAAACTGGGAGTTCATATATGTTAGGTGAAAGGATATTAAGAGAATTTTGCGTTTAAATAAATATTAAGCATTTTGTGAAAATCATAATGGTTTGTGTACTTTACTTATGAATAAGATAAGTAAATAATTAAGTACTAGAGTCTATTCGGTAAACGAAGTGTCGTGGTTTATTATGGGAGCTCATACATTCTACTGAACTTCTCTTTCAGAACAAACTCTATACTAAATATTGAATTGAAATAACCAAGGTACTCGTAACCAAGGAAGATTGAGAATTTACCTACCTGATAGTATACTTTGCATTATATTGACTCGTATGTTTGGTTTTTTTATTTAACTTGAAAATTTTATATACATGTAAATTATATTATAATACTTGTCACATTTCATGAGTGTAAGTTGTGGACACTCTATATACTTATTTATAAATCATGTAATTAAGAGACGCCTAAAGTCATAATATTTAATATATTATGATACATATTCTTTTTATTATTAACGGTATCATAATATTCATAATATCAAGCTTACTGCGCTACTATATTAATTTTATATTATATTTTAGATATGACGGGTACACTTAGCGCCACTAGCTATTTAAAGCGTTATTTAAAATAGCGGCATGCACTTAAGCTTATTAATTCTGCAATTCGAAATGATATTTCGTTTTATTCCCTGACTCGAAAGCGACTTAACCCATTCAGAATAATGTAATTATGCACTGCTATGGTGAGTTAAACTGTTTCGTTAATTTTCGCATTTAAACCAAATCTTGGGCGTAAGTTTTAATACTAACTTTAAATAAGAATGATTTACAATGACAGTTGTATTATGATTCAAACCGAATGATAAATTATATATTTATTCCATTGTGATTTTAAGGAACAGATACAGATACAGATATTTTATTGGTAAAATTAAAATTATACAGGTCATGAGTAGGTATATATTTTTTAAGTACCCTCCTTAAATACTAATTAATTTGATACATACAATGTTGTTATTATTTCGGTAATAAAATGTTGATTACATGTCAAGTTCAAAATATAAAGTAACAATTAGAACAGTGAAATTCATAATTGCACGGACACATTATGCATGAATTGATAAATAAATTGGCCATGCAATTTCGAATCATGGGTGTACAATATATACACAATTTTAGTAATATTCTTTTCCGTTTTTAAAACTGTTGTAGTCCAAGCTAAAAACTTAGTACTGGCTATATGTTTTTAATTATTATTGAAATAATTACGTTTTAGCAGAACATCTTCATTATTCATTTTCTTATTGTGATATTATGAGCTAGTCTGTTAGTTTTAAAGAATATGTATTTAAAAAAATCCGCATAATAACCAGGCCTTGTGTTTCAATAAAATTTGAACTTCAGAGTAAACCAATGTACGATACTATATATTACATAAAAACGTGCAAACAATAACTTAACTATCTTACCGGTAAATGACTTCTCGAAACAAAAATTTTCTTGCAAACTTTGTCATTTAAAATGATCCATTGCATTATGACCTAGTTAAAAAACCTTTCTGCGAAAATACAATTAAAACTTGTATTCCACGCACATCACTCTGGCTCAGCTCTAACAATTCCATTCAAATTTCCGTCCGTTTATAATTCCCGGAAAACGCCGCTGACCCTATACATAAAATACAAGCACGTGCCTCGCTTTGAGCTCAAACTAAGCACAAGACGTTGAATTAAATTTTCTAGGAAGGTGGCACGCAGCGAAATATGGGAGCTCCAGAGAAGTTTTAGCCTGATAAACAATGTTATTAATATTGTTATACATTCATACAAAAAATAGCTATTATGCCATGCCTAAAGTATGGGTTACAGTGAGCTGGAGATATTTTCTCTAGTTCCGCCAATAAACATAATACATATTATTGTTTATTTATCTATTCCTTAAATCAACACGGCTACTAGACACGTGTTAGTACAGGATCTGTCCTGTACTGAGATATATGCTTATATTTCACAATTAAATGCATTTCAATCAGTCAAACACAACTTAACTAAGACAAGTAATTGCTACCGTTCGATGTCGTTTCTGGTGCAAAAGTGCCCATAACGCTCGCGGCATTACCGCGCTGGATAGCTGTGGACAGCCTGAAACGACTCGGAGTGGGGGTTCTCTCCCTTTTGACGAAGTCGATGGCCTATGTCACGTACAATTTTTTTAGCGTCCGCCCCCCAAAAGCCCGCCGTTGCCACCGCGAAAGGGACATAAACGTAACCCGCGCGGGTGAGCATACTTCTAACGCTTCACTGCCGCTTGAGACTCGGCTGCCGCTCCAGCCGCGCGCGTCGTGCGAACGATATGAGAGTTGACTAAGATTCTGACACACATAGCGTCCCATACCAAGCACCGCCCTCTCTCCCACGGCACCAACGTCAAACCATCAGGCCGTTTGCCATCTGTGCGACTGGCCCGGAGGATCAACCACGGAGCCCCACCCCTCCCACCATGGTACCGCAAATGCATATATGTGGTTGACATACTTCGCGGCCCAGGCGGAGAGCAACGGGCACCCGCAATGAGTCGCCATCGAGTAGGGTGCCCAACTAAGGAGAAGGTTACCCGTGTAGCCATGCCCCTGATTCTGATTGCGAAGTCTTGCGCTGTCCGCACCCACGGCATTCCCAATAAGCCCGTTCAGCGTGGCCTTGCAACCCACGCGCGCTTAACTTTGGGGTTTTCCGGAACGTTCGCCCCAGGATTGCGAGCCAACCACTCCCTCAACGCGTCAACCACACAGGGTAAGCTCGCCCACATATGGTTAAATCTGATGGATCAGATGAAATAGGGGTTAAAGGCCTACTGTTAAAAATCCTTTCCAGCTGAACCAGAAGTGATACCATATCTCTTCATAATCTAAATGTGCCATGGAATGAAAGTTATAGGTTTTAAATGATCCCGATATTATTACAAACAGTCTTCCTGTTAGCGATTATCTTAGAATAAAGCCTATGCATCTACACAAAATATAGTAGGTATCTCCGCTAGTCTAAAAATATAGCTTTCACAGTGAGCTACGGCTATTTTGCATAGGACGGCTTTTAGCTGAAGATTTATGACAGTTACTTGAGTGCTGAAACAGCGGAATAGGTTGCGAAAACGAAACGGAAATCTCTTTTAGAGTAACAAAGGTATTTATCGAACCAATACGCGAAAGGGCCAAAACTTTTTCAATTTGCTCGTGAGTGATGCTAGACTGGAATAATACTTAGTAGAGATTGCATTTCTACAACCCTAATATGTAACCTATGTAAAATAAAACAAAATACAGTGACTGAAAATAATGTCATATATTTCAGAAAAAGTGACCAAACCCTCCGGTGTCCGAGGCCAGATGCTTCAAGATTCAAAATACAGTGACTTTTGGATATGGTTACTTAACAGTTTCTTTGTATGTTATTTATACGGTACAAAATAAAAAGGGTTTGTTTAATCAATTACCCGGTAGATGGCGCTGTTACTAGTAAAGTGATCTTATAGTCACGCAAGCATTTACAAAAACAAAATATTACTAGCAGTCCGCCTCGAACTGAGAACTCGCGATTTCCTTGCAAACGAGTAGAACAATATAACAAGACCCATATGATGACTTTTTCACGCCTTCTAGCTCCATGACTCCTTGATCGAACCTGCCTATATACGAACTTTCAAATTATATGTATCTTTTCTACAACCCCAACAAATATCATGAAGATCGGAAAAACGTTACTTAAGTTATCGCGGAACAAACTCTCAAAATTAAAAAGCCATCGAAATGCCGAGACGTTTCAGTAGCCGAACTTGTTTGTAAGAACTTCGCTTCGCTTACGCTCCGCTCGTTCGATTATGTTAATTGAAAAGGGCTCTTAGTTTCGTTTGTCTCACTCGCGCAACATTGCCGCATTCAGTAAGATAACCGCAAAGTGCCCAACTAGGTATTACCGGAGCCATATAACAAAGTATTTCAGCGTTGAAAATATGTCGTTTATTAAAGTAGATAATGAAATATCAATTAAAATGCAAGATTTAACTGTGCTTATTGAGGAAATAAATGAATTAAAGCCCTTTTATGAATGCTTTTAAAATCGATGCATCCCGGTAAAAATTATATATTTATACTGGGATTTTATCCTAGGTTAACTCGCTCTGTTTTTAAAACATATTAAGCAACTTTCAAAATTGTTATATAGCTTATTTGTAGTGGTCAGTTTTTTCTTCACAAAAAGTATTAATGATCCGATCATAAATTATAATTTTATTTTCTTACGTTATTTTATTGCATAACAAGATTTGAAACAACTAAAATTATGGTGGAGAAATAGCTTTCATAAATTGGTATAATATCAAGATATTATAACCTGATGCACATACACGTAAAAGTGGCGTATCAAGAATATTTGTAAGCAAGTCGGAGCTATTTATACTGTTTATTAATTTAATTACAACGAAAAATATATTAAATATCAACTTAATGTTGCAACTATAGGCACACCCACTACTTCTTTGAAATTCCGTGATTGCCCGTCTTTAGAACGAGGCCTCCCACGGCCTGCTGATGGTGATGGTGGACCCGGTCGCACCGACACGGGTCTCTGTGTAGGGTTGGATGGATGGAAATGGATGAAAACTCCGGAGTTGAACGTACACGTATAATGCCAATTACACACGCCTTGACGTAGGCGACAACACAACACACGCGCGGTATTCACAAGATGATCGCTTATTTTCCCAACCTGACCCGGCAGGAATGCTTCCACGCGTTAACCTCGACGCTATGTCAAACCAGTTCTGGCGACCTTCAGATCAACCGGAGCTTGTGACCATAGTGAAGTAAGTGACACACCGTACAATAGTTACGCTCTGAATTCGAAGTAATTGGCCTGTATTTGCACTCGGTGCAAAGTGCTTGCGTTTTGCGCAAACATTTCCATTCATTCTATTAGACTTGAATACATTTGAACTAGATGTCGCTAATTTGCGTGAACACTTAATATATACTTAATTATCACACTACTTATCGTACTTCGACGTTTTAGTAGATAGTTCTTAAATACAGTTAGAATACAATCTGCTAACTTAACATTTTGTTATTTTCAACCGACTTCAAGATTTCGAAGGAGGAGGTTATCAATTCGTCGGGATTTTTTTTGCATTTTTTTAAATGTATGTTCACCGATTATTCGAAGACGGCTGGACCGATGTGGAAAAATCTTTTTTTGTTTGAAAGAGTATACTTCACAGTTAGTCACATTGTAATCAGGTCAGGATCTGATGATGGGATCTAGGAGAAATCAAGGGAACTCTTCAACTATAGTGATTTGAGTATTTTTTACAGCAGCTCGAGCATTTGGTTTTGGAAAGGTGGGTGCTAAGTAAAGTCGGTTCTTTTTTGTTTAAAATTATATATCACGTTGTACATATTTTATTTTGCAGCTTATGATTTCTATTTTCTAAACGTAAACTCAACGATTACAAACAATGTTGCCACTGTGGGTGTGGTTTGCTTTTAAGTTCCATTCCATTCAATTTCTACTTGCAAATAAAACACTACAAATAATGTACTTACTGCCTTATTTTCTTGTGCACCAGTTAACCGTCGAGCTACTAATCATATAGGTACCTAGGGTTGTGTAGTAGCTAGTGAGTTTTGTACGCCGTTTGCGCTTATTTTATATCAATAATTTGTTTGGTCCAGGCTCAAGAATGAGACTTAATAAAAATTATTATTATTTCGCTGGAATAAAGGTGGCCTCGAGGAATATTCAGTTTTTATTTCTCCCCTCGAGTTCTGCCAACATCGTTAAAGTTTTCTTAATTATGAGGCGTTTTTTACATTTTTCTGGCAAGTAATAGTGTTCGCGTCCACAAAAATGTGAAGAATTCTTTATGAGGTTTTACTTTTAAAGTTGGATTTAGACTTTCATAATTTTGTGTTCATTTATATTTGGTTGTTATGTATCATGTTCAAGGATCGGACAAACGCCCGTCATTTTGAAAATATAACCCTATTCCGTACAGCAGAGACTTCCTTATGTTAATAAAAAAAAAGTATTTTATGGGTTTATTGGACCATAATTTATATCCCGTGACAAATTAATTAATGATTGACATTCCGAAAATTACTTTTGCCAATAAAATAGAATGACCAAAACTCCGAGGCACAAGCATATTGGAAAAACAGTATACCATTGTCAACGATTACATATGCCACTATGACGTCCGTAGACTGTGAACGGACTTTTTCAACGCATAAATGGGTCCTAAATTCACATCGTTGTAGGCTCACAAGTGAAAATTTAGAAAAAAATTTGGTCATTCTATTTTATTGGCGAAAGTAATTTTCGGAATGTCAATCATTAATTAATTTGTCACTGGATATAAATTATGGTCCAATAAATCCATAAAATACTATTTTTTTAATTAACATAAGGAAGTCTCTGCTGTACGGAACAGGGTTATATTTTCGAAATGACGGGCGTTTGTCCGATCCTTGATTCATGTTACTAGTACTAGGTATGTTATGCAGGTGTGTTTTACTTTTACTTGTACCTTTTTATTCTATTCGATTATTTAAATAAATAAATAATAAATAAAATAAGTATTATTGGACAATTTTACACAAATCGACCTAGGCCCACAGTAAGCTCAATAAGGCTTGTGTTATGGGTACTAGACGACGATACAACTCAAACTCAAACTCAAACTCAAACATTTATTCAGTAAGTAGGCCACAAGGGCACTTTTACACGTCAAAGTAAAAGAGAGAGAAAAAAAATCAAACTACACCGGTTCTAACCCTACACCTCTGACCCGAGAAGAATTATGTCCGGCAAGAAACTCGGCGGGACTTATTTTTTCAAAACAACAGTACATCAAAACTAAACAATACATATAGTGCGTTGTTCTATAAGAAAACATATCAAACCAAGGTTAGATTAACCAACAATAGGTTATAGTTTAAGAAAAATACCAAAGAAAAAAGATGAGTCCAAATCTGACTATTGAAAATAAATTACATACAAGTTTGATATACTTTCTTACCTGAACTGTGTCTTCTACATAAATTTCCAAATTATAATAATCCATCATCAACAGTTAGAAACAAACTTTGAATTTAAATAATATAAAAAAAAGTACTTAAGTGATTCTAGTATACAATAAACATACTATTTCTAAATTATACTTAGAGATGTATAAGGTCTCCAAGTGTCTTGAATAAAAAAATATGGATAATCAAGCACCGAATGTTGTGTCTAAAGCCAATTAAACTAAAATTAAATATGATTAATAAAAAGTTACGTAAATGTGTTGCCCCAGTTAGCCTAAACAGACCGGTCTCCACAAACAGCACCCGTTCACGAGTATGACGCATATCTCAGCCATCGCCTCCCTCAACCTTTCTTCGGGAAAGTGGCGACCCGATCAACGACGCCACCATAAGCAGAGCCTTTTAAGCGAGCATGACATGTTCAAGCTGGCGGGCTTTATTAATTAATAAAAACTAGCCATGTTTAGTCTGGTGAGAAACAATATTCTGTGCTCGTATTTTACATGCGTGAACTAAATTACAATATAAAAGTGACATAGAGATGTACATGTCTCTAAGCGTCAGGATCATTAAATATATATCTATACATATAAATATTTGCGAATGCAAGACTTAGAGATGTATAACGTCTCTAAGTGTCCAAATACTAAATAAAAACAAAATAAAATAAAAATGAAAAACAGGTAATACTGGACACTAGTAAAGCTGCTTCATAGAGTAATGTACCTAATAATTTCTCAATTTGTATTGTACTAACTATATCAAGCTACAGGCTTAAAGGCATCGTTATCCTCAATGAATTCCTTTAAAGTATAGTACTCTCTCCTCAACAAATAGCGCTTAACATAAGACTTGAATTTATTTTGTGGCAAATTCACTACATCAGCGGGGACTTTGTTATAAAAACGTGTACAGTTCCCAGCAAATGACGTACGAACCTTACCGAGGCGGTGGCCAGGCTCAGCAATCTTATCTTTATTTCTAGTGTTATAGTTATGGATATCACTGTTGAGCTTGAATTTATGGATGTTTTTCCGCACATACATAATGTTTTCAAGTACGTATTGAGATGCTACGGTAAGAATATTTGCCTCTTAAAATTTTCCTCTTACGGATGCTCGACCGCGCATTTTATAAATGCCACGTACAGCTCGTTTTTGTAGCACAAATATGGTCCCAATATCAGCTGCTTTACAACGAACAAATATCTGTGATAAACACACAAATAGATGCCCTGACCAGGATTCGAACCCGGGACCTCCTGCTTCGTAGGCAGGGTCACTACCGACTGGGCTAGGAGGCCGTTAAGGCGTATTATTTCTATTTAAAAAATTACTTGTAGCGCTGGTAGCTGGCGGTTAGACGTTCGACTTCCACTCCGGCTGTCTTGGGTTTCAACTTGAACGAGCTATAATGTTATATTTACTAGTCGCTTTTTGTTGAAGGATAACATCGTAAGGAAACTGGACCTAATCTTAAAAATGCCTAGAAATTCCTCTGGGTCGAAAAGTCAGATAACAATCGCCTTCCTAAAACTTAAAAGGAAAAATATGTATTCAAATGTCTCAGAACTCAACGAAATTTAGCCCTACGGGGATGAAAATAGGGTCACAAATTATCAAGGTCGTTACTAGTATATCATATGGATAATAAGTTCCAATGAACATATAGAAGCTAGCTCTAGGATATATTAGGCTAATTCCAATGCACATGTGTGAATACCAAGCAGCCTAAAGCCAAATGCCAAGAGCAAATTAGTGTAAGTCTGAGCCCGGTTGGGCATCAAGGGATTATAATAGTAATGCGAGATAACAATGCTTATCTCTGTTTGCCTAGCTCTGTATCATGTTGTGAATAGTCTGATATATTATGTATGGAGAATCAATAAGCTAGCCTAGCTAGGTTGCTGATATGAAGCTTAATAGTTAAATATCTTGTGAATTCTTAATACGCTAAGGGACTATGCGCTAGTCACCGATATGTACTAAAAAACGGGATACACAAACAACCCAAAACAAATGGCGCCACAATAGTGCTGTAAGAACGACTCGTACAGCAGTTTCTCTGACAGTCTTATTACTGTATGACACTGGCCGGTTACAAATTTTCACGAGCCATTTTTTCGGTAAATCTTTTTTGAGACTGTATATACCTCTACTATATATATATCCTAACTCAATGGCGGTAGTCAACGATTTTAATATTACCCTTTTATCTTCTTAGATAATTTCCCTATAGCCATAACGCATTTGAAATATGCATGTTGCATACATATATTATTTAAACATAGGTCTTTTTACAATTTAGTTTTATTTGAAAAGGTAGTTAATTATTGTAATGAAAATTCATTTAACTAAGTACCAACATTTGATGGGTACGCTATCAGTAAAAAACTTGGAGAACACACAATAAAAGCATTTACATATAGGCTGAGACCTGCTTAAGCTAAATCAAACAGATTTTGTTAAATGTGCATGATCCGGTTAAAATACTTTTCCCGCGAAACCCTCGAAACTACTTTAAAATGTAGATCGCCGCGAAGGAAAGTTTCCCACAAATTCGCGAACGCATTCGACGAGTTCCCACAAACAAAGTAACTCAATTAGCGATATTGGCTGCCCGGAACAAGTTCCTTGGTGAAATACGCCGATATGGGAACTGGCCGTGCATGGGAATTCGGTTTGGGTGAATAAAATGGGCAAAGTGTTATTGCGTTTGTATAGTTTGTTATCGCTACTTTATAACTATCAGTTACTTTTATACAGGTGTAACAAATATACTAGTGAAACGTGTAAGAGCATAAATGGTAGGTATCGTATTCTAAGTGGCAAAGTAAGAGAAGAAAGTTTTGGACACGATTTTTTTGGGACACGTTGCAGCCTATTCCTCCATACAACAACATTTCTACCTTTCTTGGCTTTCTATCTTCAATAACTTAGGCTGTTCATTATCTGTCAGTTTTAGGTAATGTGACTGTTTTAATTAATTAATTTTATCCTTAGTAAACATTATCTTGAAGACTTTGATTTTACTATTCACTTAAGATTGTATTTTCTTGGTACAAGTAAAAGTAACATTTGGCCGGATAGCACCGAAGTATAAAGGGTTTTTCATCTTCTTTTATTCCTAATTAATAAGTAATAAATTCCCTTTTGTTTGCACCCCACCAAATCATATCTAACGAAAGCAAGCCGAACCCTGGTCAATAGCAATTCAATTAACAAATACCCACATCGCCCCTAATTATTCATAGTCGCCATCTTGTCCAAACTTCATTCGACAGCTGTTCTCCAAATGATCCATAAACAGAGTTGTTATTCGTATTGCTTCGAGCAAATCGCCTTAAAACCGTTGTTGACTGGAACCTGGAACCTATGCTATATTATACCTCTATTACGTACGTAATATAATGTTGGTCAACCGTTTAAGTCTATAATTTGAATCATATTTTGATAAAGAAAAGTAAAAAAAAATGGACGCGGAAACAAAATGGCTTTGTATGGTAGGTAGCCTGCTGGGACGACGTGTCGCATCAAAATATATATATATTTTTTTAAATGTCCTACTTTTTCTAGTTGGATTGCAACACCAATTATCTAACGAGTTGACAGTAAACACCTTGTGTGACCATATGAAACTTTGGAGTCATATATTTTTTAATTTTTGTTTTATAAAAGATATAAATATATCAATCATCATCTCTGTTAAAGAATATTCTAAAAGCGGCGAGGCGTTTTTGTCAAAATCTACCCATTAAGGTGTCTAAATTTTAAAATAGATGACAAAATACCATTTTATTTAAATACATTTAAACAGGGTCAAATACCTAATATATTTTAAATAATTATTCTATTAAAACGTGCAATTTTCAATGCCTTTCTGATGAATATCAAACTATATCAGTAAATTAAATCAAAAAAAAAAAAAACAAATACAAAGTAACATTTCATGCAAACGATTCTACGGAGAATATTCCAGAGAGTTGCGGTCAAGTCCGAATCTAACCTTGCCCGACGCGACTTTGAATCTGCATTGTTACAGAACTTACTCCATAGCTTTTCCTGTATATTTCGCTTCAAAGCAGAGTGAATTTGGAATTCGAACTTCATCTTTGACGTGTTGATCCAAAGGCCTTTAAAGTTTGAACTGGTTTTTAGGGTTCCGTAGTCAATTAGGAACCCTTATAGTTTCGCCATGTCTGCCCGTCCGTCCGTCCGTCCGTCCGTCCGTCCGCGGATAATCTCAGTGACCGTTAGCACTAGAAAGCTGAAATTTGGTACTAATATGTATATCAATCACGCCGACAAAGTGGTAAAATAAAAAGTGGAATTTTTTTATTATTAGGGTACCTCCCCTATACGTAAAGTGGGGAGTGATTTTTTTTTTCATTTCAACCCTAACGTGTGAAATATTGTTGGATAGGTATTTAAAAATGTATAGGGGTGTACTAAAATCATTTTTCGATAATGTAAATATTTTCGGAAATAATCGCTCCAGAAGTAAAAAAATATGCGTCCCCCCCCCCTCTAACTTTTGAACCATAAGTTTTAAAAATATGAAAAAAATCTCAAAAGTAGAACTTTATAAAAACTTTCTAGGAAAATTATTTTTAACTTGATAGGATGAATAGTTTTTGACAAAAAATTACAAAATAATTTCTGAACTAAGTTTGTAATTTAACCGTATAAACAGGTGTTTATTGTACCTGTAATTTCTACATAATTACAATGAAATGACGTGCTTTCAAATAAAGTAAAAACGGTGAAAATCGGTTCACGCAATAAAGAATTATTCCATAAAAATCATCTTCCATACTTTAAGCTCGCGCGCAATAGTTTACTTAATTTGCCGATAGATGTCGCTGTACGTGGAACTCTCATATCATATCCTACATGGCGGTGTTATTAACTCTTAAGTGGGGACACTTACTGTGACGGACGGAAAACTACGGAACCCTACACTGAGCGTGGCCCGACACGCTCTTGGCCGGTTTTATTTTATTTTTATGACACGTAACTTGGGACGATCCAAACAAGATGCCTAATGATAAGACTATAGTGTGAACATGCGAAAAAAATACACTCGAAAGGTATCCTCCCGTCTTAAGAGGCTCCATATGCTGCCAGAACTCATATAATTCTAACAGTCTGAGAGTGGCTGAGATAGGCCTTCGACCTTTACGAAGGGCTATCTGATTGTAAGAGCTCGCAAGCCAGGTTGGAGGCAATACAAGGAAGGGAAACAGCTACTTCAATACCAAGGATCATAGTGTTGCTAGCAATATTTTCGCTGATGCCTATCGTAGCACACCACATTTGGCGACGAGTGTGGTGCACGCGCTGGAGGCAGCCGCGAGATGTAGATAGCTGGCGCGCAGGATCGTGCCAACGTGCAGTATGACGGGGCGAAGAGTAAGCAGGGGTGCCGTTGGCGGAAAGCGAGCGGAGAGGTTCGTGCTTGCATGGTGGCAGAAAACGGAGATGCTCTTGTCGTCGCGCTGATAGGCAGTGAAGGTTGTGTCCGTGTCATCGCGGCGGTGACGTCAAAGCATTATGTATCAATAAATCAGAATTATCAAATAAAGGAAGTTTTATTAAACTACAAGACAGTGAATTATTTTTGTATTAAGCAAAAACGTCTGCAAGCGATAATTTCAATTTTATAATTGAAAGAAAAATGGAAGGATTCACCGAGGTTGAGTAAGCGTCGGTGTCTCAGTTGGTCAGAGCGGTCGGACCGGTGTTCCGAAAGGTCACAAGTTCGAATCTTGCTCGACGCGGTGAAATTTTCCTAAACTAAATAACTGTTTACATCTGTTTTTGTCCATACTAAAAAATTGTGCTAGCCTCTGATTTGTCACATTAATTCACACGCACACTTTCATTCAAATACGGTATTTGCTAGGTCTACCTATTTATACTGAAATATATCTAGGGCCCGGTCGCGTTCCCAATCTGTTGTCCCGTGCTAAGACGATCAATCACACGCCTGACCGTACACTTCCTTCGGTTACCGAGCTCAGGTAGTACCAACCAACCAATCAGGTGGAACCGTGGAGTTAGTGTGACTTGCGCGGGTAACACTGTAGTTTTTAATTTTTAGAAAATATAAATTGGGACCAAATAAGCAATCAGCATATTTGTTTCCTTTGAAAGTGTGAATCCTATATATACATTTCTCTACCTGGAGACCACATTTATGTTAGGAATATTCAGTTTGTTATTTTAAGGTACCCACTGTGTTTGAGGTTTATTCATTACCTTAGGTAATAGTAGGTTATGTAACTGTTACGTAATAAGGCCTAATTACGTACAGTTGCATACACTGCTTTATCTACACACATATTATATAAATCCTAAATGAAGTGTTCGGAAACCATTAGAATGACCGACATTGCACCGCCATGGTCAACTCGATTGTGCCGGCGGTCGCGCGGGCGCGTGCCGGCAGGCTGAGAGGAGAGCATATTACCGTAGGTAATGAATTTTCATACGTTTTAACCACACTGTCACTGATATTACGTTACTGGTTGCAGTAATGATGGTAATTACATGCGGTTTCCGAACGCGGAATAGAGGATTTATGATATTCGTGTATGTAGATAAAATATGTTTTTTCTCACTCACTTTACTTTTCATTGCATGACATCTATCGTTTAAGCCAATTTACGTCGCAAAGGAATGGCTGTCACCATACATTCGACATTCGAATGTGAGCGTTTTGTAACCCTCGGGCAAGATGCACTGCTAAAGGATTTCAGTGTAAAAATTGTTGAAATTTTTATCAATAAATGTCTCATTCTCATTCACATTCAGTGTTAGATACCTTTATTTGTTTATGTGAGTAATATTGAGATTTTGTTTTTACTTAATCAGATAGAATCATCGGTAGGTACTCGTTTTGGTTCGCCTGTTCGCCAGTTTGCCTATATTTTACACTAGCTTTTTCCCGCGGCTTCGCCCGCGTACTAAAAGTACTAAAAAAGGAGGTTCTCAGTTAGACTCGTATGTTTGTATGTAGGAATGTATGTTTGTCCGCGATCATCTCGCGTTTCGCTAAACTGATTTAGATGCGGTTTTCAGAAAAGTATTCGTTACTTCTGGAGGTTTCGGTATACCACGTTTTGGTGAAGGCGGTTCCGTTATTTTTTTATTTTAAAGAAATTATTGCAATAATTGTTTAATTGTTACGCCATCATCAACGACTTACTACTGCTGAGAGATTATGATAAATACAGATTTCTATTCTTGAATAGAAGCTTTTCCCCGCGACTTCATTTGCGTGGAATTAGTAATCCACCCTCCTTTTTACCCGCTTAAGGAATAACTTCTGGAATAACAACTATTATATATCCTTCCCTTCCCCAGAACTCAAACTATCTCCATATCAAATCATCTAAATAGATTCATCGGTTATTAATTTCCCATACAAACTTTCAACCCCCGTTTCACCCCCTAAAGGATTGATTTCCTTGATAAAAACTATCCTATATTGTTTCCCGCGACTCAATCTATATAATATGTACCAAGTTTCATTTCAATCGTCTGTTCAGCGGTTAATAATTCGCCATACAAACTACCAACATCTTTTCTACCCCTCTAAGATGGATTTTCGGGATAAAAAATATTCTATATTGTTTCCTGGGACTCAAACTATATCCACAACAAATTTTATCTAAATCGGTTCGCGGTAAAAAAATCTCCATACAAACCTCCAACCCCCATTTCACCCCCTTAAGGATTGATTTTCGAGATAAAAACTATCCTATGTCATTTCCCGGGACTCAAACTATCTCTATACCAAGTTTCATCTAAATCGGTTCAGCTTTTAATAATTCTCCATAAGACTTTCAACTATTTTGTAACTATTTTGTCCCTTCCCGGGATACAAACTATCTCTATACCAAGTTTCATCTAAATTGGTTTAACGTTTAAAAATTCCCCATACAACTATCAACCCCCATTTCACCCCCTTAAGTGTTGATTTTGTAATCAGCGACCCGATAAACCATGGAAACAATACCCATGTTGATATTTAAATTTTGTCACCACATTTCCCCCTTCGATGGGTTGAATTCTCAAAAAAAGCTGAAACACTTGTTTACTCATTTATCGTTAGGAATACTCCTGTAAAGTTTCGAATAAAATAATTGAACTAATATTGTTCCCCATACAAATTTTGGACCTCATTTCCCCCCTTAGGGGGTAAATTTTAAAAATTATTTCTAAGTGCATCCCTAGCCTACGTGCCACATTTGGAATCTCTAGAACCAGCAGTTTGGGCTGTGCGTTGATATGTCAGTCAGTTTCTTCTTTTATATATTGAGAAGAAGATTGCAATTGGCACAAATACGTAAAAGAAGAATTTTCATGTCCACAATAGTAAATTTCAAAATCGATGCCATTTTCGTAATTAACGTCCCAAAAAAACACAAAAACACAATGTACACAATCGGTACAATGGGGTTAAAATGTCTAAATATCAATAAGGGTGTCGATTGATATTTAGACATTTTAACCCCATTGTACCCCAACAGGGGAGATGGTATTTCACCTCCGCCACGTTGGATTTGAAAATCGTTGTTGTTTTCGTAATCAACGACCCGATAAACCATAAAAAAATACCTATGTTGATTTTCAGACTTTTGACCACATTTCCCCCTTTTAGGGGTTGAATTTTCAAAAAACCTGAAACACGTATTTACTCATTTATCGTTAGAAATACTTCTGTGAAGTTTCGAATAAGATAGTCTAACTAATCTTGTTTAACCATACAAATTTTGGACCCATTTCATCCCCTTAGGGGGTGAATTTTGAAAAATCCTTTCTTAGTGCACCCCTGCACCTTATAAGGAACCTACGTGCCAAATTTGAAATCTGTAGAACCAGCGGTTTGGGCTGTGCGTTGATATGTCAGTCAGTCAGTCAGTCAGTCAGTCAGTCAGTCAGTCAGTCAGTCAGTCAGTCAGTCAGTCAGTCAGTTTCTTCTTTTATTTCTCCATACAAACTTTGGACCCCCATTTCATCCCCTTAGGCGGTGAATTTTGAAAAATCCTTTCTTAGTGCACCCCTAGACCTTATAAGGAACCTACGTGCCAAATTTGAAATCTGTAGAACCAGCGGTTTGGGCTGTGCGTTGATATGTCAGTCAGTCAGTCAGTCAGTCAGTCAGTCAGTTTCTTCTTTTATATATATAGATTACTTACGCCAGGTAAGCGTTGGGTATTACGCACAAGAAGTGCGGACGCAGTCTTTACGAAGAAATCCGATTGTACCCGAGCCTGCCCGAAGGCGATTAGCCCTCGCGAATGCTTAAGTAGACCCTTGACGAATTACTTTGAATGTTAAGGGGCATGCAAATTTCTCGGCGAGTTGTAAGAATGGAAAATAGTTGGGGTGACAAAACGGTTAAGTTCGCGACCAGAATCTGAAGCCTAACTCAGTTGATATATTTAAAACGCTCATGCCATCGAAATTCGAAGGTTTGTTGGATGGTTTTAAGTGTACTTTTGGGGAAAATACCAACATAAAAGGATACCTACACTCCAATTGAAACAGTGTTGTAGTTGTAGCATAGCTTGCTACTGATTGTATTTATTTTCTGTATTTTTATAAGTTTATTTATTAAGTTATATTTCGGTAAATAATTGACATACACGATTTAATCGAAGTTAATCAAAATATTTTGATGCTGATTAGCTTTAGTGTGGGCCGAGCTATTGGAGTAAAAGTTTAATATTGTATAATAAATACTACAATCAAGTGGGCTCATGTTTTATCTAATTAAATTTGATAAATTAGGTAATGATTCCATAATTGATAGTACATTTAAATGAAGATTTTTATCTCGGAATCAGAAATAAGATAAAACTTATACACAGCTGAATAACAAATCATATATTTTTTTAAATAAATATTTTGATTTGTTTTATTTTAAGTGGACACACTAGTATATAAATAATAAACTTATATAGATGTCATATACAAAGGAAAAAGTGACCTAGGCCTCCGGTGCCCAGGGCTGGGATCGAACCAGCGTCTTCTGCATTCGCAGCAGACGCCAAGTGGTTAAGGCGTCACTTTTTCCTTTGTATATGACATCTATATATGTTTATAAGTTATACACACCTTCATGGAAGACTAATTTTTGTGATATTTAACTTTGATTAACTTATTCGAAACACAATCTTTTATGTGTCTTTTGAGAAAACTTATAGAACACCAAAAGGAACGTCTTACAGGTTTTCATGTTACTATTCCCTTATTCCGAGGTTGAAACCTTAATGCAATTAAATAAGCACACGTACGTGTATACAAAATTCTTCAGTAATTAAATACGGCATCTCTAAATACATCCCCGAAAACTCCTCGACTCAAAGCGTTTTAAGCTGGCGAATTCGTACACATCTGCTGCCCTTAAGGCCCTGACGGATTGCTTTCGCCAAGATTAAGACGCGTTTATGTTAAAAAGGCAAGACAAATTCTCAAGAACATCCCCGCGGTAATTAGGAGTTCTCGTTACTGGATTTTTGTTATTGCTGTATGTCTTATTGGGTTATAGGTACTTACACATTTTTGTATGCTAAAATGTTTTCGTCGTGTTTGTAGATATCGCAATTTGAAGCTATTTTCTTACAATGCACTTGGAAAATATTTTTTTCAACACTAATAATAGTTCAGTACTGAATTAAGATACGCACATCACGTACCTATCAGTTTTAAGCTCCACTTATATAAGTATTCGGGTAATTTAAAATGGCGGATAAGTGCGAAAATAGAGTCTTATCGAAATAGTAAGTATATAAGTTACGACTAAAACTGCAATTAAAACTGTAAGAAGCCATGCGCTTAGCAAGGGATAGAAGCCTATAGAGGAACCTATTCTTCAACAGGACACGATGTCACGATCCTCAGCTCTGAGTGAATGACTAATGATGATGATGATGATGATAAGTGTTATTAAATGATTTCCGGAATTACCAATACTCTTCCCTCAAGATGTTATGGCATCAATAATTTTTTAGCAAAAGTGTGGAAATGCAACTTCATCGATTGTAAATTGGCAAAACTGAGTAAACCATATAAAAAGTGATCCTTTATTTAAATTCTTAAAACCGTTTCTACAAACGAATATAGTTTTAACTTTATTCTTTATATCTTATCATTAAGACGAGATTAAAGGTGGGGTCTCATTTAGAGCACACAGACGCTTTAATATCTTATTTAATCTGGTGGTTCTGCAATATTATATTACTACTATAAAAAGTCAAACAACCTTTACAACGTTAATTTAGATTGGTAGAAGTCGTATTTTTCTAAATATAAGCTTAGTTTCATAAAATATTTTAATTTGCAATTTTTAAACTTCACTTGTAGTACACAAGTAGTTACGTAAATAAATAAATAGGTACTTAACGATGTTTATACTCTTGATTCGTTGATCAGATTTTAGATTCACCACACAAAGTCTAAATAATATTTGAACGTAAATATTTGAATACTTGATAAATAAATGATGTCCCAAGAAATATTAATAAATTAATTTAAATATTTGATTTTACGATAAAACGAACCTGATTTAAGTGTATTTTCTAGTACAGCATTTCAATAATAAATGCGGGAGACTAAAACTGTTTTTGATGTTTTATCCAAGTCTAACTTTTTTCTAGCTTCATGTCTAATTAATTGCCATAAAGATTAACATTCTTTATTGCACCACACAATGAAAAAATAATACAAAATAGATTTAACGTGGTAATAATGGTAACAACAGGCGGTCTTATCGCTATTAGCGAGCTCTTCCTGACAAACTTGGGACGTAGTAGGTGATAAAGAACAGAGTTTCATAAACGGGTAGTGATTAAAGCATCATTAGTAATTAGTCATTTAGAAGCCCAGCCCCAGAAGTTATTTCTTCATCTTCTTCTTCAAGTGCCTACTCCGTCCCGGAGGTTGGCGATATTATGCCTATATGCTATTTCTCTGTACTTGTCCAGGTCTAACCAGTCTGTTACGTTCCTTGTCCATGATATTCTCCTTCTACCACGTCCTCGTTTCCCCTCAATCTTTCCTTCAATCATTAGTTTTAACAAATCGTATTTTGAGTTTCTGTATAGTCCGAAATATGCTGCTTTCCTTTCTTTCATAGCCTCGTAAGGCCCAACGTCCTATTTTTAGGACTGGAAAATGTAGTCCTTCCGGCCCAAGTAAATATTATAATTCATCAATTAGCGGCCCAGCGACCTAAAATTAGGACATTCACTTTAACCATATACCATTTCTTAAATATTACGTGCAGCGGATCGTTTATGTTTTTAATATGGCAATACTGATCGCAGCCATTTTGTTAGCTGTCAGTTTTGACGTTTGACAATCAAAAAACTGACTTTTGCCTCGTGGGTGTCGAACAACATGGCGAACTCGCGGAAGCGTGGTAAGTATATCCGTTTATTTCATTATAATCTTCAATTGTATTAACCTAAATTTAGTTAAAATTGATTATTTAAGGTTTATACTACATAGATTACTTAATACCTCAGTCCGTCATTGTTTATTTTGAGTAGGAGAAGCGAGTAAATATGGATGTCCTAAAAATAGGTTATTGGGATGTTATTGCATTAGTTGTTATGTCATATATTTGGGTTTGATGGATATAGAATTAGAAAAATATTTGAATCTTAATGAGTCCGACTTAGATATTAGTGACTTTGATGACGACATAGACGATGCCGATTTTCAACCCCAAAGGTGTGATCCGGCCCAAAGCGAA